>ML675612.1:17605318-17639434 GCA_007922155.1 Mesoclemmys tuberculata | reverse complement strand
GGAACAGTCATTGGACGAGAGCAAATGATTCGGTTACCAGTGGTTAGTGTACTTTGAAAATGTAGTGCCAAGTGAGTTTAGGTATATACAGGGTTTGGTGAGATTTTGGGGAACACAGTGGAGCCAAAACTGGGATTCAGAAATCTAGACCCGGGATTTAGGTACCTAAGAGCTTTTGTGGATCTGGACCTTTATGTTTATAGGTGTTACTGAATAAGTAAGTACATGGAAAGGAAAGCAAATTGTGAGATCTTTTTTGAACTGAGCAGTAACAAGGTGCCAATCTATTAGAAATCTTAATAAGAGAAATTATCATTTAGGAGACAGTCTAACCCTTAGTTGTCTACTAAGGGATTGAAGCAGAGTAAAATAATTTCCAGACCCTCTCTTCCTAGCCTCAGTAAGCTCTCTCCTGCTTTTTCCTTCCCCAACTAAACAAGAACCTTTCCACTACACTAGCTTCCCAACTAGGAAACAGTGCCCTGCAGCTCAACCATTGTCAGTGGGTTGGCACTGGCAGTCTCATATTGTCCATTTCGACCTTACCAGTACCCACCAACACCAGATAAACACATTGCTTGCTATAAGTTGATTCCAACGCCATCCCCAAATTTTGGCTTGACTTTCCTACTCAAACCTGTCTTCCCTTGATAGTTTCTTAACAATTAAATACACAATTGGTCTTTTGTCCTAAGAGATCAATGAAGGCTGAGAATATAGATAGGGCTGAGAGAAGGATCTATTTTACCAAAATTCAAAGGTGAGGAAAGAAGGAACAGGCAATTATTTGGGCATTGACAATATGTCTGTGTATATAAATAGGATTTCATTCCTAACTATATTTATACATGCACACCATTAAACAGATTGCTAAAATTAAGATTAGGATGAAAATTTTCACAAGGGATTATTTGCAACTGACATGGAATTTTTTTCTTGTGTGCCTTTGGAGCCCTGGAAGGAGACCATCCTTTAACAGGAGTTGGTAATATTCCACACTATTAACTGTTTGCATTTGCAAGAGTGCAAGCACATTGATTCTTCCCATCCTCTACACAGATGGACATTCTGTTGCCAAAAAGAGGATGCCCCTTTTTGGATGTATATCATAGGTCCATGGGACAGCCCTTGTGTTCTTCCTTTTGACCAAGGAAATTAATGTAGAAACTTCAAGTAACATTAAGGTTCTGAGAGACGTAAGAAAACTCAGGACTGGGGTCTAAAACACCATCTTTAACTAGCACTCTTGTGTCTGGCTTTTGCAGAGGCATATTTGAATGGGAGGTGTTGCTATATCCCATATGAGCTCAAATACTATTGTGCAATGGAGCAAGTTAGTTCTTTTGTGTTGGGAGATGTATTTTCCTGGTGAATATTAGTGCCTGTGAATCCACCAAAGCTGCTAGTGGCAAAATAGAAAGGAATTTCCATGCTTTCAGTGAGGTTTTTTTTTTGTATGTATGACTTAAAGGACAGAAATAGATGTATATGAAATTGAAGATGTACCAGAAAACATATACAGGCTGGGGTCAATAGCAAGGACAGGAGGATCTGGAAGGCATATGGGTAAATTCTTTGCATACGTTCCCATGGAGGGTCCACCTCTGTAGGGTGCTGAGTACGTACCTGGATTGGGACTTGCACTTGGTCCTTGCTCTGTTCTGGAGAGCAGTTCCACACTTTCAGGAGGAGGATTTGAAGGCACTGGATGTGCAAACTTGCCCATGGAGTGATTCATACACTATGTTATAGTAAGACTCCACAGGTTCAGAGCAAGGTGACAAGATCCTGGATTTTCAGGAACCTTCTGAATGATGGATAGATTTTTGCTATCAGAGTGTCTATGTCAACTCCCAGGTAAGAGATGGTGATTGAAGCAATCAGAGATTTTTTTACATTGATAATGAAGACATGAGCTTTCAGGAGGCCCAGAGTCCAACCTGTGGCTTTGTGTGCCTCAGCTTGGAATGGGACTCTGATCAGGATGTCCTCGAGAAAGGAGTATAGGTGAATATCATGCACCCTTAGCTTGGCTATGATCACTACCAGCAGCTTTGTTAAGATCCTGGCAACTGAAGGAGAGCATTTGGTACTGGTAATGCTTCCAGCCATAAAGGAATCTCAGGCGTCTACGGTAACATGGCCTTATGGGGATGTGGAGACAGGCATCTATCAGCACCAACATAAGGAGGACACCACTGAAGCCTTGGTCTCCATCTGGAATGTCATCTTATTCATCCATCTGTTGAACATCTTGAGGTTGAGAAGGGCTATGATCCCCTGATGCACTTCTGGACTATGAAGAAGATAGAGTAAAACCCTAAGACTCTTTTCTGAGGGCTCACTTTCTAATACTCCTATTTCCAAGAAATGAGAAATCTCATTCTGGATCAGCTTACATTTTGTGAGGTCTTTGGAAACAGAGGACTGGACAAAGGACGAATCGGAGTCCTTGCGGACATACCCCTGGCTCACTGTTTCTCTCACCCACTTGGCCATTGTGGATGCAGACCACTGCTCTGTACAGTGGGAAATTCTACCCCCTAGCTTCAGCTCTGGGTTTAGGCACATCCAATAGTAGTCATAAGGTGGTCTTGGACGATGTGGAGCCGCACCTGGGTTTTCCCCTAAAACCTCAATTACAGGACTTACCCTTGGAGAATCTGCTGTCTCTTGACTAGTATTTCTGGAAGGAAGATTAATGAAAGGAGTGTCTGTCTGAAGTAGGTTTGGTTTCTCCTGAGGCACTTAATGATGATGGGAGAGTCTGCTTGGATTTCACCATGTTTTCTGCCACCACTTTATCCAGCTTTTCCCCAAACAAGATGGAGCCTGTAAATTTTGCTGAGCATAAACCCTGTTTGGATGGGAATCCACCTTTCAAGGATGGAGTCATATATGGCACCTGGCCACTAAGCTGGATGTCATGGTCCTGGCCGAAAACCTCAATGCGACCACTGAAGCGTCAGCTACAAACACTGTTGCTAGAGAGATTTCTTTACGAGAGGGGTTGAAATCAGGGTGATTTTTTGGCCCTGAGATTTTCTATCCAGGAGAGGGATGCTCTTGCAAATCAGATTGCTGTGAGAGATGCCCTTAAGGTAGCTGAAGAGACCTCCAAGTCTTTTCTGAGACTATCTGTCTGGTCCATTTAGGGTAGAATTCTCCTCCTGAGGGAATGACCACATCCCTTGGTAGGGATGCACAGCAGCACTGACCTCTGGAACCTTGGGACCGCAGAAACACAATTCTTTGGGTCCTGTAGCATCTGAGTCATTTTCACTGGTGCATTTGCCTTTGTCGGTCTCTGATCTTATTCTCAGAGGAGGGATGCAGAGGAATTGCAGCCTCAGAGAAGGATTTTGAGGGCAGGATTTTGCTTTCAGGTATTCTCTCAGGAGCTACTTTAAGCTGAATCTGTCTGGTGGATACAGCCTTTCTGTAGCCTCAATCTTTCAAAAGGGAGAAGCATCTTTATTTTGTGTCTTCCCATGATCCTGCTCTGATTCAGAGCCCAATAGTTCTCCTTCCTTTTTGTTCCTTTTTTGTTCTTTGCCCTTGCAGGCTGCTTCATGGGTCAAGGAGCTCCACTGTGGGTCTGATGAAGTCTATTCCACTTGCCTTCTGCAGTGCCTAGAGCCTTCTCGGGATTCCTCCTCTACAGGGTCCCAGTCCCCTAGAGCAGGGAAGAAGGGATCACTGCCCGAATCCTCCAGCTCAAACAGCGGGTGCGGGTGGGGAAGAACGTTTATGAGCCCTGCTTTTTTTTCTGTGGCATTTAGGAGCTATTTTAAGACTTGGGGAGAAACTGCAGTCTTGCAAGCCTGTTCTCTTTAGAGTCCTGGAGTACCCTGGGATTTACACCCTGGGCTGTCTGAGGTCCTCCTCGTCCTTCAATCCTTTCCCTGGCCTGTTCTGAGGCTCCAGGTCTGGTTTTCCCATGCTGGAATCGTGGCTAGCTGGGCAGGTAGGGGACCCCACATGCATGTCCAATGTGGAGCCCCATGCCCTAACGAAGTTAGGGTTGGCTGGCTGGGTGCAGGCAGGGACCATTCACCACCTGCCAAGCTTGAGAAGGCTGTTTTGCAAACAGAGTATCTTACGGAATGGTCCGGTGCTTCCTTGGCTGCTCTTCCATGCCTGGGAGGGAAGCAGAGCAGCTGGCAGGGTGATGCTGCAGCAGCAGCTCCAGAGAGATTACCCACCAAGCCACTGAAATTTGACCCAGAGAGGAGGAGAAAGGGTTAAAAAAATGGACCTGATCACCACTGCTGAAAACAGGAGAGGAAAAACAGCCAGGGGAACAAAAGAAACAGTAGCAACTCAACTAAACCCATCAACTGACTGCTGCAGAGGAGGCAGAGAACTTGAGAGCAAACAGGAAAAGGAGACATGGCCAGTGCATGCAGTGCTGCAACTTTGGCCCGTCTCTGTGACCTCCAGCATGGAGAGGAGCAGCCCAGATGTCTCAGAATTGTGGGAGATGCTAGGTGACAGAAAATGTCTATTAAAGTTTTATATTATTTAAAATTATTTAAAATCACCTCAACACGTGAGAGTTTTACAACATTCTCTCTAATGTAACAGCATTCCCCCTTGAACAAAAGGGTGATATTTCAGTGATTTTAAAGGATAAGGCTGTCACTCTAACCAAACAAACACTAACACTGAAGATATGGACTCATTTTTTACTCACATACCTTCCTCTAGAAATATGGGCCTTGACATCTAAAGTCACATTCAATTAATATACTTTTAATTTTTAAGCATTATTTTATGAAATAACTGTAAAATATCAGTCACAGTGCAGCAATCTCTAGCATTCATGATGGACGTTTGATGGAGTTCCCTACCAGCAGGCAAAATTTTATATACTGATTGAGAGATTGTTAGTTTCCAGAGACCTTTAACTAGTGTCCCCATTCAGCAGGACCAACACTGTATAAGAGAGAAGAGAATTAGACCCAGAGTTTTAAACTTGGTGTTAAATATATAAAAAAAGCAAACAAACAGGATACGAAAAATAATGAATACATCTTCAAAATGTTTGCATGCCTAAGCTGAGTTTTGTCAAGATTTGGGCCCCCACCATGCAAAGACTTCAGCATGTGCATAAATTTACTCATGTGACTAGTCCCTATTGAAGTCTATGGACTACTTGAGTGAGTGATCTAATGCACATACATAAGACCTTACAAGACTTTTATTAGACCTTGTCTGTATTAAAAGTTGCATAGGTTTAACTAAAGATAAGCTTCTAAATGGATTTATTTAAACCAGCACAAAACATGGTTTAGCTAAGTTTATTTAAAAACACACATTTAGTAAAACTGAAGCAACTTTTAATATAGACAATGCCTTTGTTTCTGTAGCACACAATATACTGAGAATGTTGTAAAAGTAATAAATAATCAGTCTTGCCTGTGTTATATGCATTTTTTGCCAAAGGAAAAGGTCAAGATGCCTAAGAAAAACAGTGTCGTTGCAGCTGTGTTGGTCCCAAGATGGGTGAGGCAATATCTTTTATTGGACCAACTTCCGTTGTGGAGAGAGACAAGAAGACTACAGAAGTCGATCCAATAAAAGATTTTTTCCTCACCCACCTTGTCTCTCTAAAAGAAACAGGACATTTTCACGGTTGTTTGGAAGTTAGATGTATTTATTAGAATGTCAGATTAATGTGAATAATGCTTGATTGCATTTTTTCTAGACAAAATTAACAGCCATTACCCCAGGCTGTCATCAGCTGCAAGAAAATGTGCTCCATATTTGTTATTATGAGAATATAAAAATGTTTAAAAAGTAATTCTGTGTGTGTTAATTTGAATGGCTGGTTGCTATAGCTATAATCTTGGCTATTTTCTTTTCCTAACAATTAACTAACCAGAAAGCAAGATTTCATTTTCTACATGCCATTAGGTTTATTATATTGGTTTAGATTTCACAATAAAAGCATTAGTCACAACACCACTAAATAGCTAAAAGCGCAAATACTGCTCATACTCAAAAATATTTGTTGCTTACTTCCTCTATTTTGAGAATAGTGTTTTCTCCCTCTCACTCATTCTCTTGGGCATCACAGTCTTGTGGAGTATTCATTGATTATCTCATTAGTTCTGCAGGTGTCCCCCCCCTTGGATGTTTCTCATTCTACAGATCAAACTGCTCCATCCCTTGGAGCTCTACCTCTCCACCAAGGCCCGTTCTCTAAGGCATTCTAATAAATGTCATTCTTAACTATTTGGTTTCTGTGCAGTTTCTTATGCTTGATTATATCACAATGTCACTTTTCTTTGTTTTTCTATTGTTTTATATGATGATACTCAAAAATACCAAAAGATGCACTTAATACACAGCCCTTTTAAAACATTTTCTCTTCCTGACTTCACCAATTAAAACTGTAAACTCATTCCAATTTCTTTCAATTACATATTAAAACGTTATCTGAGGCAACAAAGATACAAACAAATCCTCAAACCCAATTCTTTATTTTATCTCCTGTTTTCAACTTGGATGTTCCATTTGCCACACCAAGCTATAACCTTGGTATTATCCTTAACTATGAATTCCCTTCTTCTCCAGCTCTGATTTTACTTAATCTATCTAGTTGCATTTCTGCAATATTGCCCATGTAAGAGTCTATCAACTCCAACTGTGCTGAAACCATCATTTCATCACTACCTTTGCCTCCTTTTTATGGTATTTCTAATTTTTAAGCTGTATAAAAGGTGGGAAGTAGGATAAGATATTAGGAAACCACCCTTCTTGGAAAACTGTAAGAACAAATTCTACTAACCTAGTTGGTTCTTTTTGCCCAGAATGCACCACACCAGCTAGTGCCAGTAATAGCTCTACAAAGAAAGTGATGCCCTGAAAAGCAATTGCTCTCCAGCAAGCAGTGAGGTTCAGCGCTACAATCCTGAATGCAACTGACATGAAGTCAATAGCATCTAGTACCAGGACCACAATATCCCAGCTGGTAAAAATCACCAACCTGATCAGGCATTTCCCTCCCATCACCTTGAAACATTGTTGGCACAATAATTAGTTTATCAATGAAAGGCTTTGGGCATAGTTTTCAGAGGTGCTGAGTAACCATTACTCCAACCAGGAGTTAATGCATAGTGCTCAGCACCTCTGAAATATCAGATTTTGTCCATAGCTCTGATGAAAGAATATATGATTGATTGACCAGTAGAAGTATGAAAAAGAATAACACTACAGAGAAACACTACCATAAGAAAGCCCCTGTCATTTCTTCTTCAACCTCATGTCCATTACTGCATTTTGAAACATTTGTTGGGGAGCTACAATCAAGTACAGATAATGCCTGAGTGATTTACCATTATTGGGCTGCCCTAACATTAAAACTTTAAACTGAAATAAAGCATTTTAGGAATAATTACCCAAATTATTTCCCTCCAACGGTGTCACAGATTTCAGAGAGATTTTTACATGTGTTAAATTTTTCAGGCATCTGAGAAAATCCAGCTAGCTGAGGCCTGAAGTGAAGTTGAGTAAAAAACTGACTTAGAACAGGCTGTGTGGCTGGATTTTTATGAGAGGATAATCTTGATGCAGAAATTACCATTCTAAGGCCTAAATTTTGACCTTAAAATCTACTATATACTAAATATCAACGAGCACGGATCTCTCACAGAAATAGTGCTTTAAAGGACAAAGGAATCACAGGCAAAGAAAGCTGCAGCTTGATGGTGTCTAATTATTATTTTCTGTGTGTCATATTTGAAGGAGAGACTTAATGGTCTCTATGAATACCAAGCCTGTATTTTTGCCCTGTCTTCAGAAGAGATGATAGTTTTCTGACTGGCCAGAAACTCACAATTAATGCTTGGGTTTGCCTGTGTCCAGCAGTAGTCTCCATTTTCAGCAGTAATTCCATAGTATGTCCAAGTGCCCCTTTCAGCTCTTCTTTTAATGGAATTTGATAGTAGCTTTTCCATATTCTGTTTGAAGACAACTCATGCTAATATGGAAGTGATGCACAATAACAGGATTAAGAATGTAAACCACTGGTAATCTCTTCAGAGAACTGTGATACAGACAGGAGATTCGGATTCTCAGCTTCAATTACAAAATAGATTGGAATATGAGGTAGCAGTCAGATTTTTGGACAGTTTATAAAGAGTAGAGAGTTACAGCATCATTAGCCAGAGAGGCCTGAGCCATTGCAAAAAGAGAAACTGATTCCTCAGACCTAACTCAAAATTCATTTTAAAGAACTTTTTACAGAAAGCTGCAGAAGACAAGTTAAATGAACCTGTGTTCTTCGTTCACAGTGAACCTATAAGCTCAGCAGATAAAGGGAAAACAATGGGCAGTGAACGAGTTTCAAATTAATATTCCACTAGCACAGGTCGACTCATTAGGTAGAAATGAGAAGCTCCTGTGAAACTATAAGCATAGTGGTTTGAGAAATAGGAGGACTAACTAGCTAAGTGGGGAAGGTCATTCGGCTTAAGAGCATAAGGAAAGGTCAGTTTATATCAAGCTGGAAACGTGTGTGTGCAAAAGCTGCCAAACATTTTGGTGCATGAACGCATTGTCCTATCTGACTCAATATGTAAGAGTGGTGATGGGCATTTGCAAAGGAAGAGACAGCCAAATTAGTTAGGAATGCACAGAACTATTCAAGGACATATTATAATAGGATTTTCCCACTTTTTGAGGTTGCTGTGGTTAACTGTCTAAAAGGAGTTATTTGCCAGTCAGTTATCAGTTCTGTGACTACAATATACAGGTAACCAGCCAAATCTCAGGCAGTGTTGAAGCTACCAAGTTTTATTTTAGTTTTTTACTCTCTCTCAGTTCTTAACGTATTATTTAAGGCAAAATCTGTGTCTGGGGCAGGACTAACTATATTTCTGAAACTTTTTTTTCTGCTAGCTGACAATATTCCAGTTTTTGTTTCAGAGGTGAATAGTGATCCAGTGCCTAACCCTCCTTGACTGTGGGACCTTGGCCATTAAAAGGACCCAGTCACTTTGAGTACACTTAAGCCCTTCAGAAGGGATTCATGAGGTTTATTCCTTTCCTCTAGTCAGACAGATGGTTAAAGGAAAATGGCCAATGCAAGCAAGGGAAATGCCTTTCTAATGTTTGCTGTTGAACAGACCACCCCATAGCAAATTCCCAGAGTAAGATACTCCCTGCTAAGGCAGCAATTGAAACTGCAACCATGAGAATATCTTTTGAAAGTTCAGACAAGTAGCTGGAGGAAGAAATATATCACAGGTACAAATGATAGCCAGATTGGTAGGTGGGCTTAAACAGGCCCACATGTGACTGTTATGAATCATAGGCAATATAGGGCCTCAAGCACCTGCCAGTGTAGCTACTGTTGCTATGATTTCTCCCCCATCAAGCAAAGTATGCTGTTTTTGTAACCCAATTAGCAATTACAGAAGGCAGGAAAGAGGCAAGAATGGACATGAGCCCTCTAAATTCAAGAACACAGCTCGCACTAGGCGCTGTGGAGTGAAAATACTATACTTGGACCGTATTTCTATAAGAGTCACCACCACATAACACTGCAGTACTCTCAGCCCTTTAACCAAAAAAGGTCTGAGTCTCACAGATTCCTTTCCCATCCGTCCTGATACTGCACACTCATGCTATGCAGTTTTAAGCTCTATTGGACACCATTGAACATTGGCCAAACCGGACTGTTACTATGCAAAAGAATAAATGGACACAAATCAGACATAAAAAATGGTAACATCTATAAGCCAGTAGGCGAGCACTTCAATCTCCCAGGACGCTCTGTAGCTGACTTGAAAGTTGCCATACTTCTACAAAAAAAACTTCAAAAACAGACTTTGGCGAGAAACTGCAGAGCTGGAACTCATATGCAAACTTGACACAATCAAACTGAGTCTGAATAGGGACTTGGAATGGTTAAACCATTACAAGTAATTGTTACTGTTCACACATTCCCACTTTCTAATCAATGGTTTTGAATCAGCCTCATCTACTCTAACGGAATGGACTTTGCTAACACTTACCCTTCCCATTGCTGTTTCTTACCCATGGATATATACCCCTTATCGGATTTCTAGTCCTTGCATCTGACTAAGTGGGTTGCAGCCCACGAAAGCTTATGCCTGCAGAAATGTGTTAGTTTTTAAAGTGCTACCGGACTCTCGTTGTTTTTGCTGTGTACAGACTAACACGGCTGCCCCTCTGGAACTTTACGCTAATGTTCTACTGTCTGCCCAGCTAATAAGTCAGTACAGCTCCTTATATACAGAACTAACAGGACACACAGTCAATGGATTAAAACTGGCTCACTGACGGATCTCAAAATGTAGGTGTTAATGGGGAGACATCAGTGAGTGGGACCGTTTCTAGTGGGATCTTTTAGGGATCAGTTCTTTTTTTTATCAATGATCTACAGATTATATAAATCTTTGCTGGTAAAATTTGCAGATTATTGGTGGGATGACAGATTACTGATGCACAATGTTCTGAGCTATGTGGTTAAATGGTCACAATCCAGCAAAATACCCAAATGTAATACACATAAAAATGTAAAAATACATCTAGGAACAAAGAATGCAAGCTATGGGATGGGAAACCATCTTGGAGAGCAGCGATTCAGAGAAGAAATCCACAACGCCAAGTAGGCAGATACGGTGTGGCTCAAATGCAACATGAGCTTTGTCCCATATGCCCATCTGAGTACACTAGCATGGGCTCAATGCACATTTATACATTTTTACAGGTTGTATGTGAGGGAGGGAGGGCGGGTGGGGGCTGGGCAACTACACAGCAGAACATGTGGCAAGTCTGCAGTGTAGATATACCTTGTAACAGCCACAGGAGGAATCCTCTACTGCCTGGACCTACTGTGGTTTACTGATTGATGCTTTGTACTGAACGACCAGAGCAACGTGGCTACATCATGCCCCAAACTCCAGACTGATATTGAAAGTTAAATCATAAGCAAACAGTGTGAATGAGCAGTAAAAATACCAAAGATTCCTAACAGCCATGCTGACTAAAGCACAAGGAATGCAAGTACAGAGGTCTCCTTTTAAAGTCACTGATGGCTCCTTTCCCCCTCAGTGTTTTTGGGATCTATCTGATCCCCACATGCACAAAAATTTACATAACTATTTTCATGTCAAACCTGTGCTTCTTCATACATTAAATATTCTCAGAGTAGGATGAGGTAAATCTTCCTGCATTTCTTTATCATCCTACCTGTTGTGGTTTTAGTGTAGCAAAGAAAGTCACTCAAAAGTATTGGGGCCAGTTAGACCCCAAATTTATTAGGTAGGTTTTCCAGCATCAGAATGTTTTTATTTTGAGGACACAGTTATATGATATGATTATATGAATTTTTCAACATTGTTTGTAGCATCATAACTTCAGTGTTTTTTGCTTTTCAAATAAAGTGCACCAAAATGGTCTTGGGGGTCTGTGAGACCCCAGATGATATTTACCTCATGTATCATCACAATTCTCCAGCAAATTGAGTTTCTTTGTAGATAACACTGCCATCCGATTTTCTGGGAAGCCTATTCTTGCTAGGAAGAGTTTCTGGGGAAACCACAATTGTCAGATACATCTTCTGGCAGCCCATACTTGCCAGATAATGTTACTGGACAAAGACTGGCTGTTGTACTAAATATGTACATTGCATGTCTGACTGCATATATTGTTTGGATTTTGGTGAACTGCACATGGCACAATAAATCTTTGCGTAAGAGACAGATGTTTCTCAGGGACCTGGGTACAGGAATGGTGAAACTACTGGGCAGGAAAGGAACATGGCAGCCTTGCCCCAGGCTACTAGGGACAAAGGGTCTCGTGTCCTAGGGACGGATCCAGAGTCTGAGAAATGGGGAAGATGTTATGTCTCTCAGAAAAATTCATAAAAACTGTGCAAAGTGTAAAAACTTTGTATGCTCAGTATATATCTTACCACTTGATCCATTCATTCAAAGTAGTAGATTTACTGCCTCTTCACTCCTTTTATGCATTTTATATTTTTGCTGTGTCTAACTATTTTCACTGTCTAAACATGAGGTTAGTTAGGCCCCCAACACAAGTGCTGTGCAGTGTGCTTCTGACTCTAGAAAAGTTTTAACTGTTCAGTTTTATAGTTCACTGGTTACGATAAAGTCAGACTTAAATGCATCCCATGTGGTTTTGTCCCCATTTTGAGATAGCAGGAGGTTTCCAAATAGTTGGGTGATGTTTGGTCCAATATGAGGATTAAAAACATCTTAAAAAACATTAAACCTTTCTCGTAATATTTAAACCATATAACCTTTTTTAAGAAACCAAATATATGAGAATGGGACGGTATATATACATATATGAGAAGTTTCTTTGCTTTCTTTTCTTTCCCTGCGCCTTTACTGCAGTTACCTACCTACCTGAATCAACATACGCTGTTTGACAGGTTCCTTTACAATATAAGGAGAAATTATTGTAGATTTCAATAGACTGCACTGACAGTACTGTGAAAGGTGATGTTTCATCTGGTTGCAGTTCACATCCAGCAACCTGTAGCATACAGATGAATACAATACTCTTAGTATTGACCAAAGTAATTCTGAATCTAGAGCGTAAAGTACCACACCTCTTTGTAGATTTGTTTTTAAAATTGGTATATATAACCGAGACTGAAAATGTGTAAGCACAATGTAAGGCCGCAGGAAACAAGATTCAGCAAAAGCAAAAAAGCAAAAAAACCCCAAAAATCTTTCTTGAGAAACAAATTCATTTTAGATTCCTTGTCATACAAGGAAAAACATTCCATACATTTGTTCCCACTGGACAAATTCCTTAAGGATGGGTTTTTGTTTTTTGTAAACAGAGACAGCCTCCTTATTTCAGATCTATCCCATGCCTTTCAGAAGCAGTTATCTAGGAAGCTGAAAACTAGAATGCCTTGTTTGTTTATGTACATACCTTGCTACCAATAAGTGAAAAGTTGCAACAGCCACCAGTTCACTACTGACTTTTCTTTTTAATTTAAAAAGTGCTCTTGAACCAAACAAACTCTTTGCTAAATCTTTACTATTGCTGCATCTGCTCTGAAACAAATACAATGAGCACTTTAACCAAACAGATTAGAAAACTGTGTAACTTTAGTAACTCTGTTTTATGTTTTACAATAGATATTAATGTAAAAGATTACTACACAGAAGTTCAGCAAACATCCCTACTCTGACAAAGTACAGACCTCAAAACTAGCCAACATATGACAATGAATATAGCTGCATCTTCCTTCACCAGATTTGTTATCCACATTTTTTTCCCTTAGATAATGGTAGGAGGTATAAATAGTTTCACAAGCTTTTTAGATCAAATTTTCAAAAGGTGGCACAGTGGGCGGGCCGGAATCCCTCCCCATACCACTATCATTACAGCAAATATCCATTCATGCACTTCACCTCATTGTGTACCTGTCTGTTTGTATATAGAAGTGTGGGGATTTACAGGCACGCCCATTATGTGTTCCTCTGAAAACGTGGCCCTTTAACTGTGAAACAACTTTCCTTAACCCTATATTATGCTTGTCTTCTTTTAACTAATATAGGGTATAGAATTCCTTCCTGATATAGAGAATCTATAGCATTAAAGCGAGATCCATTTATTATCTGTACCAAATCCTCTCTGATATTCTTGACATTGCTAAAAGGCTTATGGTAGAAACCATAGAGAACATTGCTGATGAATGCCATTTAGTAAATCTGAGATGAGTTTCAGTTTGTGAAATCACTTGAGAATTTATGGAGCTCACTGGTCTTTCAGTTTCATGAAACTATATTTCATGGAAGCACATATTCAGAGGGAATCACTAATGATCATTTTGCTTGTGATCAGGTTTAAACTCACTGAAAAGCAGGATTAAACTGTTAAATTACTCCAGAACAGCTAGAAATAATCCACTAATAACATATTTTTTCTGAAATTTATATCTTCCTTGTAACATTCAAACAGTACTTTTGACTTATCAATAATTATTTTACAGAAGAAAAGTCCTATTATTATAGCTTTTGTTTCCACCTCTAATTTCTGTATTTCCTGGACTAAAAGAATTTACAGAAAATCTAGACAACAACCAGATCATAATGTGGACAACAATGAAGCTGTGAATAAACAATGTTTAGATGACATAGGTCCTTTGTAAAATAAATCATTATGAACATTTTCAACCATCTTTAGACTGCTATATTCTAACAGAATGACATTTCCAAATACTATTACTTTCATACATGGGGGAAAAATACAAAAAGAAAAAACTGAGTTCCCTCTCACCCTTTATGTAGAAATGATCTGATCAGCTGGTATAGTCACTGGATTGATCTGGACAAAAATATGAAACTAATCCATAAATCTTAGTTCTTGAAGAAGTTCATTCACCAGCTTCACAACCCTTTGGGTTTTTAATCCAAGTTGGTTAAATCTGAAGGCAGTACGTATAAGAAAATCAAAAACTTCATTGGTTGTATTGCTTGCCACAATCACCTGAAGGAAAAACAGAATGGAGAAAGAAAGGAAATAACCTAATTTAGATATATTACTCCAAGGGCAATAGTTTCTAGCTGTGCACTAAGAAACCAACCTAGCTCTAACTGCAAAGAAAAGAACTCATTTAGTCATTGGTGTGACCTGAAAAGCAACTAAATTCCATAAAGCATGAAAATAAATTCTTCTCTGAGAAAGAAGGAAAAGGGTAATGAAATCTCAGGACTAGATTGCAAGGTGTAACAGAACAGCATGTAGTGCACCAGGAAGGAGTTTTATTCCACCTTCCCGCCCTGCTGATCCCTGACGGCTGCTTCGTATCCTGTATCCCTCTCTGGTTTTCCAATTCCTTCTGCCTCTCACATGCCCTCAGACCACCTGGAAGCCCCTCTGCCAGGAGGGAGAAATATAGAAGGGGCTAGCATAGCCACCCCTATGCTAGTTCAGGACTCCCTTGCACTAGGGGGAATTGTAAGCTGTTGCCTTAAGGCAGCTTTAAATTCTCTTTGTGCTCCTGGTTTAACAGGACCAAGGATCTCATCTTCTGTCTTTCAGTAAAGGGTTGTTATAGAAGATTAAGATGGAGCAACCTAACTGATAAAGAGTTTCATTGATCTATCAAGGACAGGCAGCACAGAAAACCTGAAAAATAAAGAGACCCAAATGAAAAATTATGTATGCTTCCAAACAACTTAAATATCATCCTTATGCTAATGAACAATCAACAGTCATTTCCTATAATACATCCAAGATTTCTAACATATCCTAGCAGTCCTTAAAGAAAGTAATGTTACATTTGTTTATTCCTGCTAATAAAAGCTAGGAGGAATAATCATCAACAATAATGTTCCAGTTCCATTCACTGCAAAATGAATTTCCTCATGTGTTACAGGCCTTATAAAAGATAAAAGAAATACAGTACTGTGACACTGGAAGGAAGAATTTCCAGACAAAGTGCTAAAGCAAACCAATAATGTGAAGTCCTGACCTACTTGTATCAGAGGGTTAGACTTTGTCTTGTAAAACATAATTTATAAAAACATTTAACAGATGTAGTAGCTAAATAACGATAATAATAATAATCTAACATTTATGCAGCACTATTAATCTTAAAAGGCCCCCCAAAGCACTTCACTGTATATAATATGTATGCAAATCAGTTCATCCATCAATAAAATGCAGCCACTTTTGGGATGGAACATGACAATTATTTAACAGTTCCCAGGAAACAGCACTATATAAAAGAATTAAAAATTAAAGAATGCTGGGTTTTCTTGATAGTCTATTGGCTGTACACAGAAGAATCAAAGTTCTGGACTCAAGACAAGTCTTTTGTTGCTGGGCTAACACGGACGCAAGATGTGTTAAAGTTTATTCAGTCCCCAATTCAGGGACAACCTTATATTACTATCTAGGAAAGCTTTTTACCTACTGTTGGCCTCCACAGAGAACTGTGTCCAACACTATTTGCTGAAATGAGTATTGTTAGTCATAGGAATTGAGTTGGAGTACTTAGATAAAGAATATTATACCAATGTTCCACACTGATTTAGGCCCGGTCTACACTTACCTTCCAGATTTGGTGGCAGTCGACAGGAGATACGCAAGTGACGTAAATCACTTGCGTATCTCCTGTCGACTTCGCTGCGTCTGCTCCGCGCGCCATCCACAGTGCGCTGTGCCGAACGCAACAGCGTTCCCTTCGACACAGCGCTACGCCACTTACGAGGGTGGTTTTCCTATGTCGGTTGCTTGATCGACTGAGTGGGTCTACAAAGACCGCTCAGTCGATCCAGAGCAATCGAGCTGACAGCAGCGAATTTGCCACCATCAGTGTAGACCCAGCCTTAGAAAGAGGTTAATTAATAATGGGAAGGATTTACTGAATTAGGTCATTTTGTCCAACCTTCTGCAAGTGTAGGATTACATAAATGCAGATGTCAGAAAGGATCCTAGTGCTGGGGCACACGTTACCCACATGCACAACAATCAGATTCTTTTGGGCACCACTGTCCATTGGGGCTGTGCTCATGTCCTGAATGTTCTCGTGCTCGCAATGTTCTCATATTCCTTCTCCATCCACTGGCATAAAGGTCAGCGTAGGTCCTACTATCCTCCTGTTTCTTTGCCAATACAGAACTGCAGAGCTATAGGACTCCATACAACTGGGGAAGGAGGGTGGGTCATGGGATTCATTTAGGTAAATACATCTTGATGAACCAGTTACTTTAAGGTAAGTAACTTGTTTTCCACAGAACGTTTTAATATTTTGTCAAAAAAATGAATGCCCAAAACAGAAATAGTCCAATTAAAAATAGTACTACAGTGTCTTACTTACCCACTGTAAGGTAAGTAACTGTTCTTTCTTCTCCAATTATTTTTCCACATGGATCCCACTACTAATTACTAGTCCTCCTCCCCTCCCCGCCCCCACCCCAGCTGGGAGGTGGGTGGTAGGGGTCCTAGTTAAACAAGGATTGCAGGACAGCTCTACAACAGTAAGCATCTGATCAGCAAGTCTTAACTAAAAAAATAGTCCTGGGAGAACAAGTGGATAGATTACTGTGTAGTGTCCTGCAAATTTCTAAGAACATAAGAAGGGCTATTACTGGGTCAGACCAATAGTCCATCTAGACCAGAGTCCTATCTTCCAATAGCGGCCAGTGCTAGGTGTTTCAAAGGGAATAAACAGAACAGGCAATTTTCGAGTGATCTATCTCCTGACGTCCAGTCCCAGCTTCTGGCTGCCAGAAGTTTAGGGACACCCAGAGCATGACATTGTATGCCTGACCATCTTGCCTAATAGCTATTGATAGACTTATTCTCTGTGAATTTATCTAATTTTTTTTTTAGCCTAGTTATACTTTTGGCCCCCTTAACATCCCATGGCAATGAGTTCCACAGATTGACTGTGCGTTGTGTAAAAAGTACTTACTTGTGTTTGTTCTAAACCTGCTGCCTATTCATTTCATAAGGTGACCCCTAGTTCTTGTATTATGTGAAGGGTAAATAACACTTCTTTATTCACTTTCTCCACACAAGTCATGATTTTATAGACCTCTATCATATCCGTACTTAGTCGCCTTTTTTCAGAAAGGAACAGTCCCAGTCTTTTAATCTCTCCTCAGATGTAAGCTGTTCCAGACCATTAATCATTTTTGTTGTCTGACTCTATACTTTTGTCAATTCTAATATATCTTTTTTGATACAGGACAACTAGAATTGCAGGCAGTATTCAAGGTGCAGACATACCGTGGATGTATATAGCAGCATTATGATATTTTCTGTCATATTATCTAGCTTTTTCCTAAAGATTCCTAATATCCTGTTAATTTTTTGACTGCCGCTGCACATTGAGTGGATGTTTTCAGAAAACTATCCATGATGACTCCAGGAACTCTTTCTTGAGTGATAACAGCTAATTTAGACCCCAGAATTTTGCGTGTATACTTGGGATGATGTTTTCCGATGTGCATTACTTTGCATTTAACATTGAATTTCATCTGACATTTTGTTTCCCAGTCACTCCATTTTGTGAGATCCCTTTGTAACTCTTTGCCATGAGTTTTGGACTTAATTATCTTGAGTAATTTGCATCATACAGAAATTTTGGCACCTCCCTGTTCACTCCCTTTCCCAGATGATTTATGAATATGTTGAACAGCACAAGTCCCAGGATAGATCCTTGAGGGACCCTGCTATTCACCTCTCTCCACTATGAAAATTGACCATTTATTCCTATGCTTTGTCTCCTATCTTTTAACCAGTTACTGATCCATGAGAGGACCTTCCCTCTTATCCTGAAACTGTTTATTTTGTTTAAGAGCCTTTGGTATGGGACCTTATCAAAGGCTTTCTGAAAGTACAAGAATCACTATATGTACTGGATCACTCTTGTCCTCACACTTGACTCCCTCAAAGAATTCTAACAGATTAGTGAGGCATGATATCTCTTTACAAAAGGGATTTAATAGAGATGCCTCTTAAGGAAGTAAGAGGCTGCCTGAGCCAAGCTAGAATGGGCTGTAATATACACAGATGGAGTTAACTTGGCTAACTTGTAGTAGGATCTTAGCTAGTTAAATACAATAGTCTTGAAAAGTGATGGCCTCACCCTTAACCATGTCTCGAAAGATCACAGTCTACGGGAGATCCTGTAAGGTCTTTGTTTCACGAGAGGACTCTAAGTTTCTAAAATTAAACTGGGTCTTTGGTAGAAGAACTATTTACAGAGTTTCTGCAACTTCAGCTAGCATTCCAGCCATATGCCCACTGATTGGCTTCCTGGTGCATCCTCCAAACTCCACAGCAACCTGTGCTCCTCCCTCTGAGTTCCATGTCAGTTGCTACATTTTTCTTTTTAAAAAATATTTGTTGTTGTGTCTTTTGTACAAGCATTTGCTGACTTGCTATGGCCAGAACTTGCTAACACATAGCCCACCCTAGAGAGATGGTCTTCATCAACAGTCTTTTGCAGACTTTTAGGCCTAATATTCCTTCAAGTGTGGTGGTTTTCAAACCAGTTTCTTATTTCTTGCATAAATTATCCCTGTTGGTAGGGAACTTGTTTCCCACCTGTTTCTGCTTCTTTTCTGCTGGATGGTGTTCTTGTGGTCCTTCTATGGCACTTGCTGTCCTCAATCTAGCCACCCTTGAAGTATGAATTGTGTTACTATCTGTAGCACACTATCCTAATCAGTGCTTTGTTGGATTGCCTTGAACCTCCCATCAGAGATGGGAAGGTACTGTAGCATTTTGACAAACTGTGTGTGTTGTACTCTGGAAGATATGCTTCCTGCTCAGTGCACCTGCCTCCAGTAGTGACTTTCCTGGGCAAAACATTATCTTCACATCATAAAGCTGGCGTCTCAGTAACATGCATTATAGTCGCTTCAGTGCATACAACTGTGGCTTCTTCATAATGCTTTCTAATAGCTGATAATCAGACAGCATGTCCACCTTGTGCCAAAAAGTACCCTGAAGGAATAGTTCCGTTCCATAGAGGACAGTGTGTGTAGCAAAGAACCTATGGATTACATGGATTGAGCTGGTTGTCTGGGGTGGTGATTTCCCTTGGATAAGCCAATCACCAAGACTGAGGTACATAAATCTAGATACCTTGCCATCTCATGTAAACTACCACAACAGCCAGATTCACTTGGTGGAAACCCTTAGTGCTACAGAAAGTCGAAATCTCTCCTACCAGGAATCTGAGGTATTTCTTGTGAGCTGGATATATGGACAGATAAAAATAGGCATTCAGAAGGTTGAGAGCCACAAAACAGTTTTGAGGAGATTACAGAGGCCAAAGTCATCATCCTGAACTTGAAACAATGGATGAACTAATCGAAGCATTGAAGATCCAAGACAGGGCATCTTGAACTGTTCCTATAAAATCCAGACACTTGGTCACCCTCAGTGCAACCCACAAAGGTACTTAGGTGCCTAAATTCCATTTTTCAGATTTTTGAATTAGAAAATAATGGGAGTAAAACCCTTTGATCCTAAAGAAGTTACTCACTTTGTGCAGTAACACTGTTTTTTTGAGATATGCACCCCTACGGATTCTTGGGTCCCTGCACTGTTGATCAGAGAACATCAGTAGCAGTGTCCATTAGGCCTGCACATGTTGTCTCTCCTTGTGCTGTGTCATGAGGCTAGCCAGCGCACATGGGCTAACCCATGAGAAAGTAAAGAGGAGGAGGGTGAGTTGTGGAGTATCCATAGGGGGACACATCTCGAAGACCATTGTTACTGTACAAGGTGAGTCATTTCTTCTCCTTCTCCTTCTCCTTCTCCTTCTAGTAGGCTCCCTACTAGTTGTAGGGGATTCCCAAGCAGTACCCATATTGGCGGACTGGGACTTCTGAATCAAGTCAGTGATGGTACTGTGTAGCCGAATATGGCATCAGAGGTGGAGTACCCAGTGATCGCATAATGCTTTGCAAATGAACTGATGCCCATACCATCACTCTACAGATCTCTGCAATAGGGAGTCTTGAAGAAGGTGACAGATGAGGAGATTGACCTTGTGGTCACATTGCCTGATGCTGTTCAAGACCCACTGGGAGACCCGTTGAGCCAATATTGCCAAGCCCTTGAATCTTTCCACAATGGAGAGGAAGGGTCTGGGGGACTTCCTGAAGTCCTTTATCCTGTCCAGTGTGGTATAGCAATGGCAGAGGGCAGTAGGAGAGTACTGAAAGGGTGATATGGAAGCCCTAGAATGATCCGGGCTTTATTCCCTGTAGAGTAGCCAGAGTCATTAGAGGGCAATTAGAGGCAGCTGAGGCCAATTAAGGCCCAGCCAGATGCCTGATAAAAACCCTCGGCTCCTGAGAGACAGTGCACAAGCTGGAGAAGTAGGTGTGCTGTGCTACTGAGCAGAAGGGTGTGTGGAGTTGTGAAGAGGAGCAGAACGGAGTACAGTGGTGTGTGGAAGAGAAGTGGAGTCCTGAGGAAGGTACTGGGCTCAAAAAGCCAGAAGGACAGAGGGGGGAAAATAGCCCAGAGGAAAAGACTGCAGCTGCAAGTACAGTGCCAGCAGCACATAGCTGCTAATCATAGGGCCTCTAGGCTGGAACCCGGAGGAGTGGGCGGGCCTGGGTCGCTACCCTCCTCCCTGGGGAGATGGGGTAACGGCGACGCCCTGGCCCACTACAAGAGGCAAAAGTGAGAGACCCACTAGGGAGAAGCCGGCCGTTTGCCACATCTGATAGAAGGCTAGGACTCTTCTAACATCTAGAATATGTAATATAGCCTCTGTGTTGTCTTGATGAGGCTTGGGATAGGAAGTTGGAAGATGAATCAATTGGTTCATGTGAAACGGGACGGTTACCTTGGGAATAAATTTTGGGTGTGGCCTGAGCATAACCTTGTCCTCTAAGAATACCATATAGGGGGAATGAGCCTATTTCCCCATCTCTTCTGGCTCAAGTAATCACTATCAGGAACGTCATTTCCATCAAGACGTAAGTCAGTGAACAGGTGGCCATAGATTTGAAGGGAGGCCTAGTCAGACTTTTCAGCACCAGGTTTAAGTCCCATGTAGAAGTAGAAAGCAGAGGTTGTGGAAAGAGGTTTACAATACCGTTAAGGAACCTTTTGGTGGTCAGGTGTGATAGCACTGAGTATCCTTCTACTGGATGGTGGCCACTAGGTGGACTCTAAGAGAGCTTTATGACAGCCCCGATCATTTTAGTGCCAGTGCATAGCCTAGGACAGTGGTTCTCAACCAGAGGTACATGTACCCGTGGGAATACACAAAGGTCTTATAGGGGGTACATCAACTCATCTAGATATTTGCCTGGTTTTACAACAGGCAACATAAAAAGCACTAATGAAGTCAGTATGAACTACCATTTCATACAATGACTTTTTTATACTGCTCTATGTACTATACACTGAAATGTAAGTACAATATTAATATTCCAATTGATTCATTTTATAATTATATGGTAAAAATGAGAAAGTAAGCAATTTTTCAGTAATAGTGTGCTATGACACTTGTATTTTTATGTCTGATTTTTTAAGTGAGGTGAAACTTGGGGTACACAAGACAAATCAGACTCCTGAAAGGGGTACAATAGTCTGGAAAGGTTGAGAGCCACTGGTCTAGGATGTGTGGAAGGGTCGCAGATGTTGGGGAGCTTTTTTGGGATGTACACCAAATATGAAATCTCGACCATTTCTGGAGGCAAGTCTGTCATGTTGAGGATTTTCTGCTTTGTAAATAATACCTCTTGCACTTCTGTTGGACAAGAGCTCTCTATGTATTGGATGATTTGAGGCGGAGAATCATCAGGTGTTGGGATGTAGAGTATGACCTTTGTACTGTGAGAGGAGATGCAGAGTGACCGGAAGAGAAATCAGAGGGCACATTGTGAGCTGTGACAAGTAAGGTACCAGGTCTGTCTCAGCCAAATCGGTGCAATCAAAATGACATGTGTTCCATCTCTTTATATTTTCAGCAGGACCTTCGATAACAGGGGAAAAGGAGGAAAGGCATAAAGGTCTTTGCCCCAGGGGAGGAGGAGAGCATCATCCAGAGAATGATGTCCTAATCCCTGCGCTGGAGCGGTAACATGAACGTTTCTTGTTTAGGTAAGTGATGAAGTCTGTGATCGATGTCTCCCACCACCAGACTAGATCATGAAGTACAACTGGGTCTAGTTTCTACTCATGGTCATGTGGGAATTTGCGATTGAGACTGTCCACCGTCAAGTTCTGTGTACCTGGGAGGTGGGCCACTGACAGCATGATGTTGTGGGAGATACACCAGTTCCACAGTCTCATCGTTTCTGCACATAGAGAGGGAGACCAAGCTCCTTATGTAGGACATACAGGCAACATTGTCTGTTATGATCAGTGGGAGAAAATGGGCAAAGGCATTCTTGACTGCCCTTACCTCAATGAGGTTGATGTGGAGGGATATCTCCATGGGTAACCATTTCCTTTGTGTTGTAAGGCTGTTTAGATGCGTGCCCCATTCTATGAGTGATGTGTTGATGGTAAGAAGTAGCAACCGAGGATTTTGCATGAAGGGGAGCCCTTCGCAAATGTTGGGTGGGTCTTTTCACCAGTCTATGGAGTCTTTTACCCAAGAGGGCAATAATTGGTGTTTGCCTCGTCTGTCTCTCTTTGGTCTGTAGACCAAGCTGAACCACATCTGAAGGTAAGCAAGCAAAGTCTGGCATGTGGTATTACCGCTGTACTCGCTGCCATATGCCCCAAGAGTTGTAGGCAGTGTCTGGCCAATATTTGAGACTGTTTTGGATTGTCTCTGAGAGTGTAGCCAGAGAGAGAAATCTGCGCTGAGGTAAGAGAGCCCTGGCCCCTAGAGAGTGAGGGTTTCTGGTCACTGATCTGTAGGGCCCAGCTCTGTAAACAAGCACATCATGGATTTGGTGACTCAATGAGCTTCTGTGAGACACTGGCTTTTGAGGAGGCAATTGTCCAAATGGGTGGGTAGCGATGCTCAGATATAGCAGTTGTGGGGAGTAGTCCATTGGCACCTTGACCAACACTTCAAAATTGGTGTTTAGACAAGGAAGGCTGGGACAAGAACTATTGTTGGTCAGATGGTTTACATCTGGAGAATTTAGTTTTCTTCCCTGTGGTGCGTAATATTGTTGAGCTGTTTATGTTGGGGCTGCAGACTACATTTTCTCTTTTGTTCTGGCACGTAGAAGCTCAGTGAACAGAAAGTGTCCTAAAAATCCTTCAGAGTGTGAAGGAAGCCATCAGTTTTCTCTGTGAAGAGTTTTGTGCCCTTAAAAGGGAGATCCTTGACAGTTGCCTGCATCTCTTTCGCAAAACCCGACAAATAGAGCTAAGAGGCACGTCACATCACCACCTCCATGGAGATGGATCTGATTGCAGTATCTGCTGTGTTGAGGGCAGACTGTAGCATTGTTTTTGTTACTAATAGCTCTTCTTGGATGATGGCCTTAAATTGTTAACGATGTGACTCAGGCAGCTTCTCAATAAAATTGTTCCATTTTGAGTAATTGCCTTAATCATATTTAGCTATCAGTGCTTGATAGTTGGTGATCTGAAACTGAAGCACGGCCGAGGAGTACGCTTTTCTCCCAATAGATCCTGACATTTCCGGTCCCTATTGTAGGATATGGACTTCATGTAGTGTTGATGATCACAGGAGTTATCTTCCACCACGATGGAGTTGGTGGAGAATGGGAGAAGAGGAACTTAATTTCTCTCACCAGGACATAGTACTTTTTGTCTACTTGCTTGCAATTTGGCACGACAAATGCTGGGATTTTGGCATATGGCTCTCACAGGATTAAGAAGGGCCTCAATGATAGGGAGGGCCACTTTTTGAGGAGGAAGATGAGTGGTTTAGGTTGTGTGTCCTTGACTTACTCCAGAGGTATCTGGAGAGAGTTGGCCGCTTTCTTTGTGAGATCCTGGAACAAGCAAAAATCATCTGCCAAGGACGGTGGGGGCGGAACATATGTTTTTTGAAGTCATTTCCTTGTCAACATCGCCCTCTCGCTCTTCCAAGATCTTTTCTGGGGGCTCTGACACCGTAGCTAAAGGAGGGTGCCTTGGGGGCTCAGAGGTGGGACTAGGAACATCAGAGGCATGGGGCCAGTATGCAGCCCAAGGGTCCTAGTACGGCCACTGCAGTGGCAGTGGCATGGAGCCCGGTGGCAGTGCCCATGGATGACTGAGCCAGGGTGATAGTGCTGGGGTCATCTGTGGATATATCTGCAGGGTGTTGCTGGTATCAGGTATCATAGGGAACTTGGGGGAAAAAACAGATATCTCCTCTTCCAGTTCACTATCAAAGCCCCACACATAAAGGCCACAGCCACAGTCTGTCACTTCTCCCTCCTCAACATGCATCTTTTTCTTTCCATCCCCATAGCTAACTCTTTCATTCAGAGAGTCTCAATTTATGTTATCTCAGCTACTAAAACATCCTCCTTTCTGGTCTCCTTAAAAACCTAGTTCCCTCCACCCATTCAGTGCTAACACTAATTTACACTGCCTGTTTTACATGATGGAAAATGGGCAATAAATGTTTCTATAACCCCTCCAGCTGCTGAATAGAATAGGAAGTGATTGAGGCCTGGGAGGGTGAACTGTTTACATTCTTACGCTATAGAACAGGGGTCTCAAACTCGCGGCCCGCGGGCCAACTGCGGCCCGCGGGCTTGTGTCATGCGGCCCGCAGTCCGAATCCGGCTGCAGGCTTGTGCTGGCATTTTTTTTTGAGCGGAGCTCTGGGAAGCTGTGGCCGTCTTAAAAAGGAAATGGCCGCCGAATGTGGGCCCCACAGAGAGATTTGACGGCGGACAGTGGAGCCTGCAAGTCCCTGTGAGAGCCTCTCTCTCCAACTGTGCCGCCGAATTTTACCCTGCGTGGAGATTTTTTCGGCGGAGAGTAGAGCATGAAAGGTACAGTAGAGTAGTGTGTGTCATGTGCGCCCCCCCTGAACTCCACTCAATGTAAATGCGGCCCGCCACAGCAATTGAGTTTGAGATCCCTGCTATAGAACATAAGGCATGAGAGACCTACATAAACCCATTTACTGTCAGCTATTATTCAAAACATTTCTGTGGCTCCATAGCTTAGGCAATGAATTCTCCAGTGGAGTCCTGTGGAAGCACTGTCAAGGAGAATATTTTGGCTGTAGTTGTAATTTAGGATAGCATGATTTTATTTAATTTTCCTTGTTCAGTTTTTTACTAAAAAGCAAAAATTTCAACGAGTAATTAAAAAAAAGCTTGCTGTCTCTAAGTTGAAAAACATGAAAACACTTACATGGGAAATAAACTCTTGGGCAATCTTGTGTCCACCAGAAGAAAAGAGCAAAAAACTAATCAGAAGATGCCTGACAAGGCGTTTGGTGCAAGATTGCCTTGTATCTGTTTTAGTACTAACTGCAGCCTGCAGATCTGTGATGGAGAGGGTTGTACAATTGAAGAGCATCATCAGACGATCATACACTGCCTGAGCTTCTACCTGTAGGAAACAATTTCAAAAGATAAAGGATCAGAGAAAAATAAAAGTTGGGTTAATGGCATTTTTTTCATGAGATTTGTTCACTAACAAGAATCTGAATCCTGTGAAGAAATCCCCAAAATATGTCAAAAGCTTGAGTTTAAGAGGCACGGCAGAGAACAAGGAAGGAAGGGCAGTGCACATTGTACTTACACGGGTTCAAAGAAATATAAATGGGCAAAATGGAAAATTCTTTACTTTCTTTGGTCTTGCAAACTAAGCAGCCAGGGCACTGAGCCAGGTTTTGACCTTTTTTGTAATGAAAGGAAGTGGAGAAAATCCCTCAGTAGAATGCAGTCAGATTTTTACATTGTGGGAAAAAGAACAGAAAGCTCCTTGAAGGCTCACTTCAATATTGCAGCTACAAATCAATTAAACTCCCATGCAATCTGACCTCAACTGATAAAACAATCCGATAAGAATGGTGGGTTTTGGCTTCTTCCTATATTACTTGTAACATGTTTATTTCCTTTGCCTCTTGGAGCAGCCAATACCATCAAAACAGAGAATGAAGATTTTGGTGTCTACATAATAGAAGTTGTTAGTTCATCATAACCAGCTATTACAAAACATATTTCACTGTAATAATTCTGTTCATTACATAAAAACAGGAAACATAAGGGCAAAAGCAAAACATACCACCTTGGACCCAGCCCTACCAGTGTTCTTGACTTCATTTTAGTTTTAGCTATTTGTTTCCTTGCACTTACTGATTTTTTCACATTAACACTTCTATCTATGCTACCTTGAAAGAGTTTGCTTTACTGGAAAGGTAATTTCTCACTGAAGTCTGATATGTCCCAGGTTACACTAGGGATGCTATATGGCACTAATGAGATCACAATAAAAGTTTATGAGAAATAATTAAATGTTATTGTTCCACTGAGATTGGATTGCCTCCACAAAAGGGCATTTAAATCTTACTTCTTCCCATTTCACTACACTGCACTGATTCCCCCATTCAACTATTCCTGAGTTGCTTTGAATCACTAAGGAGGCTTATTAGTGGCTACATATATCTAGACTTCTTTAATGCTAAAAATAATATTTTGGATTTTAAATCAAGCCTTGCTACTCCACTGTATTCAACACAGATTTGTGCTTTCAGCTTCTATCTAGTGCTGCATGTGTTAATGTGTGTCTAGTTGCAGTGTTTCAGTCTCTCCTTCCCTTCATCAGGTGCTATAAAATCCTCTTCTTCCTCCTCTCCACTGAAATGACTACAGGCTCCATACCAATCAGTCTTCACATTCTTTTCTCGCTAAGTTCTCATTCCCCTGTCCCAGAATTAGAGAGAAGAGGATGGCAAGGGGGCAGATATGGTGACTGAGTAGTGGTAAGTTAGAAACAGGGCTATGAAGAAACAACCTTTCTACTTTTGGGGAGTAGTCAGGACTTTAATGAAACAGGAACAACAGAGTAAGAAGCACTAAGAAAAGGAGAAGGAAATAGTAGACACTGAGATCCCTCTATGCATATGGAATACTGTCCTTCTCCTAACCCCACCCTCCACAAAATATGAAACCAATAAATGAATTAAAACAATTTTTCCCAAATATAAAGAGATTTTATTGTCTATTATCAGTCTGGTATTCTCAATGGAAATACATTAAAAACTTTGGAAAGCAACAAAATCTTCCATTGAGATCAGATGCAAGAGCTGATCCATATCCAAAGGACTTATATCCTAATTCAGTATTTTTCTTCATTGTGATTTGCAGAGAAGAAGCCATTATCTTTTGCTACAGAAGTGTGCCAAGTTTGATTATTAAAAAAAACTCAGTCTTCTTCCCATTCTCACTTACATAGCAAAAAAAAAAAAAAGTGTCAATTCATAAGGGATTTCTTATGCTGAAGTATAAACCTTAAAAACAAACATTTGTAATGGAAGTGTCAATTATCCTAACTATGGCACTTGAGCACAACTTCTTATATTCTTCAAAATAAAATAAACACTATTTTCCCACATATATTTAACCAGAGTATTAGTTAAATAGTGTCTTCTGATATCCTACAAACAAAATGTCCAAGATCCTTTCCAGAAATACTAAGAATTCTAATGCTGTGTGATAAGCGGAGGTTTTAAGTAAGATCAAGAAAAGGCTACCTGCTCAAGACCTGATTATCGACTGGCTACTTCCCCTTTACATGGCTCTGGCAAAAGGGCCATAAAATGCAAAATCTGACTACTGGGGAATATCTGGGACAAAGGAGGATCCCTGGGTTGGGTAGAGCTGAGATATGCCCATGCCCACATCCATATGTAAGGATAGGTTGGGTAGTCAGAATATGACTGTATTCCAATTATTTCTGCCTGCTGCAACAGTCCCTATAATTATAGACAGCCAAGGGTAAATTAGTGCAGCTCTTAGGCTGCTTTAACCTATTCAGGGTGTCCAACAGGTCCCACTGTAAGGTCTGAAGCCTGGTTTTTTTGGCTAAGCAGTAGCAGCCATCTTAAGAGAGAGAGCAGCCACAAACTAAGAAGCACACAGTCACATCTTCACATTCCTGAAATTACATTAAGACAATGCAATATCAAGTGGTTAAGAAGGAGCTACTGTCATAATAGTACCTACTACCAGCAGATGAAACAAATCTTAAGATGCTTAAAGAAAACTTAGTTTGATAGCATTCTGTCTAGCAAGGAATCACTTATCAACACTTGTAGTTGTAAAATCTACACCACCTATTGTTATTCTTTATGGTACCCACTTCTCTATTGTTTATCTGAATGATTTCTGTCTGGTTCTTTCATCATTTCTGTCTGTTGCATAACTAAATGTGCAATATTTAAATCAATTAAGGTGGTCGGGTATGATTGGTTAAAGAATTATTTTGCAGTATGTTAGGATTGGTTCAAGAATTATTTTATAATATTTTAGTAAAATGATTAGTTAAGATATAGCTAAGCAGGACTCAAGTTTCATTATAAAACTGGGGTCCACAGCTGAAGATCAGAGCAGCTAGAATCCTCTGCACGACCATGACGTGCAGCAACCAGAACACAGACAAGACTGACCTTGCCTGGCCAACAGGGAAAGTCCGCTCGGTGAGCATAGCATTGTATGTTTAGCATGTGCATTATGTTTGGTAATTGTTAATAAATAGAGGTTAAGGATATTACAGCTTAAGGCTTTCTCTCTAGTAAAAGGTCCTGCAAACCCACAATAGAATATACTCAGAGCCCTACAAATTGGGAAAGGGTGTATGTACTTAAATTAATCAGGTTACTTTCACCTTAGCTCTATGAATGGGTATGGGTGACCCTGACTCCTAGAGTGTGAACTGGGCAAGGGTAGGTGCTTTTCCCCTGGAGCCCTACAGACTGGGAATGCATGCAGATGCCTAAATTAACTGGGTTATGACTGGAGCTCTATGGACTGGGAAAAGGTGGGGTGCCCTAGTATGTGGATAACAGTATCATGCTGGCTCCAGAATAGGGAAGAGCAAAGGTCACATAAGGCCCACCTTTGTCCCCTCTGTTCCTGTCCTGTGTGGCATAGAGAACCAGACCATTAGTGTTTAAAACAAAACTAAGTGGCCATAACACAAGTTAATATAAGAAAGACTGAATTACATCATCAGATCACTGCCTAGATTCTATGACAGGCACAACAGAAATCAAATTAGATTAGATTCACTGAATATGAATGAAGAATGCTGTACTATTATTAATTAGTAATTATTATTATTATTATTATTATTACAGTGCTCTCACTTTTAAAGCATGGCTGTCTTACAGGATTCTACGTCACAGGTGCTCTGAAATTCTGCCACACAGTGATTTAACAAGAGCAGTTACAGGTCTGCCAATCAAGCTGATTTGATATGGTCATATTTTTCAGAAGAAAAATCAACAAAGGTGTTATGGCCTGCAGTATAGTTTTAGAAAGCATTTTCTAAATGTCACCAGTTGGAGAGACGCAAAAATTATCTTGGAACCATGTAGTGCAGAATTTTAAAATTCCGAGAGGGCCCTGCAAAGCCCAGCCACTTTCCCACATTAATGCCTCAATTTTAAATACTCTCAGCCACAGCTACACCACTCACCAATGTTTGCGTACTCTGCTCTTTGTTATGGTGTGGATTGTAGTAAAATGCCAGCAGCCACAGCAAAGCTTCTGAAGATTCATTTTCAGACATCAGCAACTGCTCTGCAGCAATATCAGTCCATTCTCCAAAATGAACAAACAAAAACCAGCTCTCGAAGAGGTCGGCAAAAGATCTGCACAAGAATCAAACTACATTTCAGTTTTGCTGGCTATCAAATGTCAAAATGCATTTCATGTTTGTGAAAGGCGCTGGTTTGACAGCACTGGGACCTGAGTCAACTTTAGCTATAGAACAGGTATAATATAGACAATGGTAATGTAAGAAAGGCAAAAGAAAACAATATATTTAATGTACATTTGAAAGAAAACTACACAGAGAAGAACGCCCATAATAATGATTTCCAATACATGTCAGTGACCAAGTGTAACAGATATATTACAAATACCAATACATAAAATTTTAAAATTAAAATGCAATCCTCAGCTCTCCAGTTTCTTGAAGTATATCTTTTAAGTTTGAATAACCCCTTAAAACATTTTTATTAACCATATTGTTGCTTTGTCTTGGCTTCCTTTTTTTTTTAAAGGAGTATGCACACCTTCTTGTAATGTGGTAAAGTATATTTAAGTCACCTCCATACCAATTTTAAGGATTTTAATTTCTTAACTTTTTTAATTAGGTTCCCTCTAATTAGCTTCCTCATTTTAATAAAACCATACTTTTGTCTGGTTGACGATCAGCCTTAAAAAGTCAAATAAGTTCATAGTCTTGGCAAGGACACGTTAGGTCAATTCTTGATTTTGTCATGATAAATCAAGAGTGACAGGTTAGGGGTATGTCTGTATCAAATTGTGAATTCCAGTTTGTTCTGTGAATCTCATTTTGTTTTAAGGATTCTACTTTGTATAGTAACCTTCATTTTGGAGGGTGACCTTCATGCTATATTGCAACTTTCTTGATGGATTAAAACATCCATTTTGTAGCAGTAGTTTGACACATAGGGGAAAATTATGTCTAAGAAGATATGACAAAACCATCAAGGGCCATCAACAGTGAATGACTTTTCCCTACTGGAACAATGGATTTTCTGGTAGGGCCATTGACTTTGAATGACTCTGTACCCAGAAAACTTTTGGGAGGGTAGGAGAGGAGAAAAATGGCTGTGGAGCTCAGAACTCTCCCAGCTAAAACATATGGGCAAAAAAGGCCAGTGACTGTATTTAAAAAGGGATAGTTCCCTGAGGAAAGGGTCAGTCCCCTATCATCTGCTGGAAGACCAGATTAAGAACTCCACTGGGTTCATGGGAGGACAAAAAAAACCCAACCCTTTCCCTCCAGGGTGTTCAAAAAGCATCTCATCTTTATTATTCCACTGTTTTTGTCCAATTTGCCTTCATTATATCCCCCAGAATTTAGTCTTCTCAGTGCATCATAGGGCACTGCTTCTGTTGCTTTTAAGAGCAGAAAGCAGAATGAGGCTGCTCTCACTTATCCTGAGCAGTAACATGCACAGTCGTAGGGTTGCCACCCTCCAGAATTGTCACTCCTATTAGGAAGTTCAACCGTTAGCTCAAATGAAGGGGTGTGTGATGGGATGTTCAACCCCCACTTGCCCTGAAAGGGTTAATGTAGGCTAAGAAAGGAGCCAGTTAACCAGACAGGCCACATCTGAGGAGGATCTGGTGGTTTAAGTAATCCCCTGACTGAATGAGGGTGCCCGGAATGAGGAGCACTTGCTTTATAAAGGCAGGAAGCTCATAGCAGAAGAGGCCACAGGGAAGTAGTCAGCAGTCACTCCCTGGAAAAAGGGAGGTGTGTTTGGAGGCTACAGAACTAGGATACACCCATGGTTACTCCCTGGAAGGAAGTTGTTGTGAGGCTGGCAAATCCAGAAAAGGGGGTTGTGAAGCTGAGCCAGTGACAGTTAGGCAACCAGCAGCCTGCGTGACATGAAAACACCCATAAGGACATATTAGAAGAGTTCTGAAATGGTAATCAGGGACATTCCTTATAGATAGTTATCAAAGCCATGTTAAATAAACTAGAGTTATTGAAGTATAAGCTTGTATTGTTAGAGAATCAGAAGTGAATACTAATTGTGTCTTTGTGTTTACCTATATTTTGTTAGAAGTTTAACAGTGTTCTAATTAGCTTGTAGATGCTAAACTTCTGTTCCTGTCAATAATATTTCATTACTATATTCTATTGATTCAGAGATCAAAAAGGGATATTAACATGTAGATGGAACTTATGGTGTAATGATATCATTGTTTTTATTTCTCTTTGAAGTTTGTAGTAAACTACCTCTGAACTGTTTGAATGGTTAATTGCCTTATGCTAATGAATGCAACTAGTTACTGGTATATGCCTAGGAAATAGGAATTAACTTCAAAGAAACAATATAAATTACCTATCCTTTTGCCAACAAAGCCCCGCGGTTGCCACAACTTGCTTCAGCTATAAAAGATGTCGGGCCTGCTACAAAGGAAGTCGGGCCTGATACTATAATCTCAGATCTGCTTAAACTTTGACAGGGGAAGTCTAAACCTTAAAGACTAATGTCTCCAAGTTGACTCTGGATTATCCCTGCAAATTCTCATGGAAGAATTTGTACAAACTCTGCACAAGGATTGCCTATTAGAGTATAACCTATGGAATGGATTCTAGAAGGAGTTTTACAAATCATCAGCCTCACTATCTCTGCTATGAAACTGACCTAAGAGCTTTATTCATATCTGTATGTATAATGATTTTTTAACCACAATAATTCTCTCTTCTTTTTAATTTAATAAAAAGTGGCTTTAAGTGTGTATTTGGGTAAAGATCTGAAATATTCATTGACCTGGTGGGTAATGTGTCCATTCTCTTGAGACTGGTAGAACTTTATATATGGCAAATATATAATATATAGATGTGGCTGTCTGGGTGGGAGCCAAAGACTGGATTGCTTAAAGGGAACTGTGTTTTGGCTTCTTGATAACCTATAAGGTATTATAGAATCAGTTTGGTTACTGGCTTGATGAAAGCTAATTATAGAATAAGCCACCAGTTTGGGGGAGCGTTTGCCCTATTCTTTGCAGTTTGCCCTGCTTTAGCATTCTCAGAATAAGCCCTCCAGCAACCACGTTCACAGGGGAAGAGCAAGAAGGTACGGAAAGAACTCAGGAAAAGGCAGTAAAGTCCAGCAGGGAACAGACTTTAGCTGCGATTAAAGGGTCCCTGAGCTGGAATAGTAGACGCCAGGCCTGGGTTTCACTGCCCCATGGTGCCACTTTCTCAGTGGCTGGCAGGGGATAGAAAGATTACCTGAGACTCCTGGTGAGGAAAGATGTTGATACTCTGGAAGGGGGAAACACACAGAGTTACCTGGACAAAAGGCCAAGTCAGGAAGAGGGTACATTCTGAGATGCAGAAAGAGCGGCAACAGAGTGTGCAGCAAGCAACAGTAGGGGACCTCTGACTGAGAAGGAACTAATGCCTAGAGTGGCTAGGAGAAAGCACCCTTAGCAGTGAGTGGCCCCCGTCCCAGGATGTAACTATAAGGCCTGATTTTCTGAAGTGCTTAATGACTTGAACTGCAGGTGCTCAAAACCTCTGAAAATCAGGTTCATAGTTTAGCCGGTTTCCTTATATCTGAAAATAGTCTATTTTCCTATCCTTAAACAGAGCTTGTATTTGGGAACTAATAAGAAAATGGCAATTAAAGATAATGAAATGTAATCAACCAAGATTACGAACCATGTGACTTCTCACAAAGTAATAGAAGGAAAAAAAAAGAAATGACAAGGGATAGTCTATTCATTATTGTTTACCTAATGCTTTTGTCTTCTACTACTGCTCTAAGCATATCGGTAATGTATTTCAGGTGCTGAGACCACAGTGTAGCTGGCAAATCTGGAAAACATGATAAGAAAAGATATACCTAATGAAACAGACTAACACAGAACAACATTTGGTACTTGGTCAAGCTAGAATTAGAACTTGCTAGACACATGATTCAGTCTTTAGTAACTGCTTTTCATT
>ML675612.1:17571224-17600318 GCA_007922155.1 Mesoclemmys tuberculata | reverse complement strand
TAGACTGTAATGGTATACGTGTCTCATGCATCAGTACCAGAGAGTTTTCCTTGGTGATACCTGTAGGAGCAGTCCCATCCACTCTTTGTGCTCCTCATGGAGGGCATAAAGGGCAGAGCCACCCCACTGTTTCAGTTCCTTTGTCCTAGAATGCAAATGGTAGATTCTGATGTACAGTCTGCTCCTCTTAAATGGATTCCTGATAAGTGGATAATCTGCATAATTGGATACTGTTTCCATGGTCCTGTTTTGATCATAATGTTTTCAATGTAAAATGGGTTCGGTTAAGTGGATACCGCTTAAGTGAATAATCCGCTTTAATGGATAAAAATTTTTAGTCCTGTAACCCATTTTCACATGTTAACGACTTCCGATAAGTGAATACTCCGCATAAGTGGATAAGGTTTGTCTGGTCCCGAGGCTATCCACTAAAGCGGACTCGACTGTATAACTTTCGTGCATGTAAAAGCTTAAGTTCGGATAAGTGAATACTCCACATAAGTGGATAAGGTTTGTCTGGTCCCGAGGCTATCCACTAAAGCAGACTCGACTGTACTGAGAAAGAAGGCTGGGTCATGTGATGAACATATGCAACATATCTCAAAGAGCTATAATTACGAGTAACTGTTTTTAATTCTTCAAGGGTTGGCATATGCCCATTACATTGTAGGCAGCTCCCAAACTGTTCTAAAGGCAGTGGGGGTCGGAGTGTCATCAGAGGAGGGACTGAAGGGCTGCTTTTCCCATATTTGCATCTTTCTTTGATGCAACAGTGAGTGCATAGTGTCTAGTGAATGTGTGGACAGAAGACTAGGTTACTTCCCTGTGAATGTCCAGAATAGGGATATATCCCAACAATGCTGCAGAAGCTGGATGCACTATGGTGAAGCAGGCTGTCAGTTTCTAAGCAGACTTGTGCCCTTGAGAGTGTAACACACCGTGATGCAGCTGGTAATCCATTTTGACTGTCACTGTACTGTAACCATTTGACCTCTCATTCGTTCCAGATAGGAAATAAATAGCTGGGAAAACAGTGAAAGAGCTTTTTCTTGACCAGATAAAAAGCCAAAGCTCGAGGTACATCCAGATTGTGCAGCCTTCATTCATCTTTGTGAGCATGTGACTTTTGGAAGGAAACAGGTAAGTATCCTGACTGGTTCAGGTGAAAAATCAGGTAGCATCTTACACAGAAAGTTAGAGTGAGGCCTAAGTTGGACCTTGTCTATGTAGAAAATGGGATAAAGTGCATCTGTGACAAGTGCACATAAAACTCTCCCATTCTCCTAGAGGAGGTGACAGGCACTATGAAAGCCACCTTTGCTGACAAGTGCAGAAGGGACCTGGAACCTGAAGGCTGAAATGGAGGGTCTCATATGAGTAGACAATATTAAATTTAAATCCTAAGTTGGCACTGGATCCCAAATAAGTGGGAACAAACTACCTAGTCATGATAGGTTTAGTAAAACTAGTTCTACCATTGATTCGCAAGTGAAACACTAAGAGACCAGCCAGATATACTCTAATGGAGCTGGCAGCCCAACCTGACCCCCTTAAGATGTTAAAGCTAGTTCAGAATTGTTTGAATTATCATGGTAGGCCGCCCATATGAAGAAGCATTTCCACTTATTAAAGTAAGCTGCTCTTGTGGAAGATTTTCTACTATTGAGGAGAACATTCTGGACTTCACTGAACAGTGAACCTCCCTGTGCATTTAATCACTGATGAACCATGCCCTCATGTGCCACACCTGAGGATTCAGGTGTAGCACTCACCCAGGATTCTGAATTAGGAGATTTATGGCTAGTGGCATGAGCAAGGGTTCCTAAGTAGATAGACTGTATAAAGATTTTTCTGCCTCAATCTTGTTTCAGCTTGAGAAAATGACACTGGGAATCAGGGGTATTGGTGGGTACCACAGGAACAGGAAAATGCCCAGATCTGACTTGGGACCGTGACTCACCCTGGAACAGAAAAGAAGGTATTTCCTGTTTTTCCAAGTCATAAAGAGATCTGCCTTCGGAAACCCTCATGTGAAATACCACAGCTAGGATGGTTATTTGTTGTCCAATCTGTAGTATCTGCTCAAGCATTCCACCAGGTCATTTTGAACACCCAACACGTCAGGTGCCCTAAGAATGACCAAGCTCTGTATGCATAAATTCCAAGCATGATTGTCTCGTGACACACGCTGTGTGACCTGGCACCTCCTTGCTTGTTCACATAAAACATTGCTATGGTGTTGTCACCTACACAATTTTGCCCTGAAAGTGAAATTGGAGCTATTAACACACACAAAATACCTTGTGCATCTCTAGAATGTTTATGTATAACTGGGTCTTCTGGGTAGACCACAACCCTTGAGTCTGAAGATCACCCAAAGGCATTCCCCATCCCATAGTTGAAGCATAAATTACCAAAGTAACAGAAGGGAGAGGTTGAGACAACGGGACTCCTTGACACATGTTGTCTTGGCTCATCCACCAGCTCAGACACGACAACACACTGATTGGGTATATCTACCAGCTTGTCCAGATGGCGTATCTGAGGGCAACAGGCTGCCCTGAGTCAAACCTGCATTCTCTGAAGAGGAGCCTGGTATGAGGGGTCACCTATGTGCATGGTGCCATATGACATAGAAGCATGAGACAATTCCTCACTGTGGTTTTGACTAACTCTTGAGCAATTCAAAGAGGTCCCATATAATCTGGAATCAGGTATGAGGTATTGTTTGAGTCTAATTAACTCTGCTCTCTACAGATGTGATAACACTGACATTTCTTTGTTTATTTTCAGTCTCAATTCTGAACAATCAGAAAATGTGCTGAATAGCACCTCTACCTAGTGTCTGGAGCAACCCCAAACCAACCAACTGTCCAGCTAAGGATACAAGTGGATGTCTCTCTGGTAGAAGTAGGCCTCTACCACTGCCATGCAGTTGGTCAAAAACCTCAGTGCTGATGATAGACCAAAGGTCAGATCAGTGAATTGGTAATGATCTCCTCCTACCACAAACCTTAGGAACATCCTGTGACCAGGGTGGATTGCCACATTGAAGTAGGCATCCTGTAAGTTGAAGGCAGCATTCCAGTCTCCTAAATCTAGGGAAGAGATCATAGTAACAAGGGACACCATACAGAACTTTAACTTCTTGATGCATGTGTTTAAGTTCCAAAGATCTAGATCTAGACCACGGGTCGGCAACCTTTACTATCAAAAGAGCCGCATGCGGCTCCGGAGCCGTGGCTTACCGCGGCTGAAGAGCCACATGCAGCTCCGGAGCCGCGGGTTGCCGACCCCTGATCTAGACCATTCTGGCTATGAGTATTAGAAAGTATAGGGAATAAAACTTCTTGCTTCGATGAAGTGGAGGTACTTCTTCTATAACACCCAAGAAACATAGTCTGTACTTCTTGTCTCAGTAGAGACTCATGAGAAGGGTCCCAGAAGAGGGAATGGGGAGAAAGTGGAAAGGGGGATAGAAAGAAATTGTGGAGATGATGACCTCTGCTGCAACAGCATTCAGGAAAGCCACTGAGGAGGCTGGTACAAGGGGCTAATTTTGCCTCAACCAGGTCTGCCAATCCTTAGCTCTGCTCTTCTCCTATTGCATTCTGTAGGAACAAGAATGAGACCTGGAGGAAGCCCTGACTCTCTTACATGTGAAACTCAAGAACCCATTTTGGATTCTGAGGATGAATCAGAGTAGCCAGGCAGTACAATACTGGTAGGGGTTCTCAGAGACCAGAATTGTGACTTATGCTGGGAATGCAGTACCAGAGGCAGGACAGAAGGCTTCTGAGATATCAGTACTGTACAATGAAGTGGATCTGGTACCAGAGGTTTGGAGGTAGATGCAGAGGTCACTAAGTGTGGTACTGGATCTAAAGCCAATGGGCCCACAGCAGACTGCACTGGAGCCAATGACTGCAGCATCTGCAACAGTGCTGATGGCAGTACCAACCCGCATAAATCAATAGCAATAGCCGTACCAACAGGCACACAGGGTCTCTCACCACCACCTAGGCATCCAGTCGAAACCAACTGAGCTGATTGTTACCATTATCTGCTACAAGTGGCCTGTTGTTGTCGCTAAGGAAGACAAACCCCAGAGACCTTGCAATAGGCTCCCCTGGTGTTGAGCAAGGCATGAAGGCCTGCCAGACCCAAACCAAAGAAAAGAAAAAAATATCAGATAAAATGAAAATAAGCCAGAAATAAGATCCAGTCACAGGCAAAAAAAACTAAACTAAGTAGGCATCATTTTATTCACAAAGAACAAAGCTCTGAATATAAAATGTTGCATCTACTGATGGTAAAAAGGAACAGAAGGAGGGGAGGGGTAGCTCTGCTGTTTCTATCTCCATGAAAAGCATGAGGAGCCAAGAACGGGTGGGGTCACCCTGCAGGTACTATTAGGGAAAACTTTCCACACCAGTGCATGCGAGGCGTACACATGGATGGACATATGCAAGAACACAAAGAATTGAAGGGTCTAATGCCAAAAATGGATAGGAACTATTTAGTGCAGCGGTTCTCAACCTGTGGGTCGCGACCCCGGCGAGGGTCGAACGACCAAAACACAGGGGTCGCCTAAAGCCATCGGAAAATACATATTTCCGATGGCTTTAGCCGCTGAGAAGTCGCGCTACCATCTGTAGCAGCGCTATTCAGCTGGAACGCACACCGTTATGGATGCGCGTTCCAAACTGAATGCCTGCGCGCATGCGCAGACATGATTGCATCATCCGTCCGGGACCTAAGGGGCGGGGGAAGCGGGGGGAACGCTCCACAGTCCATAGCAGCGCATTACGTGTGTCCGGCGCTTGCTGACGTCATCAGTGGGCGGACGCAGCAAGCGCCGGAGGACAGAAGCCTAGGAGGCGGAGAGCCAAGAGGCGGAGAGCCAAGAGAGCCTGCGAGACAGCCTGCTGGTGTAAAAAAACTGTAGCAAAATTACAGTTTTGAAGTAGCCACCAAAATTATTTTTTGGTTTGGGGTCACCGCAATATGAGGAACTGTATTGCGGGGTCACGGCATTAGAAAGGTTGAGAACCACTGATTTAGTGTGATGCACAGGGAGTGTTAAGTAGACATAAACATATAAAACTTTAAAAAAGGGAAGTTGAGGCCAAAAAACAAGAAAAACTTCCTTACAATAAGGTCTATCAGGCTGTTTAACAGTATCCCAAGAGAAGCAGTGGACTTCTAAAATCAGACTGAGCAACACTTCAGAAAATATACTGTAGGGCACAATCCTGCATTGTTAGGGAGAATGACTGAATGACCTAAGTAGTCTTTTCCATTTCTAATGTCTATGTTTTCCACTCTGCCAAAGAAAATCAGCATGAAAGGTGTGATCCTTCACTCTCCCAACCCAATTTTATAGTAGTTTTAACACACCACAACAAACCAATAAATGACAAATTCTGACTCCCTGTGGAATGGTCACAGAGGATCCTGTACACTGTGGAATATGTGCAGGTCTTCTCTTTTAGTATTTATACTATATGATTTGGGGAGGGGGACTGGTAGACCTATAAGTACACAAATCCACTGGTCTTTCCTTCTCCAGCCACAAACAGGGCCACATTAACAGCAATGGCTACTGCAATTCTCTGCCTGCATTAGTAGCTGTAGAATGGCTCCACTCTATATATGGATCTATCTATGATATATGGATATCACTGAACTGCAATTAAACATCCACAGCTGGCCCGTGCCAACTGACTTGAGCTTGCAGGGCTGTTTAATTGCAGTGTAGATATCTGGGCTTAGCAAGCAGTCCAGGCTCTGGGAACTTCACAGGGTCCTACAGCCCGAGCCCAAATATCCACACTTCAGTTAAATAGCCCAAACCTGATTCCAAGTCAGCTGGCATGGGCCAGCCACAGGTTTTTAATTGCTGTGTAGACATATCTTATATGGCCTAGGATAGATAATTCCTTCCCATATTTACTACAAAGGTCCCTGTACCACCTTGCATACTTGGCCTTGATAAATGGTCCAAGACTTGCTTAATTGTGTATAACTGCACAAGAAGGAAAATAAATTCTATGACAATTCCACAGCATATTCACAATCAAAAACACACAGGAATGTATATTTCAACTTTCTTTAAGAGTTTCCAATTTTTACCCCCATCTATTGCATGCTGTAAAGAGGAAATTCAATTTGCTGTGAAGCAATTTAATGCCACAGAAATCAGAATCCTTGCTGCAGAATTTAGGTCCAGTGTACCACAGAACCCACACATCCCTGATTGTACTTTACTATTATTTTGAGACATCAAACTGCTGAAAACTAAGCGGTTTCCAAATGTATGTAAAATAGTATCTCATCTGCATCTTAGTCAGAGAACTCATCAATCAGAGATGTTTTATAACTACCACCAATGAGATCTCTTGAAATTTAAATAATTGTGAAAGAAACTCTTTTCCTGAGGACAGTTCAACTTTAAGATTCTGTGATTGAAAGTAAATCTGATGCCAGTGAACACCTTGCATCTAAACTGTAAATCCAATATTATGCAATTCCCAGGAAACAGATATATTCCTAATAGCTGCTTTTCCCTATGAAGCAGAATATCTGATGACCTGTGGCTCATAAACGTATGGCTTACACTAAATATACCATCATGTTATTAAAACTGCTACTTTCTCTGTGTGTAGCAGAGCTAGCTGCAAGAGTGACATAAGTAAATGAGTGCACGTGATAGTCAAGTAAAGGAAAAAAGAAAACACTGAAAACTCACTACAAAGAATTGGAAGCCTTCATGCGGTGAATTGTGTATATTGCTTCAGGTTATTTCAAATGCACTGAAACACACACATTCCTTATCTACTGGTTGTTCAGTACCTTACTAATATAAAGATCAGATTCAGTACCATGGTTGAAGATAAGACCTCACACAAGTGTGCTGGCTATCAACAGGGCAAATACCTTAGTTAATCCTCAAGCCTTTACATTGCCAACAGTACAACAGTTATTGAATATTTTACATTTTAATATACAGTATTTCAACCACAAGCTGGTACTGAAATATAAAACAAATTCAAGCTTTCAGTTTTGAGGGCCAAAGTATAATCTAGTCAGTTGTATCACCAATAGTTCTTGGGCCCAGATCTGCAAAGGGACCTAGATTGCCTTAACCACGGATTTTTGCGCCTTAATTCCAGTTTAAGGCATCACTGCAATCCACAAAACGCCCCCTTGGCTGCCACCCAACACTGAAGGTGCCTAAACTCACTCCGCATCTACATTTCTACTATACACGTTCCCTAGACTCCTAACTTTGTTCTTCTGGGCAAATGCAGTGCTGCCTCATTCTAGACACAAATCAGGGGAAGATAGGCATTTTTCTACCTATCTCACTTCCTGGGCGCTCCGCAGTAGTGTGCTTTGAGCACACTTAACCAGATCATGTCCCATTAAAAATATGGCAGCAGCAGATAGTGGTTGTGGTGCCACCACTGCTCATATTATAAACTTTCTGTCCAATTGTTAAAGCACTCAACCAGGATCAATTCTCCCTCCTCCCTCCTTGCCTGATGAAAAGAAAGGATTTGAACAGGGGTCTCCCAGCTCTCAGGAGAGTGCTCTAACCATGATTATGGGATATTTTTATGTGGGGCTCTCTCAGTCTCTCCTGTTTAACTGTTCCACTGTGTTTAAATGGTTGTAAGAGTCACTGGAGCAGTGAGACTGGACGCTGGGTCTCCTACCTGCCACGTTTGTGCCCCAACTATCAGGCCATAGAGTCTCTCTCTCTCTTTCTCTCTTTCACAAAATGCCTATGTTTATACATAGTGGAACAGACTCATGTTAGAATATCAATAGTCAAGTGGTTTGGGTGCTCTCCTGAGAGACGACTGTTCAAATCCTCTCTCAGAATCAGGCAGAAGGGGAAACTGAATCTGAGTCTCCCACATGCTGGATGAGCGCTGTAACTGCTGAGCTAAGAGTTATAAAGTGGGTGGCATCACCTCCTCTTCCTTCCCTTCTCCCTACTATTTTGTGCAGAATGAGGCAGGCACCTAACTCATTCTTGCAAAAAGTAGCTTAGCCACCTAAATTACCTGACTAGGAAAGGGGTTCCCGGTTGTGGATTGAAAACAGAGATAGAAGCCTGGGTTTAGGTTCCTAACTCTGTGAAATGGGTGGAGCTTACGACACATCCCTCTCATCAGCATTTCCCATTGGCTAACTTAGGCAGCTCTCTGCCTATCCTGCTGGCTTGTGGAACTCGTTGTTCCAGTGATTTTCTAGGCACCTAAAAATTAGGAATTGCAATGTCTAAGTCCCCTGTGTGAATCTTGGCCGTAATGCCTTTTATATGAGGATCTCAAGGTGCTTCACATTCATTAGGTTTTACAATACTACACGACATAGGTGGTAGGCTCATTTTATAGAAGAATTAGATAAAGCACAGAGTTTATTGGAGATCACATTACTAAACAGTGATGCAGCCAGGCTCCAGAATGCCTAACTCACAGTCTTCTATGTTTATAATCAATAAGATCCCTCATGTCAATACTGAATCTAAAAGTTGAAAATTTAAAATCCTTCCCTGTAAAAGTTCCCAAAACTTACTTGAAAATTTCATCAACAATTCTGAAGATGGCAGGGTGGCATGCTACTTTTGGCTATCAAAAAAGAAATGGAAGAAAATTAGACACTAATTAAGATGCAACTCATACACAATTAGCTTTCATTTTACAATGTACAGCATTGCCAGTGGATACTATTATGCTGCAGTTACTAAACTAGAGATCTTGGACCAAACCCTGTAAAGTGTTCAGAATCTCTCGGGATTAGACGCCTTAGATGCCAGTTGGGGTTGGTCCTGCCTTGAGCAGGAGGTTAGACTAGATGACCTCCTGAGGTCCCTTCCAACCCTAATCTATGATTCTATGAAAAATAACTATGTAGCAAACGAAGAAGTGAGACTGACAGTAATACTAGGCAGACCAGGTAGTTCATAGATGTACACACTGGGGATCCAGAACACTGTATTACAAGTATCACTAAAAATACTAAGGGTTGCAGACAGATGAAAAGAGGTTGCTACACAGGTAACTCCTGCAGCCAAGTGGCAGGAGCAGATTAGCAAACTTTTCTTTTTTCTTTATAGACTATCCTTTTTGGATGCAATTTCATGTTCTAGTTATATCAACAAAATTAATTACAAGAAATTAATTTGCCTTCTTTTATCTCCCATGGTTCAGCAACTACAGCATTCACTTTGGTCTGAGACATTTTTTCATAATCCCATACCCTTCTATGTATCTTGGCATTTCTAATGTGACCTAAAAACATTTACTGCATCTTAGAGAACAAAAGTATGTTTTTAAATTGGTGAAGTTTTTCCGTCTTCTCTGTGCCATGATATAACATAACACACAAGACCATCGCATTTTAAGGCAGTTATTATATGAAATGGGATATTAGTAAATGTAATCCCAAAAATAAACCCACATTTTTCACATACGAGATCTATGTAGGCTCTTCTTCAGCACCCATAATGTGGCAATAAAATAATCACTTACATAACCCCCCATTTTAATTTTTATAAAACAAAAATAGTGACATAGGCATGATTTTTTGCTAAGGAAACTTCTTGAAGATTTCATAAGAAAACAAGTCCCGAAGAATAATTCCATTTTAAAAGTGTCCAATACATCCTGTTATAGATGTCAGGATCCAGGGAGGGAACAGTGTGCTTTCACAGATTATCTACTCTCATGGCCCTTACTCAAAGTGCTTGAAACATCAGTCTAACAAAAATTCTGTGCATCTAGTTCAAGCTGCAAAGCACTTAGTAAAAGATAATTTTTTTAAAAACAGCATATAGGTAAATGAAAAGTTCACAAGACACAGAAACCTTTTTTAAAAAAAAGATAATAATTGGTATACACTATCTAAGAAAGCTCTGAAAAGGCCAGCTGCTTATTTCTCCCAGTTGTCTTTACCATATTGGAAATATTAGGTGGCACCTCATTTTCATGTTTTAACACTCATGTTTTCTGTCATACAGCTGTAGTTAAATTGTCATATTGAACATATGCCACCTAGTGTTCAAGAGTATTCACAGCCGGCTCTTTATGATAAAAACAACATGCAGCTTGTTGCAAGGCTGAAGTCTCGAAACATCCAGTGCTTAAATGAAAACTGGGTAGATGAGTTAGGACATAATTTTTAGAGAAAAATATTGTTATTTTAAGGAACTTAAAATATATATTGATAACTTTTAGTTCTTTAGGGTAAATAGTCAAATTGAACCATCTTTGTTTTATTTTTTTTTTCAGCTATAGCCTATAGATCTTTTAAAATAACATCATTTATTTACTACTGTATAAAAAGCTCAAATTTTCCATAAATTTCAGGGCAAGTATTACAACAGTTTTATTAAATTATCACTTTATGATACCTTCACATTCTATTCCATTACAATTACAATTTTTACAAAAATTACAATTTTTTCATCAGATTAAGTAACCTAAGGAATAATGTACTGGTATTAATTTGTATACTTCATTTAATAATCCATATTTTAATATAATTGAAACTGACATAATTTCCAACCTTCTGTACTTGAATTTCATAAGCCTTGGGTCCTCTTGCTGCAGAATTTAGGTCAAATTTGATGCAGAGTATTATCCTCAAAAAGTATATACAAATGAAGAAACTTAAGTAGAGAAGTTAAGTGAGTTGCTGAAGATCACACAATAAATGAGTGGAAGAGATGGGAACAGAACTAAAGTCCTCTGGACTTATGTCCTATTCATTGGATCCAGCTGTTCTATGGCTAAATAACTCTAACTTTAAGAAACTATTACATTTCTATACTTTACCAAAGTGTTTGTATTTCCAAGTTTTATTTTTACGAACACTACACAAAAATATTACTTAATTAGTGATAAACATGTCACTACTGAATTTTTGTTTTAACTTGAACTAGTACCAAATGCATCTTTATTCTAAGTATACAAGCCTATTTTAAGCACTTTAGGTTTAGCTGACTTTTAGTCATAAGTACCAAGCTACTGAAAGTCTTCTGTTAGTAATTTTAAATTATATAACTTGGTGAGGTCAAGGATTTACTCATATGCTTAAAGGACGCCTACTTGAAAGGCAGAAAAGCTCTTCAGGAATACAGAACATTAGCAGAAACTAGTTCATGAGCAGCTAACTGAACAGTCAGTCCAAATTTGCTGCAAAGCACACTCTGATTTTATTTTCAATAGCTATTAAAAAGAGAATACCACTTAATATCTTTGTATAGAATTCTTGGTAGTGAAGAGCATGAGGAATTCACAAAGAGCACAAATAAAATTAATCGACGAATTTCCCAGTGTTTCAACTCAAGGATATATCCTTTCAAGGGTGGATTCTTTTATAATATACACTGTTAAGGAAATTAATTGTATCTGTTGAACTTTACTTAGCTAGGATACCCTACAAGAAAATTCAATTTAAAACAAAAATTGTCTTGCCTCTCCCAGTTTCTCTTATACCTTTCCCCATCTTTCTCCTTGTTCTTTGCCTCTTTCACTTGGAAGTCTGGCTGTGAAAGGTGACTCTGGATCCAGCCAGAATATAACTGTATGGATCAGACAAATCAGGAGGGCAACGCAGGGGCACAGGAACCAGAGTACAAACCCAAACTTTAGTATCCTGTATTGCAGAACAACAGAATGTCAAGCACAACAGTGTCACCACCCCACTTAATAAGCGTCACTTTTCACTCTGCAGTGTTGAATCAAAACGATAGCATTTGAGGCTCCAGAACCTGAATTTCAGCTGGAAAGCATAACATACTTCAGATTGTGTGTCAGACTTGGGGAAGTTGATGATGCCAAAAGAACTGCATACTTACAGAATGGATTACAATGCGAAGGATGACATGAGTTTTAAGGGTCAGAACCTAAAGCCAAGGATTAAGTTCTTTTTGTGCCCTCTCTTTCAAAGGAGCACAACTACTTCTGCTTCCAAAAAGTTCTAAATAAAATCTGCACAGACATTACAACTGATACTGATTTGTCTATATGTGCATGTAGTGGGGATTGTACAGAAAACATTAAATGTATCAGTAAAGGAAGGTATCTAAAAAAAGGCATTTCTAATTTGCAAGTTAAGATTTTAGTTTAATACATCACAGCATAGATATTACACACGCACACTCTCTCTCTCTCTCTCTTTCTCTCTCTCTCTCTCTCCCCCCCCGCCCCCCCCCCTTTTGGAAATCGCAAGACCTCCCAATTCCTGAGAGATCAAAGAACTCACGTAGGTCATTTCACTATATGCAATGTGTATAACACTTATCTTTTGTTTTTATTTCTTTCTAGTATCTACAGAATTTACAATACTTATTCCAGTTTTTCCCAAGAGATAGAAACACAATTAACAGCACACTATATAAAATACAAAGTACTAGCCCATCACACTCTAATTACAGTTGGGTTTCTGTCAGACTAAAGCATGGCAGTCTTCTATCTGGGTCCTGCAGATCTCCAAGATATCTACCTATAGTTATGTCACTGTACTAAGATAATGTGATAAATTGTGATAAATGACTTAGATGATGCAGTTCTGAAGCAGCTTATTCACATTACCTTTTTAATCATTAAGTCACATAACCAATTTTTTTCTGATTGCTTTTTTCATAATGTATTGTTTGTACTGCAAATAGGAAGAACAGTCTAAATCAATCAGTTATTTTTGCCTCTTCGTTTTGTATTGTAATTGCCATGAACCATAAGGCACATAGAGGTCACATCCTGGAAATGTCATAATCAATCAAATAAACAAAACACATACTCACATATCCCTAACTAAAGGTTCTAAATATATTTTAGCAGGCTATATTCATCACGTTGATAGATGCAAAGTTTCTTCCTACTGTAATCTAAATATCATTTAAAATAGCATGCAGTAAAGGAATTATTAGACTCACTGACCACTGCCCTGTGACCACTTTATAGGTGGAAAAGAGGAAGCTGAGAAATACACAGGGACAGAACCTCTTGTAATCTTGAATTCTGAAATGTCCAGATCCCTGACTGAGCATAAGCGGGGTCAATGCTAGCAGTTATGTACGAGGCTTATGAGCATGGTACACAACTCCTACAGTGGGGATCTGCAGAAGCAATTAATAAGAAACAGTTATCTACCTTTCTGTAATTTGTTCTTTGAGATGTGTTGCACAGCTCCATTCCACTGTAGGAATGTGTGCACGCCCCATGCACAGTTGTCAAAGATCTTTTCCCTCAGCACTATCCATCAGCTTGAGTGCCCACTGCCATTGCATGCAGATATAAAAGGATGGAGCCACCTCAATCCCCCTCAGTTCCTCTTAATGGGATAGATTTTGATAGAGAGGGGAAGGAGAATGGGTTGTGGAATGGATATGTGCAACACATCTTGAAGAACAAGAGTTACAGACAGGTAGGCAACTGCTTCTTCAAGTGATTGCAGATGTCCATTCTGCTGTAGGTGACTCAAAAGCAGATTAACCTGCAGGTGGGCTTGGGGTCTACTGGAACAGAAATTGGAGAACATCACCTTCAACAGTGGCATTGCTCCTGGACTGATTGTCTACAGCATAATGAGAAGGTAACATGGGTACTGGTGACCAAGTTGTCCAGAATAGGTAGCTGCATTCGGAAAGCTGCTGATGTTGCACCCTAGTCAAATGGCTCAATACTCTAGCTGGTGGCATCACATTAACCAACTGGTAGCACAAGCAAATTCACAAAGAAATTCAGGATGAAATCCTCTAATGAAAACTGGCTGTCCTTTCACTCTGTCCATGACCATGACAAACAACGGCACCGAGGAACTAAAGGACTTAATGGGGTCCAGGTAGAAAACTAAAGTTCTTGTCACATCTAACAAATGAAGTTTCTCCTTATCTCTGTAAGTGTAAAGTTTCAGAAAGACAGGTAGCAAATAAATTGCCTGGTTAACATTAAAATCGGAGACCACCTTTGTTAAGAATTTAGGGTGAAGTTGGAGGTAAACACTATCCTTATGAAATCTGATGGTCATGTGGTTGGAAAAAAGAAATCTATTATCAAGGAGTGAAAAGCTGGGATAGCTGCCAGAGGTACTCTGATAGAGCTAACTGATAGAGCCAAACTTGATTTTTAGTTGTAAAAGATAGTCCAGTACATGACTGATAGGAGATTGTTTGGAGGGAACCTTTTTGTCAGGACCAGATGGAAAAATACTTCCATTAGCTAGGTAAGTACTCCTGGCTGAAGGCTTTATACTATTCAGAAGTACTTCCTGTACATTCTTAAAATAAGCCCTTTCCAACAGTGTTAACTATGAAGCATCCACTCTGTCAGGTGGAGAGCTTGCAGGTTGGGGTGCGGCAGATGCTGATGGCCCGGGGAAATCAAACATAGATCCAATGGGAGAGACAAGGTCGGAAAGGTCGAGTACCAGTGCTGGTGCTAAATATGAGGTGAGCGTGGTTTTGGGTAAGACTTTGGGCAGTATCAGAATCAGAGGTAAGACATATAGAAGGAAATTATTCCAGGATAGCAGGAATAATAGTCACCTGAACTGTGACTCTCCCCTTCCCTCCCACAGGAGCAGAACTGATAGCATTTTCTGTTGGCCTTTGTTGCTAATATATCCACCTGGGGAATCCCCCACAGCTGGAACATGAATATGGCCAAGTCAAGATACAGTGAGCACTGATAGTGATCAGGGAAAAACCTGCTCAGCTGATCTGCCAATGAATGCTGCACTTCTGGAAGGTAAGCAGCTCTGAAGTGAATCTAACTGGCAATGCAAAAGGCCCGTAGGTGAATCACCTCCTGGCACAGCTATGTCAAACACAGTCCTTCTTACATGTTTACTTAAACATGGTTGCTGTGTTGTCTGTTAATATTTGCAGATTTTGCGCCTTGATATGCAGAAGGAAGGCTGAACAGATTAGAACAGCTCACAACTCTGACATTTATATGAGTCTTCAGTTATTGGGAAGAACACAGACCTTGAATCTGTAGGGACCTTGTATGTGTCCCACAATCAGACATGATGCATCTGAGACTACCGTGAGTATTGGTTGTGGGGGAACGAAGAGGACCTTCTGTAACGAGTCCTTGATGGTTTCTCCCTCCCTCAGAGAGTGGGGGAACCTGACCATGCCCAGTTATCTACACTGGTGGTCCAACAGCAGCCCCACTTCCCTACTAGTTACAAGAGGGGGTTCTGTCCTTTGTGGGCTTCCTTAAGTCTCTCTGGCTGGGGGAGAAAAATGGAAGTCACAAACTCCCCATGCCTTCGGGGAGACTCCCTGAAGTTCCAAAAGCACAGAGTTTGCAGGATGGTGAGTCTACAGTGCTGCCAACAATCCAGTCCCAAGGTAATGGGTTTGAGGAAACCACTCTGACTGGGTCTTTATTGCAGGCTCAGCCTGTCTGTCTTACCCTAGGAGTGCTATAGTTTCCTCAGAGTCAGGATGAAGGTCTCCCTCTGAAGAGTCGGGCATCACTCCTGCAGTTTGATGCTTAGGGCAATCTTGTTCCTTTCCCCTTGCTTACTGCAGTTTTCTCCCTTTTAAAGCCCGCCTCCAAATTATGCATGATTGACTGGGCCAGAGAGATGGGGCTAGCCCAACCACTGGTACCTTCCTCATCCATGTGGGGCCTAAACACTCCATCACAAACCTTCATACAAATTTTCAAAAGGTGTGTCCACCAGTCCAGAGATGACAAACTAACACTGGTATTTGAACAACAGTGTCTAAACAATGAAAACTTAGGATATACATTGAAGCCAGCCATCCTTGCAGCTTCCTGAGGTATAGTCTGGCATGCTGTACTACATAGGTATATGCTGCCATGTGCCCCAGGAGTCTGAGGCAGCTGCGCACTGTGGTGAGAGGATGTGCAGAGTTTCAAACCTTGATTCCAGTAGAAAATCCTTGGCCTTCGTAGAATCTAAGACTGGTCCAATAAATTTTATTCTCTGTAATTATTTCAGGACTGATTTGTCCCAACTGACTAGAAGCCTCAGTGTGTCAAATGTAGACAGGCTGATGAACAGGACAGTATTTAAGCTTCAAATTGGCCTCTCACCAGCCAGTCTTCCAGGTATGGGAACACATGGACCTCTGGTTTGGAGATGTGCCACCATGGCCGTGAATTTTGTGAAAACACGAGCAGCTGACAGGCCAAATGGAACCGCCATGCATTGGTAACAGGTTCCATTTGCCACAAATCTGAGAAATTTCCAGTGATTGTGGAGTATTGCCACATGGAAGTAAGCTCCTTTTAAGTCAAGGGCAGCATATCAGTCCTCTTGAAGGGAATACTGGAAGAGAAGGTAACTATGCGGAATTTTAGCTTCTTCAGGAATCTGTTTAACCCTCTTATATCTAAAATAGGCCCAAGACAATCTTTCGCTTTGGGAATAACGAAGTATAGGGAATAGAAGCCCTTCCCCCCAAGCACAATAGAACTTCCTCTTTGGAACTTTGACCTCCTGCTAAAGTACAGTCTCCTGAGAGTGGTCCCTTAAGAGAGACAGGAAAGGGGTGGGAGGGACTGAGGTATAGAAATAAAACTGAAGGGAATATCCCAGTTCCACGATGATTAAGAACCACCAATCTGATGTTATGTGAGAACAAGCACTTAGGAAGTGAAATAAGCAATTGTCAAACAAAGGGGGAGAAACAAATGGAACTGTGGGAACTGATAACCTGCCCTTATCAACCCATCAAAATGCCCATTTGCACAAGGTGGCTAGATGAAATGAAACTGCTGATACAAAGGAGGCGGGTGGTGTGTTACTTCTTGTAACATCTGCCTTTTTTTCTTGGTGGGTCCTGGGGTCACAGAACAAAGCCCTAATGTCTATAGGACTGCTGAAAGCAATACTGCTTTCTTTTTGTCGCCAGTGCATAGATTCCAAGTGACTTTAGTGTTGCTCTGAACTCTTTTCGGTTATGAAGTCTATCATCTGTCTTGTCTGAAAATAGAAAATAGGAAACAGCTTTCGAATGGGAGGTCTTGGATGATCTGAAGGAAGACTGCAACCATGAACATTTTCTGGTAGTTATAGCAGATACCATGGTGTGACATCCAAGCTATCCTGTAGAGCTATTTTGGTCACCAGTTTGCCCTCCTTCATCATCATACTGAATTCCTGCTTGCAGTCACTCGGTAACCTTCATCATGTTCTCCCAGAAAATGAAGTCATATTGCAGACTTCTTGTAAAATAAAGATTACAGCCAAACAAGTCCAGGAGCCCAGGAGAGACTCTGCCCACTTCACTGTGGGAGGAAGGGAAGAAGGGGATGCCAGAGCACCTTAACCAGCTCTAGACTGCTTAATTAGTCGTCAGACTCACTCTGGAAGGTGATCCCAATGCCAGAATGTCCAGCAACTTGTGAGATTTCTTGCAGACCCTCTCCACCTGAATGTCCTGAACAGAGACCACCAGCCTTGTAATCCCCTGATGCTGGTGAGTTGGTTACCACTTCCATAGTCTCATCTGGTGAGGAGAAAGAGGATACATCAGGATGCTGAGGTAGCGCCTGCTCTGTGTCTTGCAGTGGGAGAACTGCCCAAGCAACTTCTAGCTGCTTGATACCAGTTCTGGTCCTGGTCCCCAGAGAACATTGCTTGAGGAGTCAATGCTCTTAGTGCTCCCACAAGGAAACCAACTGTGGCAGATGAGGGGAACCCCTAGCAAGATGAGGGATGCTGCATGGTGTCCAGAAAGATCACTGACACAGTCCTGGGACCCATCCTTGTCCAGGCCATTGCCCCGTAAGAGGAGGACACTGCTGAAACTGCTGCGAGACTCATGGCTCCCAAGTTTCTGACAGAGGATATGTGCACTACCTGCACTGGGACACAAAGGACTGAACACCCGAGTCTAAGGAAGATAACTCTGAGTCCTCTGATAATGGAGGAGCAGAGCCCTGTTGGAACCAGAGATAGGTAACCAGAGCTCAGGGATGGCAGTATGGGGATATCATCTTTGGCTTGCCTCTTGATTGCACCAGCTTCTGAGGTACCAAAAGCACAGAAGGTAGAATGTAATGGTATCATATGCTCCTGAAGAGCCAGTTAGAATCACTGATACCTGCTGGAAACCTTTCTGCACCGCCAGAGACACCAGTACCAAGAAGTTAAGCAGTCTCTCTCTCTTGGCTATCTTTCATGGCTGCATAACCCTCCAGTGTCATTGGTACTGGTATTGATTCATGAACCTGATGTCTTTCTATGGGTACTTCAGGGGTTGATCTCAACAGACCAGGCACAGGTTCTAGGGTTGACGATCTCCTCTTCTTAGGGACTTCTCAGAGTCTCTTCTAGAGTCCTTGCCTGTAGCTGACTTCAAAACATATGCCAAATACAGTACCAAGTCTTTGGAGGGCCTGTGTCTCTTCGTTGGCACCAGTGAGAGACAGCAAGGTGCTGTAGACATCTCTGATGGAGCACTCCATACCAAAGCTGCAGTACTCAGAGTCCATTTCAAACACAATGGCTCCAATGGTGGTCAAAATGCCACCTCCATAAGGAGACACTTGAACCTGGCTGCACCTTCTTAGAGCGAGGCTTGAATCTCTTACAAATATGACATGTCAGTAATGTGGGACTCCCGCAAGCATTTTAGGTAGCTGGGGTGTGGGTCAATGACCAGCATCAGCTTACTACACAACCGGCAAAACTTAAACCTCAGAGAGTGAGGCACAGCTTTTGTACCAGACCCAATACCAACATTTGAATATGTTCAAAAAAGATTTAAAAATTTAAACTTAATAGTAACATTTACCTATACTACACTTTACATATCTAACTACTAACTTCTAAGAAAAAAAACAGGCTACATGCAAGTAGTGAAGAAAGAACTTGCTATTGTAAGATTGAAAGCACTCCAACAACCGTCACTGCGGGTAAGAAGTGCAGAAGGAACTGGGAGGGCAGCTCTATCCCTTTTATACCTACACGCAGTGGTACGCAACGGTAGAGCATCCTCAAACTGCCCCAACATGTGCCACTGGGGGAAAAAATCTCAGACAACTGGATACAGGGGTGCACACATACCTACAGTGGAATGGACATGTGAAAGCACTCGAAGAAGAGAGAAGAAAAATTAAACAATGCTAAAAAGATACATAAGAGCAACAACCCTTCAGGGTGTGATGTGTCATGTGCCACATTTCAGAGTGTCCATGCCTTAAGCTCATTTTCATAAAACCAGATATGTGCATATGACATACCTATACATCCTGCTTTCCTAAAGGAGTTCTGTTATTATCTTGAAGACTATTTCCTTCTTAATAAAACCCCTTTAGTCATGTCAGGTAACCAGGTGCCAAATTATTATAAATTTCTAAATACATCAGGAAGGAATTGGTGCACTATATAACAGAATATTTGTTTAAAAAAAAAATCTAAACAGATTATAGTCTAAATTAAGAACTTTTTGCTCATGATTTTTCATGGAAAAAAAGCCACAAGTAAATAAGTATTCCCACAATCCAATAATCCATAAGGACATAGTTTAGCAGTTTAAACATTGCCTTGTTAATTCTTTAACTCCACGGAGCCCCAGATAAAATTCCAGACAGATTTGAATCTATTCCCGAAAGGGAAATTTTTCTATAATTCCAAAAGGCAAAGTGGGTGTCCAGCACCTCTCACAGTCAGGCCCCATTTCTGTTTATCTTCTAAGGGTCTTTGGATGAAACTTTTGATGTGAAGGCATCATGTTCTGTGAGTTTTTAATTTTTACATATTTTATTAGAGTAAGGATTTGCCATAGTGTTCTGCACAAAAATTTCTCATTTTCCCACTACTGTCATCAAGCCACACACCAGCTGACAGCTACTTTCCGCCATAGAATTTGCTGGATTTCAGTGATGCTGTATATGAGAGAGAAATATTTGGTGATTCTTCAGCATAAAAGGTGTAATGTATTAACTGAAGTACATACCAGTAATGAATCTTTTATGATACATGCTATCTCTTCCAGTGAACTTGTCTGAGTTGAAATCAACCTTTCAAAAAGATGCAGTGTTGCTTTTTCGAGGCTAGGAAGATGACGAAGCCACAAGCTTAGGACAGCTGATTCAGAGAGGACAATCTTCTTCCTAAATTAATGGGGAAAATATTGTTTATTACAAACTGAACCATAAAGTAAATAAATATTTAAAAGAATTGCATATCAATGCAAAATTATAAATCCACATATTACATACTGTTATACAATTTTAGGAGAAAGAATATTTCTAATTATTACCCACCTTTTACAGACAGGAAAACGGAGTCACACAGAAGTTTGATTTCTTCCAAAGCCAAGCAGCAAGTTAACTGGAAGTGCAGGAATCAGAACTAAGAAGCACCTGGCTCTTAGTCCTCTATTCACATATTAGATCATGTTGGTTCTTAAAATGTGTCTACAGCCTTAACAGAAAAGTTGAGAATCTACACTATATAATGGTAATTCCCTACCAAGTGATTTATAGAAGTTCCAGATAAGTGAGCTTTGCAGCATGTCTTGGAGGTCAACAAATCCAGGCTCTGCCAGCTTTCCACTATAACTCAGCTAAAATACAGTATTATATAATTAGAAAATAAGATACTAAGAAAGAATAGGTTTATAGTGGGAGAACACCATAATGTGGTGAACTATGCATGAGGTCCATAGCAGAGTAGAGCAACCACCCAAGAGGAGGAGACATCCAACCACAAGACACACTGGACTATTTTACAGCTATTATAAAATGGTATTAGGTTAGTTTCAGATTAAAAGTTTTAAAAATACAAAAAAAAAATCTTATTGTTACACCCAATTATGCAGAATTAAACAGAACTAAGACTAGGATAGGTAGGGTATTACAGGGAGCATATTTACTGCAAAACGGAAAAACGGTAGAAAAAGATCTAACATCTTTTTGGTTTTTGCTCTTTTTATTTTCTAATGTATGTAATTTATGGCACATTGCCTTAAACATCAGTTTCAGAATTCTGATAATGGTTGGAAATGTGTATATTTTCTATTCATTACTGCTGCCTGCACAGCTGCTTCGCATAAGATTTTGCATCTCCAGAGAGAGGAAAAGAGCAAAAATGATATTTAGCACTTCTGTTCAAAATGCTGTTTAAATATTAAATTAATTTGCATATATTATATGCAATGTATCACAATATCTCAGCTCAGCAGGGTGAATTAAGAAGAATGCCAGATTAGATTTTCAACCTTATCTTTTGCCCTTAGCATTAATTTTATATTGTTTTCTGTGGTTTATTATTTCATATTTTATTTATGATTTTAAAACACATAGTGGAAGCGGGGACACTTCTTTTGTATTTTTGAAAAAAGGCAATGGCAAAGTCCACACAGAGAAAAACTAACTCACAGGTAGAAATATATTTCTTATATTGGGAGCAAATTGTCCTTTCTGTACTCGTGCCAGTGGAACTTGGGCATGCTTCACAGGAAACACGACTGGGTTCTCTGATTGGTTACTAGTCACACTGCTTTTCTAGCATTAACTAACAACTAATTAATGGAGCAATCTACTTGGATCTCCAGAAAGAAGTCAAGTAAGGCTCATAACTTGTAGAGGCTGTAAGGGCAGCCACACAAAGGTGAGGAACAGAGAGGTAAATTATGAGAGGTGACAGAAATGGGAAAATGTAAATAAGTCCCTCTAAAGGTTACAAGAATTTCAATAGAAGACCAAGAGCCTACCATTCAAAGAATAACGAGCTCACCACATTTATGCACAGGAATACCCACACAAGTACTTTCAGAGGCACTTTCAGAGTGAATAAAGTGGCAAAAACAATACAAAATGAATTCCTTTAGCTTGATATGATAAACAAGCACCAGAAAAAGTTAAACACAGGTCAGAGCATTCGATTCAGAAAATCCCTCTATGACCACATAAAATGTTCAGATTCACATTAAGGAAAGGCAAAAATATTTGTAATGATTTATTGCTTCTTGACTCAAGTGATATTGACTCAGTTTGGATGATCTATTCTAGGAAAGCTGTCCTGGGAAAGCTTCCAAAATTTATACCACTACTTGTGGAACGTGCTTACCTGAAGCCACAGGAAATGGACATGTGAAAGACCACCCATTCCTTTTGGGCAGTACCTTCCCCCAAGGATTTTCAGATAAAGTTTCACTAAAACAAAAAGCTTTCATAAATTTCTGATGGAGTATCTATCTAGTAACATATGTACAAAGATTAATTAGAAGATGTTGCCCTACTATTACTATTAATGCAATGTTTTATTTTGCTGTTACTCAAGCCATTGGGGAGAAGACTGACTTTTGGTTTTCTTCACTGATCTCATCTAAACATCTCGGGAACAATGCTGATGGGCTCCAGAGGAAGCAGCGTTCATCCTTCCTTAGCTAAAATTATTTTTTGGGCCATCTTAGGGGCTTTGAAGAGATGGGAGAATAGTGGATGAATGGTGGGAAAAGATTTCCAGAAGACCCTTTAAATACATGAGTTCATAAAATTTCCAGAACTGTCTTTTTTAAAGCTATATAACTGCCCCAAGTGGCAATTTTGAGGGGTAGGGGGATTTTTTATTTTGTGTGTGTGTTTTGTTTGTTGGCTTTTAAAAAAACCTCAGACAGTTTGAGGATTAGTTGAGAAAACATGATATCTAGAGGAACAGCTACAATATTTTCTTCTACTGACTATTATGGCAGATCGTACCCAACTGTCTCAACCTTAGAACATGGGCACAGTTTAATACAGACACAGTATGAGGACAGGTGAGCTTCACGTTTCAAATTTATGAGATGGACTCCAGCCAAGGTTTCAGGGCATTCTGAAGGAAACACCCTTTTCACTCCAGAAAGCCTAGGTGAAGGATATTGTAATCATTCTTATGTCTTCAACTGTGTATTTTAGTTGACAGAATCAGTTTAACTGAATGACCCTCTTGCTTAAACTCTTATCATATGAACATATATCACGTTATTTCTACATATAAATTATAAGGACTCTTATTTTTGGTCACAAAGAGGTTCCTCTCTCTGCTCCTTTTAAAACACAAACATTTTATCAGATAAATGAGCCAAGGTATCTGGTCTCTTGAGATCCTGACAGAAGATTGCAAAAAGCAGCAGCCTCCCCTGAAAGATACTGTGATGACCAGAGGAATGTTCAGGATGTGATGATTCAAGTTTTCTAAGTCTGAGTATATTCTTCTTCTGTGGTCTATGCAAAAGGTGATCAAATACAAGTTACATTAAAATCTTTAGAAATAAGGCCCAGGAATGTCATCATTTAAAGAAGTTAGTGAAGTATTCAAGGCCATATGTGGCCACTGTGAAAGCCTAGACTCAAAAGTTAAATCTCTATTTCAGAAATACTGTTCAATTCTATCATTTTCTTCACCAAAGTATCTTGGAGTGCTTTACAGGAGCAGCATTGAGTGATGTGACTAATATCTGTCATATGTGGTTCATTCCGTCTCCCATCCTCTCTCTGGGAAGAGAAGTGTGAATCTTTTGTTAGGGTGGTTTTGTTTGTTTCTTTGCTTGCTTGCTTATTTTAGTAGGTTTTTTAAAATAGGCACTATGTTGCTATATTTTTGCATTAGAGATGGTGAGATTGAAGAAGTGCGCCAGTGGAAGGTGCTGTGATTTGAGATGGCTGTTAGTTCTTGTGGGAGTTCATTCCAGAGTTTATGACTGCCTCTAAAAAAACTCTGTTTCCTGTAATGATAAGCTTTACTCTTGTGACGGTACAATGTGCCTGAGGAGCAAAGTTGTCCTCACCTGGACTTTTAAATGATCCTTTATGTCAGTGGATCTCAACCAGATCCACTGGGGTTACACAGAGGTCTTCCAGGGGGTACACCAACTCATCTAGATATTTGTCTAGTTTTAAAACAGACCACATAAAAAGCACTAACAAAATCAGTACAAACTAAAATTTCATACAGACCAGTATTTATTTATACTGCTCTATATCCTATACACTAAAATGCAAGTACAATACTTATATTCCAGTTGGCTTATTTTATATTTATATGGTAAAAATGAGAAAGTAAGAAATTTTTCAATAGCGTGCTCAACATTTTTGTAGTTTTATGTCTGATTCTGTAAGCAAATTGTTTTAAAGTGAGGTGAAACTTGGGAGTACACAAAACAAATCAAACTCCTGAAAGGTGTACAATATTCTGGAAAGGCTGAGAGTCACTACTTTAGATATCCCATGCCCAGGCCATGCAGTGTATTGAAGGTTTGAGATTTTGAACTTGACTTGATATTATATGTGAAGCTAACATAAAGAGCAGAGGATAGGTCCAAAATGCTTGCATTGGCCCACAATGCTTAGGAGATGCACTGCTACATTCTGTACTAGTTGGCATTTCCTAAGGGCTGATGGCTTCATGCCCATGTCATTCCCCATTGCAATAGTCCAGCTAGAAGATGACAAAGGCCTGTACAACTGAAACCAAATCATCATCTGCCAAGATGGGATGGAGTCTTCTTGCTTACTTTCCATCGTAGAAAGTTACTCATGGGCACTACTATGTGAGAGTTTAGTCTCAGCATGAAATCCAAAAGCACAGATTAAATTGACTAATTGTGGGTGTGTACCTTCAACCAAAGAAGAGTGCATTGTGACTACAAATGCCTCATAATGCTTTTTCTCTGCTCACCAACATCACCTGTCTTGCTCAGATTCAGCTTCAATCAGCTGTTCTTCATCTTTGAGCTAATTTCATCGAAGCACTGGAGCACGTTGGTGGTAGAGGTATAAACAAAGCTACGTTTTGTTAATTGTTTTCAAGAGCCTACATAAAAGTAATCTGCTGGGAGAGACAAGATTTGAAAACATGGAGAACAAAGTTCTTAATAGAAATAGGAGAACTGTTGGGCAACAATATAACAGATATTTTCTGATATGCAAAGAAACAAAACTAAATCTGGATCTCTAATAAATGAAGTTAGGAAAGATCCAGTACATTTATGGCAAAGACATACAGAATCTCAAGGAAAGGAAAAACAATTGCAGTGACATTGTCTAACATATATCATAGGGAGAGTAAAAATGAAATAGCACATCAGAAATCTAAGATCCCGGTTTTCCTTCCAACCTCAGCTCCGCTATTCAGGCAAAGAGAAAACATTTTGTTACAATATAGTAGACAGTCAATGCATCCAGCATGCAAGTTCACCAGATAGTAATTCCAACTGAAACAGTTAATATTCTTTTTTATGAGGAGGCTGTAGCCGGGAGGTGTGGCCTCCCTTGGATAGACTGCTGACTTGCCCTGCCAAGGGCTCGAGACTGTGTTTGCCTGCCTGTCCTCTAGAAGGGCTAGGTGATAGACTGTGTACTCGCCCTGCCCAGGGCTTGAGATGCTGTTTGCCGGCCTGCCCTGCCAAAGGGCTCAGCCTAGACTGTTTTCCCACCCTCTTGGGCTAGAGACTGCTGTTCCCGCTGCTGGCCCGTCCCTGGCTGAGGGCTGGGCCCTAGACTGTTGGCCCGCCTGCAGGGGCAAGAGACTGAACCCAAGGCTCACCTTACTAAGGACCAGAGGCAGCCCCTTTATTCTGGACTCCAAAAGGGCATAGGCACCGGGAGGTGGGGCCTCCCTCGGAGATTCACACCAAGAGAGAGCCACTGGTGCCATCCCCTACTGGGGGATCTTCTACAGAGGCATAATCTGTATAATTTATGTTACTTACTTTAAATAGGCCTCATTCACAGCTTCTAAAAACACTGAGCTGAACACCTCTTGTGATCCACCTCCATGATAGGTAAGGAGGGCTTCCAGCAGTGGAGTTACATCAGGCAAAGTGATAAGAGGGACACAGAAAAGGGACACTACATTTACATGATCATCAGAAACTCTGGAGAAATAAAAATAAAGTTTCTTATTTTAGGGCAGAAAACACTGAAAAGTCAGCTTCCAAAGTTAAGAAAACTTTTATTTATTGTAGCAAATGTTGAAGTATTCTCAAATGGAGATTCTTAAAACAATCAGAATTTCTGTATGTTAGCACTGAGGACTATGATAAACACACTGCAGTAGGGACCTCAAACAATTTCAAAGTGCTGGCTGACGTTCACTAACTACATATGCCCTGCCAGCAATGAATGGTTTGCCTTTCCCGGTTTGATAAAGAGCAAAGCAGTTCCTCAGAGGAAGAGTAGTTTCACAGCTTCAAATAGGTCTGTTAGGTTCTAACATGATACTACCAAGCTGGCTTTCAGATCCCTATGGTTTCCTTAGCTTTTCTCTTTCCAGCAGGAATTACTCTAGAGCACACAATCCTACTACCTTCAAGTGATCAGACATAAAATATGAGGCTTTGTCTTAAAGATCTACAACTGAAGGGATGTATAATACTTTCAGATCTTATTACACTAAGTAATTGACTGTGCCGACTAAGATTGCAGTTTTGGAAAAGATTAATGGTGCAATCCAGATTGCACTAAAGTGGAAGATAAATTCATATTTAAAGTAAACATTTAAAAAAGATTGGCTCATTCGCATATGTATGAGGGTGCAAACTGTGAACCCAAAATAAGCATTTATGTACGCAAAAATAATTGTGCATACAAGCAGATATTTCCCAGTTTATGTACAAAATTACTTGTTGGTATCCATGCATATGAACTTTGGAGGTAAAATTTAGGCAGTTATATTTTGCAAATGTGGCCCTTCATTTGATTTGCAAATGTGGCCACCCACAGAAGACTCCTGAAAAAGGGGTACCGATGGAGAAAATCAATATAATTTCTAACAGCCTCACTGAGGAGGACATTCATGAAGACTACAGTTATTTACAGTGCTCCTACTCAGCAATAAGGACTGAATGTATTATGATTTGTTGACATGGAGAGTCTGATTTCTACAGGGGAGATATATGTGATATATTTTCAAAATTTCCTAAATTTCTGATTTAATATCTCCAGTTTAAAAATGAATATTGAAGTAGGTGTAGACATTCAGGCTCAGAATGAGCTATAGGACCTGAGCTATAGGACCCTGTGATCTGGGAGGGTCCCAAAGCTGAAGCCTGAGCCCGAATGTCTACACCTTAATTAAACAGCCCCTTAGCCAGAGCCAGCTGGCATATGCAAGAGGGGGAGGCGGTGAGGGAGGCCATGGGGATCTAACTTTTTGCAGGAAAGCCAAAGATGTCATTAGGCCTCCTACTGAAGGGTTCTCTGAGACTGGACTATAAAATCCTTTACTATTTTGCTGACAATGCACAAGAAGGAATATAATTCTCTCTCTCTCTCCCACCACTTTATAGGCCCGTAGTATTAGTACAAGTAGTAATAATCTGTTTTGTTCCTGAAGTGAGTAGCTATGACAGAATATATGCGGAGTGCACAACTGAGTAAAATTGAATCATTTTCACAAAGGCTTTTCAAGGAACAACCACACTTTAATTGAGTACATATGGCATGTATCCCTCTGTTTTATTTTTGCTTTAATTTTTGCTGACACATATTTTGATTCAGAGGTAATCAAAGGTTCTGTTGGTGTATTCTGAAAATAGATTTTTAAAATGTGTATAAAAAGATCATTTCAAAAAGCCCACAGTATCAGGAATACCGAGGAGGGATAAACACATTAAAAGTCATGAGGAAAGCAAGAACTGAGCAAATTTAATTGTTCTTTTTTACTAAAATATTTGGCAGCTGCGGCTCAGTCACCTCAAATAGCATTTCTATCACCCAATTCCATGTATTTAAACAGTGGGTCTACTTGTGTTGAGTAGTATTTACTCACATGGGTAATAATCTCAATGGGACTACTATGTGAGTCAGTACTCCTCTGCATGAATAGGGATTACAAATTTGGGCTCTTGCTAATTGCACGCTAGTGGTGACATCTGCCTTTCTGACTTTACACTGTTCACCTGCACTGTTCACTGACATGATGAACAAGGAAAGGAAATGCATAGTTGGTCAAATTGCACAACAGCATGTGATCTTAGCCTTGAATAGGCCAAAAAATTTTAAGTGTCCTGTAGAAAGCATACTGTGCCACCACACCACCACTTTTTGCCAAGCAGAAGATCCCAAGGTTAAGCTAAATGCAGAGAACTTTTAAAGGAGGGTGGGACAATCTTTGTCAATGTAACAGTTCCACAGTAACTACTATCCAGCCATAAGAAACTTCCATCCTATTCAAAATACATACACACAGGAGAAAAATCCTTTCATGGTAGCAATTCATATGGAATTACACTAACTCACTTCGGTTAAAAGGGGCATGTAACAGCTGTGCAAACATGCTATCCTATGCCCCAAAGCTGTGAATATCTGATAAGCAGAAAGTTTTCCATTAAGTACCACTTAACTAGTTTGTCCATTACTAAAACTATACACATCCATGATTCTAACTATATTTAAGTTAAAATATTTGTTTCCAAGATTTTGAAAAAGGACCTCACTGAACTTTAATGATCTAAGACTAAGACTTACTGAAAGAAAGTTTAGATAACACATACCTCCCATGAATGTTAAGTCCATTAAACTGATTTTGTTTGAGTTCTGTCACTAATGATAAGACTATCTGTTAAACAAAATAAATGACATTAAAAACACACACGCACACATATATATACACACACATTGCAAATAGGATGACATCAGTTGTATTTTTCAGCGAGTGTGACATTTTCAATGAGGGGAAGTAGCCTTTTCTGTAAATCCCCCCCATGTTTTTCTTCCACTGCCAAATCAAAGCGTTTGAGGCAATTATAGTATTAAAATTGTTAAACATCAATCATACACCGTTGTCATTTCACAATTAGCAAGCAAATAAGTGAAATATTCCAGATCTGTAGAACCTGCAAATCTGCGGTTATCTGCTTCATATCTGCGGACCATGTTTGTGGATCACAGATCAGATGTGGATACAAATTTTGTATTCGTGCAGGGCTCTACAGATCTGCTTCCCCAAGAGTTAAAACAAAACTAACTTAAAAAAAACACATTACAATAGGCAAAACATTCTAAATGTCCATTTTAAATAAATAGTAAATCTTCATTTTATAAAATATTATTCTCATGGATTTACAGAGTAAATGAAAAATCACTCATTTCCCCAAAA
>ML675612.1:17532201-17566224 GCA_007922155.1 Mesoclemmys tuberculata | reverse complement strand
GAGTCTATGAGAGCACTGTTTAGCTAATTGCTGTTAAAAGAGAGGTAGATGAGGATGCTGCTCCAAAGAGTTTACAAACTAAGATTTTTTCCTAATCCACAAGGGGTAGCACTGATGAGCAAGAATATTTCCAAATCCAGTGAATGATTATCTTTGTATTGGATTGATGTCAGTGGAAGCCTGACAATCTGTATTATTGAATAGAACAGGTACAGAAATTATACACTAGTTTATCGATTCTTCCTCATTCCAGCCATACAAAAAAGACGGTTACTAATCTTCTGTAACTGTTGTTCTTCGAGATGTGTTGCACATGTCCATTTCATGTTAGGTGTGCACGAGCCCACATGCATGGCTACTGGAATTTTTTAACCTTAGCAGTACTCATAGGGCCGGCTCTGGCACCTCCTGGAACCCAGCGCTCATGCACCGGTATACGAGATGCCGCCAGCCCTACAACCCCTCAGTTCCTTCTTGAACATTGAATGGACATAAGCAACACATCTCAAATAATAACAGTTACAAACGGTTAGTAACCATCTTTTCTTCAAGTGTTTGCTCATGTCGATTCCATGTCAGGTGACTGACAAGCAGTATCGTTGAAGGTGGGTTCAGAGTCTCAGGCCTGCTGGACAATGTGCCAGAAAGGCTGCTGATGAAACCAGTGCCCTATTAGACTGAGCTATAATGATCGCCGGTGGGGCCACCCCTGCCTGCTCATAGAAAAACTCGATACCATAAGCTATCCAGGAGGAGATCCTTTGGGAAGACACTGGCTGACCTTTCATCCGTTCCACCACTGCAATGAAGAGCTGTTGGATCTACGGAAGAGCTTAGTTCTGTCAATGTAAAAGGCCAAAGCCCATCTGACATCAAAGGTGTGCCATCTACATTCCTCATCAGAGCTATGCGGCTTAGAGAAAATCTCTGAGAGGAATATATCCTGATAGTTGTGGAACTGGGACATCACTTTTGGCAAAAAGGCTGGGTGAGGTTGTAGCAGCACCTTGTCCTTGTAAAATACATATACGGTGGCTCCAAGGTGACTGTTCTGAGTTCTGAAACCTTTCATGCGGAGGTGATTGCCACCGAGAAGGCCATCTTCCAGGAGAGGAGCATTAGAGGGCAAGTGGCTAAGAGATAAAAGGTGGCCCTCACAGCCTTGCCAGGACTAAGTTCAGATCCCATGGGGGTATCAGGTCCTTAACCTGGAGGATAAAGTTTCTCCAGTCCCTTAAAGAATCTGCCTGTTAAGTCATGGGAAAAAACCAACCTACCCTGGAATGGAGGGTGAAAGGCCAAGATGGCCTTTCAACAATGCAAGGGCCAACCCCGGGAGTTTGAGATGCAGCAAATAGTCCAAGACAGACTGAACTGGAGCGCGATGGAATGGAATTTTTTGTTCTAAAGCCCAGTTAATGAATCTCCTCCATTTGGCCAGGTATGTGGCCCTAGCGGAGGGTTTTCTACTACCCAGCAGAATCTGTTGGAGTTCCGCTGAACACTCCTGCTCGTCTGCATTCAGCCATTCAGTAGCCATGCTGTCAGGTGCAGGGATGCTAGGGTCTCAGTGCAGCACTGACCTTAGTTCTGGGAAAGGAGGTCGGGTCAGAGAGATCGCTCCAGCAAGGACGCAGTTAATGGTTCTAGTAACTTGTCAAACCAGTGTTGTCGCGGCCATGCAGGAGTGATCAGGATCATATCCGCTTTGTCGCGCCTGACCATTAAAAACACCCTGTGGATTAGTGGCACTGGTGGGAAGGCACACAGGAGAGCACCTGTCCATTGGAGAAGGAAGGCATCAAACAAGGAACCTTTGTCTAGACCACGGATCAAGCAGAACTGGTGGCACTTCTTGTTCTGGGCCGATGCAAAGAGGTTTTCTTGTGGTGTTCCCCACCTTTGGAAGATCATGTTCATGAGTTCCATGTGGAGTGACCACTAGCGGCGAGATTAGAAGGTCTGCCAGCACATTCCTGGTTCCTGGGAGATGGGAAGCCATGACATTAAAGTTGTTCTCCACCACAAAGTCCTACTGGCGGGGAGCCTCCTGACACAGCGCTGACAAATGGGTGCCACCTTGTTTTCTGGCATAGAACATTGCAGTGGTATTGTCCATTAAGGATCTGGACTACTCTGTCTTTCAAATAGGGAAGGAACACGTGGCAAGCCAGATGAATAGCTTAGAGCTCCCTGACATTTATGTGGCGATTGTAGTCCTCCTGAGACCAGACTCCTTAGGTGCTGAGATTACTAATGTGGGCCCCCTGAGCCTAGGTCCGAGGCATCAGAAACCAGTGCCACCAATGAGGATAACCCTTCGAAGGGCATGTCCTCCATCACTACCCATGGGCTGTCTCCCAGTTTAGGGAGGACCAAATGTGTGGTGGCATTGAGATTACATGATCTAAGCCACTGGTTCCCAACCTGTGGTCCACGAGGCTACAAAAGGGAGTTTGCAGAAAAGAAAAACAACAACATCCTCACCAAAGAAATGTACAATTTCAAATAAAAAATAATTTCATATGGTTTCTAAAAACCTACAACTAATTTATTTTACAACTAGTAGTATGTGGTGGTCCGCGAAATGTTTGGAGGTTGAAAAGGGGTCCGCACACTCTAAGCTGTGCCTGCTTGGGACGTACATAGAGCCTAATCACGACTGTAGAGATCTGAGGCGGAGGCAGGCATAGCAAACCACATAGGTGCAGGCTGCCATGTGCCCTAACAGCTTGAGATAAGTGCATGCTGTTGTAAGAGGGAAGGTCTGAGTGTATCCAATGAGATCCGACATGACTCGGAACTGGGACTCTGGAAGGAAGGCCTTGGCTTGGATGGAGTCGAGGACCACTCTGATAAAACCTATCTGCTGGATTGGCAATTTTTGCTTGTTTACTAGCAAGCCTAGGCATTGGCAGGTAGATATTACCAGGTCCAAGCTAAGACAGACCTGGGACTGAGAATGGCCCTTGATGAGCTAGTCGTCTAGCCAGGGGTAAATCTGAACTCCCTGATACCTCAGGTAAGCAGCTATCATTGACATGAACTTTGTGAAAACCCTTGGGGCAGATGAGAGATCAAAAGGCAGTGCCGTAAAATGATAATGGGTTTGATTTCACTGTAAACCATAGGAATCTCCTGTAACCTGAGAAGATCAAGATGTGAAAGTATGCATCTCTTAACTCAAGGGTGGAATACCAGTCCCCTGGATCCAAGAAGGGATGATAGAGGTTAGGGAGACCATGTGGAATTTCAGCCTCGAGATATTTGTTGAGATGACACAAGGCTAGGATGGATCTCAGGCCTCCCTTTGCTTTGGGAATAAGAAATTAACAAGAGTAGAACCCCTTCTCACCCATGTCTAAAAGAACCTCCTCTATGGTCACCACATGTAAGAGGGTCTGTACCTCACGAATGAGGAGTTGCTCATGAGAGGGGTCCCTGAAGAGGGACAGGGAAGGACAGTAGGGAGTGAGGAGAACTGTAGGGTTCTAATCAAAATGGTGCTGAGAACCCAACAATCTGATGTAATGTAGGCCCATACTGGGAGAAAGGGAGACAAGCAGTTTAGAAACAAGGGAGGAGCTGGATCCTGGCCTAGAACTGAAATGCCATCCTTGGACCTGGATGGCGAGAGGGCCTTGATTTGGTCACAGATGGGGTGGTTCCTGGGCAGCAACGCTTGAACCCTCTGTCCCTGTTCTTTCTCCTGTATGAGCTGTTATGTGCAGGAGCTGGCATTCTGGGCTCCTGTGGCAATGGATGGAATTATCTCCTAGAAGTCTGCAGTGTATAAAGGCCAAGTGAACATCAGGTAGCCCTAGAATCATTAAGGCCATGGAGTCTGGTGTTGGTTTGTTCCAAAAATAAAAGAATTGCCATTAAAAGGGAGATCTTGGATCAACTGCTGCACCTCCTGGATAACTCCGATGACTGCAGCCATGAACACCAGTGTATGGACACCATGGAGGCCACTGATCTGGTGCATCCTGTGCTGCTTGTAGGGCAGCTCTGGCCACCGTTTTGCCCTCCTCCAGGATAGCCACAAAGTCCTGACTCGACTCCTGAGGCAACAGGTCCTTAAATTTTGTCAGAGAATCCCAGATGTTATAATTATAACACCCCCGCAATGCTTGCTGGTTCGGTCAGTCACTCCCAAAACTGCACTGGTCATTGGGGCACCATCACTGATGAACAATTAATCGTTTCCACTGCTGATGATTGTTTCCATCCGAGTCTCCGCAAAGTCCATACCCATCCATTCTTTTATGTTGTCAGTCCATCTCATCTTCTGCCTGCCTCTTCTTCTCTTCCCCTATACTGTCCCTTGGAGGATAATCTTGGATAGGCCAGATGATCTTGTTACATGGCCATCCGCCTTCATCTTGCTACCTGCCATGCTATCAATGCCTTCAGCAAATTGAAGACTTGAGATTGTTCGCCCCCCAATACTGTGCATATATGATCTTCTACGGCACCAGACATTATATGCTCCAAGTAGATGTTAAACAGTGTGGGCAAAAGAAGACAGCCTTGCCAGATTCCAACAGTGGTATAAAACCACTCTCCTAGTGTGCCATTTATGAGAACTGCACCGTTGGCCTTGGCATACAGTTGTTTAATGGTAAAAATAAGCTTACGACCAGTGCTGTACTTCTTCATGGCTCCCTATACTCTGTCAAATGCCTTCTTGAAGTCAACAAGGAGTGGTAGATGTCCTGCTGGTGTTGTAAGTATTTCTCACAGAGAACACAAAGGTTGAAAATCTGTTCTGTGACACTTCTTCCAGCATGAAAGCCAGCCTGTTCTTCAACAATGATATTCTCCACTTGTGGCTTTGATCTGTTCAGTGTAACTTTCAGCATCACTTTGCTGGTATGGCTAATTAAGCTTATAGCGATAGTTTTCACACAGCTGCAGGTTGCCTTTCTTTAGCAGAGTAATGATTAATGATTTTCTTCATGTGGAGGGCCATTCACCGGTCTACCAGATCTTGTTGCAGATCTTGGTGAGTACATCTATTACTCTTTCTCCTCCAAATTTCATCAGCTCGCCTGGGATATTGTCAATGCCTGTAGTCTTTCCATTCTTGAGAGATTTCACTGCTACCTCCACTTCTTCACACAGTATTGGAAAATCTTCCTCCTCTGTTGAATCTGAGTTAGATATCCTAAACTGAAGGTTGGCCATGGAATAAACCTTCCTCCCAAACAGGTCCAGCTTCTCAGTGTCTCTATTTTTTGTGGTGGAGCTTGCCTGGCCCTGCTCGTTTGCAGCTTCCACTACTAAGGATCCTGGAGATCCTGGATGGGAAAAGAGATACTTGAACCCTTTTCTCAAGACATAGTATTTCTTTTCAGGCCTCTTTGAAGTTGGTGAGAGGGAGGACGGAGACTGCCACAGGGTCTTAGCCACCTTGAGTACCCCTCCATGCACAGCAACGTGACCCGGGCCAGTGTCACTACTGTCAGCGTATCAGAGCGCTTGTCTGTCAGTTCTTTCAGTTCCTCTGCCTCCACCAAGGTGGACCTAATGGTGCTTCCACCCGAGCAGAGCTTGGTGCTGGGTAACAGCACCGCAGGGATTGGAATTGGTGCCAGTGCAGCAAGTCTCGCAAATAATTTGATGTCAGAGAGCAAGACACTATGGATGTGCATGGTTCACACGCTCGGTACCATCCCGTCAGTGACCAGTACCACGAAGATGAGGATGAGTACTGAGGCGATCTGGACTGGAACCAGTGCCACCCCTCCAGAGGTGAACACCTTGGTTCCCAGGAGCAGGAATGAGTTCTTGAAGTCTGGTGCCATGAGGTCCTGATGGTGTCTGGCATTGGGGTGACACTGACTGACACCAGGATTCAGAGGAGCAGCACTTCTCAAGCGCCCATTGTGGTAGTCCCAAAGCAAACTTCCTTTTAGAGCTCTGTGTCCTCGTCGGTTTCTGCACCAAGGGTTGCCTAAGCGAGGGAGGTATCAGAAAGGCAATCAGGTCCACGGTTGCTTGGAGCGCCTCCAGTGTCGACAGCACCACTATCTGGAGTGGCCCTCTGCTGCTCCCCAGGATCAATTAGGATTCCCTCATTGGGCTCAGAGCCCTAGGTGGAGTGTTCAGATGTTGCCCCTCTGAGGCAGGCAGCTGGCCTAACAAAGGTCCTGCACCAACCCTGCTTTCTTGGTTTTAGGGGCAGCTCTCTCCATATGCTTCTTTGGCCTCTACTTCGGTGCCAGGGATGCGGAGCGGTACCAGAAGGGCCCTGGTACTAGTGGAGCATTCTGTGCCAACACAGATATGCCGGTACCAAGTCAGCACGGGGCAGTTCAGAGGCTGGTCTCAGTGCCACCTCCATGAATAGGACTTTCAGGCAGATATCTCTGTCCTTCTGCTTTCTTGGCCTGAAGCCCTTACAGATCTTACACTTGTCTTTCCTAAGCACTTTGTCCAAGCACTTCAGACAACTTTTGTGCAGATCGCTGAGAGGAAAGGGCTTATGACAAGTAGCACATGGCTTGAAGCTCGGGGCATGGGGCATGGCCTGCTTCCCCAATCACTGTTCCAAGTGGGACTACAACTACTACTCTAAATAACTATACCACAACTAGAAAACACGAGGCAATTATCCAACTCTTGCAAAAGCAAGAGAGAGAGAGTGTTTTCCAGTAACTGTCACAGATGGAAAGAAGGAACTGAAGGGGTATACGGCCAGTGGTGCCTCATATACCAGGGGGCGCCAGATGGGTACTGCTAAGACAAAAAAATTCCAGAAGCCATGCACATAGGTATGTGCCCACAAACATGGAATCCACATAAGCAAGCACTCAAAGAAGAATTAATATTATAATACTTAACTCTTATATAGAGCAGTACATCTCAAACAGCTTTACAAAGGTCAGCATGATCATCCGTCTTAAAACACTACCTCAAAATATTGCTAGACTATTGAATACAATTCTACTCAATCTTTATTAAAAAACATTTATTAAAGTTAAACCAACTATTTTGTTGTTCCTTTGAAAGGTCACGAAGACATGTTTCAATGTGCTATATAGAAATTCATGATTTACCCAAAATTTCCTAAAAGCCAAATTCCTCCCTTGAATGCATGCTTCAGTGGAAGCCTGGAACCCATGTGTCTGGACAGAATTTGGTCCTTAGTTCAGACAAGCTGATCATAATTGTGCAGACAGTGACTCATCTACTAGCTTCTCCAGATTTCAGCAGTGAAGGAGATATGTTCATTCAGATCTTTTGATGTTACATCCAAATAAATCATTCTTGAGTACACAAGGATTCAACCAGCTTTTAAGCTGCTTTCCTTTCTTCCTTTTGTTATAGTAAATATTCTCCGGCTTAAATCCAGTAAAATTAGTTGAATTCAAGGTGTAATTTCCTCCAAAGCCAAATATGATTACAGGAAGCACACCTACTTTTTTCATTATATGGCCAGGTAGTAAGCTCCAGTAAGCATTTTACACCAGTAACTCTGTATTAATATAGAAACTTCACTGGGTCTTATAAAATAGCATCAAAATTTGCTTTGGGAAAATATTAAGAAACCAAAATAAACATTATTTCTTTCTGTAAAATCTTCAATACAATGACTTTTAAAATGCTTATGGTCCCTAAAGTCTCTAAAACCTTTAAACTTAATTGGGATAGCACATTTTGGAAAGATGGTTGGAAAGCACCTTTGGGATTAGTTTAACAAACTAGGACTTCATGGCTGTCACTATTCTGTTTATTATAGCCCCTATGGATGTGACAGTGACAGTAGGTTAAGATCTCAGATCCCTTCAGCTGACATGGTAGGATTAGAGCTGGTCAGAAACATTCAGATGAAACAATTTAGTCAGAAAATGATGTTTCATTAAACCCAAAATTTCTCACAAAAGGTTTTTAGGGTCTGCCATGGGACTGGGATCTCCAGGTTTCCAGGGTCCATGTCTCCAGGACAGCCCTGCCACATGGACTCAATTCCAAATCAGAATACCACCAAATTTTTCAAAAATTCTCACAAACTGGAAAACTTAAGTTTTGGCCAGCTATAGGTAGGTGTTTTGTTACTGGAGATGAAATTCTTGAATATCATTCATGGAGGCTAGCTGACAATTAAGGAGCATATGACTTTGTTACAAGTGGCCTATCATTGTTGGATTTGCACTTGTGTACCCCAGACACTCAACGGCAAGCGTCATCAAATTGGGGGAAGTACTGAGTAATGTCTATATGTGTACCATTTCCATCTGCTGGATTAAATCAGACCTCTTCATTTGTATTAAGTAAAACTGGGTGAAATAGGCAACAATTTTTTTATGGATGTCTATGTACAATTTTTTCATTAATTTGTTATGCATGATTTTCCACTCCTGAAATATTGGTAACCACAGAATTTTGCATTCACTGATCTTTACACAGAAGGAAGCACTGTCAAACTAAAAAACAAGCACTCCCGCTCCTCCCCCCAAATCTCACAATCAATCAAATTTTTCAGACAAAAATTCACATTTCTGAATTTGGGAGGGGGTGGGAGGAGAGAGAGGGAAAGAGAGAGGAAGAGGAAATGATCCCCCAAAGAACTGATGGTCTAGTAATTGTTTAAAAGTAAGGCTAAAAGATAGGAGATCTCAAATTCTATTCTTACCCTTGCCTTAATAATAATTTGCAATTATATAATAATTTAAAATATTATTTAGTGATGAAGTAGGTCAATGTATTTCATAAAAAGGAAGACAGCTTAAATATGACCAAATTTTCTCTGTGAGAGTAGTTCCCTCCCAGGCGCCCTCTGCTGGCCCCAGGTTGCTCTGCAGGTGGCCTACCTCACCTTAGTTGCTCCTTTCAAGGGGCTTCTTAAATAAATTCTACTCAGCCTTTATGAGTCCAATGTCAATAGCCCTCCTTCAGGTCTGATTTTATTCAAATTAAGTTCACAAATAAAATACAAAAGTCCTCCACATTATCTGGGAACAGCCTCTCCTCCCTGAGAGCTCTCTCTCTTGCTTAGCAGCTACAGAAGACACAAGACCTGTGTCTTAGCCTGAAAGCCTTTTTGGGGAGAAGGCATTCTCCCCAGCCATGACTCCCAGTCTTTCCAGCTGAAGTCTCCCTTTCTCAGGGCTACTGCAGGGGACTATCCCTTTCTGCAGCTTATTCTCTTTTTCTTTCTCTGAGCATCACCCCACTCAAATCCTTGCACAACTTCCTGCTACCCTTTATAGAGGAATGAGGTGATCTCTGTTGAGATGTGTCTCCTAAGTGATCAGGATTAGCTGGTCCAGACATCTAGCCCTTACGGGGAAAGCCATCATGTTACATTCAGCAAGGCAGTGTCAGAAATAGAACTGGATCCCAGGCCATTTCCTAATTCATTTCCTAATTACTTAGAAGGGAAATTAAATGCACAATTTTCTGATGTATTTAAAATAATTTACTCCATTCTTTTTCCCTTTCAATATGTCAATCAAAAAGAAATTACTACAGATACTTTTCTGTTTTTCCTAAAAAAAATCTTGCTTTCAGGTTTTAAAAAGTTTTATATGTCCCATCCCATCTAAATGAAATGATCAACAATAAAATGCAAACTGATCTGATATTTTTAGATTTTTTTTTTAAACTATGAAATAAACAAAAAATCTCAAGAACTGCAGTGGTTAAGTCTGTAAGCAAGATGGAAGCCTGCTCATTCACAGAATGTCTCAACACACACAGTTTATGTAACATATTCCATTAGTAGGATGCTGACATAACACAATTCACAGAATTTCCATACACTGATCCAATCATAACAAAATCTCCACTTTTTAATTTTGCTTACGATACCTCTTGCTTGCTCACTCATTAGTTCCAGGAAAAAATATAATATTGGTTTTCCACAAACCAAAACTGAAAGGCAGATGAAAATAAGGATGAATTGAATAACAATGTACACATTTAAACATAATGGAGTTGTCAGAATATAGTTTTGCTCTGTACAATTTTGTTTTTCTAACATTTGATCATATTCCAGTGTTTAAATTAACTATGTAGAAATTATATTAGTATATACTTATGTTGAGAGCTGAGTTACCAGTACATAGATTCTTAGATTCCAAGTCTTAAAGGGACCACTGTTATCATCTAGTCTGACCTCCTATATGACACAGGCCACAGAACTTCTCAAAAATATACATGGGTTTACTTTGAATGTATGTGTTTTAAACTGTCTGCAAGAAATTTCTTTAACTACTTGCTATCATAGAAACACATAAATGAGCTACAATTTCTGCTTTAAAATCTTGAGCAAAGTAGAATTCACAGATTTAATGCTTTGACACACAACATTTTGTATTATGTGCATCTGTACTTTACTGACTGACCAGCGAGCATGAAATGTAAATCTAACGTTGCAAACTGAAATCCAGCTTCCCCTTGACTCAAGTCCTTTGCAGTAACCATCTATAGATCTTGATCCAACAAAACGTGCTTAAATTTAAGCATATGAGTAGTCCTACTGAAGCAACCTCAGCACATGCTTCAGTGATTTGCAGGTTCAGGGTCATAGTGACTTGGAATTAGTGGGTGTTTTTCTTCCTAGAAATGTTTTCACAGGAAATGTTTTTGTTTCATCCCCTTTTTGGTATGCACATTTTTTGCATTAACAAGATGGTTTGTGTTAACTAAAATTCTATATCCAGTGCATCAAATAAAACTGCTGGCCACAAATATACACTGAGGATTTATTAAAGTTTCCTGGTTTTCTTCTCATTTACTTGGAATGGCAACCTGAAACCCGCCCATGTCCAAATTTCCACTGATATGCATGAAAGGCAAGTTGACTGTAAATAAATTATTCTGCTAGACAGACCTGTCACATCAGACACTCAGCTTTTGAGAATGAGAGTAACTCAGAGTTCCATTGGCTAAAATACAGAACATGGATAGATAAAAATTTGCTAAAATAGATTAGGATAATTTTGTGGTCAGAGTAAATTTCACAAAATTCATTCAGCTATATCAGTCTATGGCATTTGTTTTCCTAATAATACATAGAAGGTTGTGTATAAACATCAACTGCTGTCAGAAAAACAGACTTAATTGGTTGCTTTTATATATTTCTGCCAAGCACAAAGGGCATGGTCCTGCAAAGTATTGAGCACTCTGGCACTTCATCACATGCTTCATTTTAAACATATAAGTGGGCCTATCTTTAGCCAATGTTTACTATGGAAGTACTCACATGCTTAAAGTTAAGAATATGCTTAAGGGTTTTGCTAGACTGCGCCCAAAGTGCATATTAAACTCCATAGTCTTCTTAGTTTTGCTTCAGGCAATAATGCATTGTTTACCATTATTTACTATTTTTAAAGTAAATAGAAAAACATAACTAAGAAAGCAGACATGCAGAATGATGTTTTTGCTTTAGAAATTAATGCACAATTATGGACTAAATTCATACTCCTGATATGTACAACTTATTAAAAAGATTAGATTTGTATTTTGTGTCCCTTTCTTAAACAGAAGGAAAATTAAATACAAAATTAACCTTATTCCAACTTTCAATTGGTATGTAATAAAAAAAAATGAAAAAATGAGGGGAAAAGCTGCATTGTTATTCTTTGACCATTTCCAGCTCAGTTAACTTCTGTGAAACTAGTATAGGAAAAACATGCTGTATTACTACTGTGGCTAAGACCACACAACTTTTCAATGGATGAGTTCCAAAGCCTGAAGTTCCATCTGCAACTCACTAACAAAACCCTTGGAAATGGTAAGAAATAAGCTATAGAATTGTGGGGCTGGCAAGCCTCAAAGTCTGCATTTGGCCTCAAACAGGAAAAGCCGTTTCAAGTCTAGTTCAGCCTTTTCTTCCACTCCATCTTTAAAAAACAGTCACCAAGAAAACTCTTGTGTAACTCTGTGTTTAAAAGGAGAGAATTCTGTTGGTGAAATAAAACGCTCATTTACACTAACTTAAAAAGGAAATTTAATAGTTTTTAGCAGAGTCAACAATAAAACCCTTTAGTTTTTCATTTAAATAACCTAAAGAGTTAGAATTACCTTTTCCCCCCCTTACATTTTAACCAAGTTACAACCTGCCCACCAGCTATAAACAGAAATCTTCAAACTAATTTGGAATGATAGGAAAAACCAGAATAGAAACTTACAAGTTTAGATAGACTAAAAAAATCAGAGATCCCTAAATTTTTAACTTTAAATCTATGAATTCAATAAATTTTAGACAATGACAACTAAGATTTCTTTCCAGTGACATTTGGCACAGGACCAGTCCTTTACGCTGCTGATAGGCAGATTGTTCCTTACAGGTCACCAAATGATCAGTCTGGCATTCAGCTGAAGTATTTTTAATCACACTTTCTCTGCTGTTTTCCCATTTAAACAGGAACAGTCTCATTACATTAATACTAAATACACACTGTGCAAAAGAGTGCTGTGTCCAAAGCCAAGACATAACACTGCACAAGGCATGTAGTGAAAACATTTTTTTTTCTTCACAACTGTGTTTCTTTAGCCTTATTCAGATTTACAGTTCAGTGTTTTAAAAGTGACGGTTATAAGATACAACACACAACTGATTAATTTATCTTTGGACTTCATGAGTATCAAATTGCTAGGAAAGTTGAAAAGGGGAGAAAAATATTCATGGAACTATTTAGTAAAAAGCACAAAACCCGTATAAAGCAATGGCTCAATGACTACTGGCTCACAAACTATATTCAGTTAAACAAAAATACGTACAACCAACAGTATTTCTTTACATGCAGACTTGTCTTTCCCTGTTTGTCAGTAACAAATCATTATTCTTTACTAGAGCCACCTGGCACAACTAAACTGCTCTGAGAAATATCAGCTGCTAGCAAACTGTGACACTTGCTGTTCAAGCTCAACTGGTCTCCAAGGAAAGTAGAATCCTTCATTTCAGATCTGTTCCTGAAGATACTTAGCCACTGTTTATTTTGGTCCATAACACAAGGAAACATTCATATTGAATATTATTTTAGTATGGTTACCTGTCTGAAAAAGAGGAACAGAGAGCTCCATGTCTTTTTCAAATAAATTCATAAGAGCTAATAAAATTCATTTATGGTACACATTTTTAAAGTTACACAATACAAAGCAGGACACGTTCCTACAAATAAATATCATAAATAATCAGATCCCTAGTAACATACTCATTCTCAGCTAGATGGAGAGGTCTAGGGAGCAAGCTACCTGAGAACCTGATTCACAAGGAATAGAGAGATCCAGGCAACTGGGACTGAGACTTCCTCCTTTAGAACTGGAGAACCCACCTCAAAATAAGGACACTTTATCCAGTGTAATCCTTTTTTTTAAAAAATCTACTAGTGGTCTCAGTGATATTTTGTGGCAATGAGCTCCACAAGTTAATTACATGTTGTGTAAAAAAAGCACATCCCCACTTTTAAGTTCAGTTTCCTTGCTAAACTATACCAGACACAATCTTTTCAATCTTGCCTCATGTGGAAGGCTCTCAATGCCTTCAATCATTTTCTTAACCATTTTTCATTATTACATCTTTTGGATAGCAGTTCTGCCACCTCACTCTGAAGTTCCATCAATACTCTTGGATATACAACATCTCTGTCCAGGTGCCTAGTTGCTCTTTAATTTATCAGTCTATTCCCAAATCTCTTCTTTCATCTTTTCAATCTGTCCCCAGTCAACATCTACACTACGTCTATGAAAACATATGGATTCAAATTTTAAATCTACAATACAATGAAGCCTATAGAACTTTACAGTATAGGTAAAGCAGACGATACAAAATATGAGCTGGGTATGTACTAATTCAAACTTCTTTACTTTGAAACAGATACATAGATCTTATTTAACAACAAAAAGCCTACAAACTAAAAAAAGACATGCAAACACAGAAAAGGGGGGGGGGACTTTAATTAAAGTTTTCTATGATTACCTAAGTTGGCCAAACCATGCCCCAGCACCACAGCACAAAGAGGTCTCTAAAATGCAGTCCCACATTAAACACCCTCCGTAGTTCTTTAACAGTATACTGTAACACACTGTACACCAAACAATTCAAAATATCAAAGAGGCGGGGTAGGGGTTGTGTATGAGGTAGGAGGTGTTTGTTTTTTTAACATTAAATTATTTTGATCTGGAGCTTGGCAAATAAGATCTCAAAAAAGCCAAATTATGCATTTCTAGAACTAAAAAGTAAATTAAGAGATATTTTACTACTTAAACAACTACCATCTATGCACATAAATATGCAGCCCACATTTCAGCCACTTGCAATTTAAAAGGGTTGAATTACTAAGCTCCAAAAATTCTTATTTATATTTATTCAACCGTTCCTTCAACAGTGTTGAAAATTTTAATTATATAGATGGTTTCATATGTTCTTACTTGTTCTTATCTGTTCTGTTTTACCAATACATTTGGGTAACATACTCTAGCACTGATCGATTTTCTGCTGATGGGCTAAATATAGTCTTGTGATCACAATTTCATGTAGAAATATTTACATTTCAAAAGAAAATAGAGAGGAAAATAATCCAAGCTTCCACTGTGAATTCCAGTATTAATACAAATCATATATAAACCTAAAACTTAAAACCATGTACCATATAACAGTTTTCCCAAAGATTTAAGTGCAGCAGTGCATGGCAGGTAGAAAATTAAACTGTAGTGGAAAAATCCTTCATAGTATAATATACAGTGTCTCTGTTGAAATACATATCTCAGTCAGTTTAAAATGTCTATATTAATAAATTTCATGCTTGCAAATTTCAAATACAATCAGAAAAATGTCAGATATTCTCTTACTTTTCCTTTTAAATGTACTTAGTGCTCCTAAAATGAACACTATTGACAGCCCTGAAAAACAAAATCCTTTATGCATGGAACAGGCACAGCACAGGTAGCAGCACATTCCTTATACTGCCTTGCCACATGCCTTCATCCTGCAGGACCATCTCTAGGAATCAGAATTTAGGTCAATCTCCATGCCTATTTAATTTTTGGCCTCTTTACTGAGACTCCCAACCATGCTTCCAATTAGTATCAATTGCAACAACTGTTTAATGACCTGGACACTCGTCCACCAGGAACTGTTTACTGAGACCACCAACTTATTTCACTAAAGAGCCTGCATACATTAATGACTTTCATATAATATCAATTTAGTATTAAATCATTACTTAGTCTCCAAAGAGTAAGGGACAAAATGCTATTTTGCTGCCTCTGAAGCAGTCAGGAAGGAAAGATTGTGACTTGAAGTCACAATTTTTTCCCTGTCTCCCCATTGTTCTGGGGAGGAGTAGAGTGCACCAAGTCTATACTTAGTGCCGCATACGCCCTGAAAGTACTGGTGCAGCAATGCACTGGGTGAGTTGGAGGGCATGGACTCAAAGTTCAACGCCCTCGCACCCACCTATCCATGGGGAGACATAGCTGCTCTGTAGGGCCTGTTTCCCCTCCCATATTGCTACCTGTGATGTGAGCTGATGGTACAAGGGAGTAAGAGAGATTTATGGTCACTACTCTCTCAGGACAATTTACATGGTAGGCCACAAATCTGCCCCTTAGGTTGGATTTTAACCAGCCATCTGAAAGTTGAAAGCCTCCGTATCACATTAGGTATCCACTAAGCCATCAAGTCCCCATCAGAGATATTTGATCTTAAAAATGTGTACACATCTCTTTTTAAAGTCTTTTATTTTCTGTTTTGATCAAGATTTGAAGGCAGTGATTCACTTGTAATCATCAATTATTCAGTCAAAGAGTAAAGAGATTTCTTACAAGACAACTTAAATACTATAGTTGCTTTTCTTTTACCGTTTTATGTTTAAAATTTTAAGCCTATTTCCATCATTGCTTAGAAGGTTTCAGAGTTCTATTTCCCATTTGGGGCCAATTTTCAGATTGAATTGAAAACTATACATTTGTAATCTCTACACACAAATTCTACAACTGTGTGCACAATCAACAGATATGTATACAAATTTTCCAGGTACTACGTAAAAGTCCACATATGAAAATTTAACCATCGGCTGAACTATTTATATTAAGAATTAAAATATTTGTGCCCAGTGATTAATTCATGTACTCCAATAAAGGCTATAAATGCTGTAAAATATCTGTATGCATATCATTCATGGTCTTTAGTTTAATTTCCTTATTTTTGACTATTTCATGAAATCCAAGATTCTAGTTCATGAACATCATATAGCATGAAGGAAATGGATTCAGTCTCCAAAGCAGTAAGTTGGTGCAAAATCAGTTCCTCATCATTTTGGTTGCGGTGGGAGGAATGCTGTGCTCATGATTAACAGTGGTAGTAAAAGCTTTTTTTAGATAAACAGTAAAAACTATGCAGAGCAAAGGAAAACAAATTGGGAGTGGAAAAAACAAGGAAAAAAGATAAGGAATTAAAAATAAAATACTAAACATTAAATTACACTTCCTAAAATTTACTACGAGATGCTGACAAAAAAACCCAAGAAAAACACATTAAGAAAAAAGAACATGTTCTGAAAAATCTGAAAATTATACTATTTGCTTTGTTTACTTCAGAGAATGAGTTCTGTCAAAGAGAGCACAAAAGCATGTCTTGTGTGGTTATGATTGACAAAAGCAAGCAGCCCAAATAAAGAGAGGGGAAAAAAGCAATCCAGCAGAAAAGCTTTACTTTCTCAAAATAAAAACCCTGAAAAGCCTGTGGAATGCTGTTTACTTCAGTTCTGTTTTACAATCACTGTTGCATGGGAAATGCATTGACTGAAATGTCTGCAGACTGTGACCACCCACACTATGGGAAGCACTATGATTAAAGAGATTTCTATATTCTAGTATCTGCCAGTGCAGTCTGCTCCATGTTGTAATTATTATATTTGCAGTCTTCTTATAATCTGTTGCATGTGTTGTGGCAAGTTCCTCTATATTGTCCAACAAGAAAACCACGGAACATGAATAGCAAGTTATTTTAATGTGCACAAATGGCTAGAAAAGTGGATACTTTAAATATTGCTCTTTTAAACACAAGAAAATGTTTCTGACATACAAAATAGCCAACAGCATAATAAAAATAGATCTACCCATCCAAACATTTAATTTAACCCTCTTATCATAAATTACAGCCTAATTTAACATTCTTTACCCCCTTCCTTTTTCTTTTTATAATGAGTTAAGTCATTACCTTAGGTCTTTAAATTGCTGCAACTACATGAATTGCAAACGTTTACCTAGAAAACACTAAAAGACTACTGACACACATTAAACATTACAGATGATCCCGAAGATCTGAACATATTAAGTTTTCCCTTTCCCCATGAGAATTTTAAATATTGTAACAGTAATAATAACTTTTAACAAATAAAAATATTTATTGTAAGCACAAAAATAAAATATAAGACTTTACTAAAACTTAACTTCAAATCTAGATCTTTGCCTGAAGCAATAAAGCCTCTTAAAATCTTTTATTCCAGGTAATGCAATGGCATAGTTTGGTGCTTTCACACAATCCATTAGGTAGTACAATGCCATTGTTAGAAGCACAACACACAACTACATATATAGATCAGATGTGGGAGTGTTTTAAGAGATGGCACTCTTCATCTGTGCAATAATTAGGCAATTTGTGCCGCTTCGGCAATTTTGCCAACAGCTGGCTGCATAAATGATGCTGCTTAAAAAAGACATATTGTGTCTGCTGGCTGCTGAGATGATGTGGTATACCCCACAGAGTGTGTGAAACTGTTTGAAGAAAGAGAAGGAAGCGGGATGTACCAGAGATGAAGAGGCAGGCTAAAAAAATCAAAGAGTGGGTTGAAAGCCCCACTTACTTCCACCCACACCAGTCCACTTCCTGAGGAAATGTCTTTGGCCTTCTTTGTTATACACCTAGGTTGGGATTCAGGGAAATCCCACACATGGTTGCTCAGACCTTCTATCACCAAAAAGAAACTGAAGTGGAAGAAAAACCAAACAAAAATTAATAGCAAAAATATAAACAAAACAACAAAGAAAGACACACGCTCCAATTGCCACCAAATATCTTTCATCTAGCAGAGAAATACTCCCACATACTGCACCTCTTCACAGTGATCATAGTTTCTGAAGATTATTTGCATAGGTTAGAAGAGGAATGATGACTCCTCTTTTCCATACATACCAAAAAAGCCATAAAATCTCTAAAACCACAAAACTGAGTCTCAGAAAGTGATTAACAAACTTTGAACTGTATTGGCCTCCAGAAGACTTAACATTTTCCATTTCTCTCCTGGAAGCATGCCCCCTGGAACACAAGCCTCCCTCTTCAACTGTTTCTGATGGGGGGAGGAATGATTCATGCCTCATCCAATGCACATCCCCTTCTCATTATGTTGTATTTTACCTGTGGCAAAATGCTACAAAGATAAGAAATGACACAGAGCATAGACTAGGTATAAAGTAAATCTACAATTATTATGAAGCTGTTTACTTTGTAGTCCAAAATTTTACTTAATGAATTTTACCCCTTAAAAGGAGGAAGAAGCAAAAGTAATAATTGTTTCAAATAATTTATCTTTATTAAAATACAAATCCTATATTCCATGACAGGTTTTTTCTCCTTTAAGTATCCAAATAACGTAACAGGTAAATTGTGTTCACAATTCTGACTCAACTATTTCAGTTTAGCTCTTATCTCCCTCTTTTTAAAACTGTCTAGATAAAAAGGGAAAAAATAATTTCTTAATATGACCTCTAGCAATTCATAAGCCTTTTAACAAACACGTTACCTTATATGTCATTAATATATTAGAGTTATCTCACGTATACATCCTTTACTGTAAATTCAATGCAGTTTTAATATTTTTTCTGGACCCAGTGCCCATGGGGCCCATGTGTCCCCATATGGTTGCTTTAGACTTATTAATTTAATAAAACAGATTGAAGAATAATCCTGATAGCTCAGTGTAATTTATGCACTTCTTTCACATTACTCTAAAATTCATGGGACATACAATATTGCTAGCTTTAAGACTCACATTTACAAAGACATGAATATTTAACCCAAAATAAACACATTTTGAATAATCCCCAGAGTAACACCTACAAACTCCAGTTATTAAATAAAAATAAAATTCTGAGAGCCTGCTCCTGCAATAATTATTCAGATAACACTCATGCTGAGGTCCACAGTAGTTATATCTACATAAAGAATTCAGGATTTGCCCTTGAATTAACAACATGCTAATACCAAAAACACATAGCTAATATAGGATTTTTAAATGCCATGAGGAGATTCTAATACTCTATCCATTAAATTTCCCATTGACCCACTCTGTCTAGGCGGATAGTCTCCCAACACACCCACTATCATCATCACAACCATTTACAGACATTAACAAAGATATACACACATAGACAAAAGTTTCATACATGAACAGAAAAAATTCTCATTTAAGAACATGTCCTCCAAAACCTAAAAAACAGAACTTTCTTAATAAAATAAATATAGTATAAATCACTAATGTAAATATGTTGTTTGCAGTATAGTTGGAACCGTGTTGGTCCGAGCATATAAGAAAGATAAGCTGGGTGAGGTAATATCTTTTACTGCACCAACAGTGCTGCTTTCACCAACAGAAGTTGGTCCAATGAGAGACCTCACTGAACTTGTCTCTCTAATGTAAATATGCTTTGTCATCTTCCTGGTTTTTCTTCCTGGGGCTGGTGAGGCTGTGGGATCAAAACAGCCAGCTCATGTGGGGAATTAAACAACAGCAACATCTACAGGTGACTAAGGAATTGTACTAAGACTGCAAAAGGGAGTCTGCAAAGAGGGTCATCAGTGACCTCATACTGGCTTTCAGTCATCTAGGCCACAATTTACCCGCTGACTCTCCAATGAATACACACACTGCTTGTGCATCAAATAACATTTCCCCTCTCGGGGTCTGTTGTATAAAAACAAAGAGATAACCATCATGCCTTCTCTAACTGAGAGGATTACTTTGGAAGTTGCAAATCAGGTTACAAATCTTGGCATCACTTTTGACCATGCCCTATTCAAGGAGAGCTATATCCAGACATGGTTTGGAAATGGATTTTAGCTAGGAAATTTTGAAAGGTTGAGTCCTTGTTTATCTTGTGACCACAGCAACACATGCCCTCATGATCTCAAGGTTCAATTATTGTAATTCCCTCTATGCCAGGTTATCAGGGAGGCTGATCCACCATTTACAGCTTGTTCAGCATGCAGCAGCATGATTGCTCATGGGTTTGAACTACCATGATCATAATCAGTCTGCTGTGCATTCTTTGCGTTGACTGCCTATTAGGTTGCAGATTCAGTTTAAATTAGCCTTTCTGGTTTGTAAAGCTCTGAACAGACTGGCCCTGGTGTTATTTGAGTCTTTCTCCTTAAGCCGCCACTTGATAGGTTTTTGTGCTCACAAACAGCCTCATATTGAAGGGTTCCACCATCATGCCTGAAGTCAGCTAGCAATCAAGCATATTCTGTGGCAGCCCCAATGGCAAGAAATTAGCTCCCTCCTGAAATCTGGCTCATTTAATCTCTTCTCACTTTTAAAAACACCTAAAAATGTATTTTTTTCTAGAAGTGTTTTGAATTACTACCACTGTTGCTCGTTTTATTGTACGGTCTTTTATTTGCCCACCTTGTTTGTAATTTTGTTGAGGCTGGGGTGTTCATTAGTTAATGAAAAATGGTTTTTATTACTGTTGTTCAGCACCATGAGCATTTTGTGGGGGTGAGTGGGTGCGTTATAAATTACTATTGGTAGTATTACTGTAAACACACTGATCCTTTAGCCCTCCCAGGCACACAGTTTCTCCTTGGGGCTGCAGGTTTTCACACTAATTTCACCCCTCTTACCCCTCCAGGCCTAGTTTTATCTGCTCCATAGTGCCCGACTCTGAAGACAGCCCTCTTCTCCTCAGTGCAGTGCTGTCCATTTGCTGTGGAACACACAGCCAAAGGGGATGGGGAACCCTCAACTCCTTCTTAGGCCTTTTCTAGTCCACTTCAGGCTGAGCCCTTTGAGAGCTCTGCTCTAGGCCTCCTATATCTTTTGCTTCCCTACAGATTCTTCAGAATTTATGTTTTCATTTAAAATAAATTTAGCTATCAACTCTTTTGATTATAAAAAACCCTTTCAAACATCATCCAGTTCAGTGAGATTTGGCCAAACCTGTAGACAAACTATGTCTCACAGGAGTAGACTGCTCCCATTCTTCTCAATGGAGAGCTCACTCTAAAATATAAGTCAGACAATTTAGCTGTTCACACCACTGACTCTTTCACTATGCTACAGACACCTATTCCTGACACTCCTTGGTCAATTTCCTTATTAATTAGAGAGAGAAGATCAGGTAAAAACAAAACAAAATTTCTGCATAACATACCTAGTCTTATACTTTGTAAAAAGCTTTGCGCTCTACTGATGAAAAGCACTATAAGAGCTGAGTATTTATTTATTTATATTTTATTATATTATATAAATATAATAAAATATATTATTAATATAATATAATTAATTATTAATGATTAATTAATAATTAATTATAATTAATATATAATAATATATATTATATTTATTTATATAGTATTATTTATACTTTATTTATACATATATTTATCTATTATTTATATATAGTAGAACCTCAGAGTTACGAAAACCTTGGGAATGGAAGTTGTTTGTAACTCTGAACAAAACGTTATGGCTGTTCTTTCAAAAGTTTACAGTTGAACACTGACTTAATACAGCTTTAAAACACTATTATGCAGAAATAAAATGCTGCTTTCTTCTTTTCTTTTTTTTTAGTAGTTTACATTTAACACAGTACTGTACCGTATTTGCTTTATTTTTTTTCTCTATCTCTGCAGCTGCCTGATTGTGTACTTCTGGTTCCAAATGAAGCCTGTGGTTGGCTGGCCAGTTCGTAACTCTGGTGTTCATAACTCTGAGGTTCTACTGTATAACAAAAGAGTAAGACTACTATCTATGTTCTATGCCAAGAGTACTAGACCATTGTGATAACAGAAGTAACTCAACCAATCACCACCCTTACTTTACAGCTATTTTGCAATCAACTATTTATTGGCAGTCATGAGTCAGTAATAGGAGGTAGACTGCACAGATGGTGGATTATTTGGTCCAACTGCCATATAGCTTGATTTGTCACCCATACAACTCAACACAACCACCCACAAAACTCTACAACCAGCAAACGTAAAACCTCAAAATACACATAGATCCTCACACATAGATCCAGCATGCACCTCTCACTTGCCACCCACACAAATCAATACAGACTTCCTACTCAACCCACCCAGACACAACTCAACACAAATCTCCTGGCACAAAACAAACCCACACGTAAATCAACACAGCTATCCACACAACACCACAACTCCCATACACAATAACGACAAACTAACACCTCTGCTCACTGCAGCACACACCCCTCATTCGATAGATACAACTCAACACAAATGTCCCAGCACAACACATATACTCACCCGCCCTCACTCATACTTACCATAAAGGGTAAACTAGTGGCAAAACCACAAGTCATCACTAGTTATTATGATGCTTGGAAAAATTAAGCTGGATGGATACAGTGTGTCTTACTGTAAGGAAGCATATTTACATTTATGAAAAACACATCCTCACTGGACAACTTGTCCATTTTTTCCTCTAACCCCTTTCTCTGAGCAACCTATCAGTCAGCCTCTCCGCTTCAAGAGTGATGACATCCTTCCTCATTCCCTCTGGAGTCTGAGCAATGTTAGATTTTTCAGGTTTCTTTAAGATAACTAGTTTACTATCATATTAGACTCTGCCCAAGAACAGATGCCTCCCCCCAATGTCTGTGCAAAATACCAAAATATAATTGGAGCCTAGATCTTATGAACAGTTCATAATTGGATTACACATGTATATTGGTGTTGAGAACATTCAGTTACACAGTTAAAAACATTGTTAAGAAATGAAATCCTCATTCCTCAGGGCTTTAGGAAACCACAAAATAACACAAATAAGGAAGAAACTAACTACCATACAGTTATTCTGTAGTTATCCACAATATGGTTTCTTGCACCTTCCTCTGAAACATCTGGTACTAGCCACCATCAGAAACAGGATGCAGAACTAGATGGACCACTAGTTCTGATCCCACATGTTCCTTTGTTTTTCAGCAAAGTTGTTCTTAGAGTTGTAATTGCTGCACTATATAAAATTTGTAGCTTTCGGTTTTTCTGCACATCTTTCATAACTTAAATATGTTTTTGAAGGTCTAGCTACAATAACGGTTTTTCAGTCTACTGTGTTTACTTCTTGTCTAGTTAAGCTCCCCTAACTCCAGTGGCTGTCTGCCTTTTGTCCTCATTTAATCGTGCTATTGTATATTCATTGTCTTGGCTGGAGGAGTCAGGCTGATGTAGTTTGGTCTTTTTTTTAAAAAGAGAAAATGCTTATTTTTTTCTTGTTATTCCCTCTGAATTCTATATCAAATAAGAAGTTCTGACAGATTAAAGGCAACCTGTCACACTCTGCTAATCATTTTAACAACAGATGCATCTGGCTCACTCTAGGCTGCTGACTTTGCTGAAGCGCCCAGTGGCATCTTGCCTGCTGAGGAGTCTGTGACTACAGGGGAACCCCTGGGACTGCCACTGGCGACCTACCCCTGGGTAACCGAGGACGTTCTATGGACCCGAGCTACTGCCTTCACTGAAGCACCAAGAGATACCCTGACTGCTGGGGAGTCTGTGCCTCCAGGGGACTGCCACTGACCATCTACCCCAGGGTAACTGAGGATGCCCTGTGGACCCAGGTATAAGTGGGGAAGAGAACAGGAAGCAGCCTAGGGGTGGCTGACCGCAATTTGGCTGTGTTGGCCTGTGCACTAGTCAGCACATTACGGTGGGATTCCCTGCTGACCCATGGTGGAGCACTCCCCCCACTGTTAGGGCCCTGGGCTGGGACACAGTGGAGCTGGGTGGGCCCACATCCCCCTATCCCCTCCCTGGAGTGGCAGCAACCCCCTACCTGAACCCTAGACTGCAGAGGTGCTCAAACCCCTGCCCTGGACTATGGACTGTTTGCCTGCCCTGCCCTCCCTGAGGGCCAGGAGCTATAGACTGCTCCCTTGCTGTCCTGGCTGAGGGCCTGGGGTTATGGACTGCTTGCCTGCCCCACCCTGCCTGAGGGTCTGGGACTATAGACTGGACACCCTGCCCTGCCTGAGGGCTAAGGCCTAACCCCCTTAACTGCCAATTGGCTCACCTCCTCAGTAGACAGTGATCCAGTGAAGCAGTGTAGCCTCCCTTTGATCTAGAGGGGGAAGAGCAACCAACATCCCTCTACAACATACATGGTAGAAATCCTTATATTTCTCCCAAGTAGCTCTCTGTACTTCTTCGTTTATTATTTATTTGTATTGCAGTAGGGCCTAACAGTCCCAGCTGCTTTGTACTGTCATTGTACAAAAACAAAAAATGGTCCCTGCCTGAAAGAGCACGAGTTGAAAAGGTGGACATAAACATTTTCTTTATCTCTCTTCTTTCCTATTTTCCTTCCTCAACTGCTATTTTCTACTAATCTCCCTGCTGGTTCCTGCCATTATTGTTCTCTGTCTTCTCTTCTAATTTTTCTCTTCTATTAATTTCACAGTATATTAATGTATGTGGTATATACTCATCTGTCATCCAGCAATCTTTCTTGGAGATTTCAACAGTCATCACTCTGAGTGGGGGTACACTGATTCAGATGACAACAGCAAATGATTGATGGATTGGGTGATTAACAACAACTTTGTGTTGATTCATGATGTAAAACAATGTGGCACATTTCTCTCAGCTAGATGGTTGAAAGAGTACTCAACAAATCTTTGTTGGGTCAGTTCTCTAGACAACCATCCACAACCAGTAAGTTGTATAATACTTGATAACATCCCTCATAGCCAACAGACAATTACTCATCCATGTCGGGTTCTAGCTACCCATCATTCGAAGTACAATTCAAGCATTAGTGGAATTTTCATAAAGTAGATTGGGAAAAGCTCCACAATGTACTGGAATGTAGTGTAGTTACCATTCTGTCATGTTGCATCGCAGTCGATGAAGCCTACCGTTGATTCCAAGGAGCCATTTACAAAGCCTCATATTCAGCTATACCACAAGGATATTAACCAATTTACACTCCCTGCATCAATGCTGATTCCAAAGCCTTACTCAGGAAATTTGAAATATCTGGCAACACACACTTTGCAGACCTTCTGATTGAATCTCTGGACACCACCAAGCTCACTCAGTTGAAGGAATTTATGGAGAAGTTTGACTTCACTTATTCCAACCAGAAATGCTGGAACGTGATCTGCTGGCTGTGGGCTGCCCAACAACCTCCAGGCCAAAGCCACCCACTGGTCAAGGCCAGTGCAGTTCCAAGTCATCTACTGCGGTTAACAAAGGTTCCACTGGAGAAGTGATTTAAATGCAAAGTATAGGATAAATGGTGCCAACATCAGAATGTGGGTAGGAGTTAACCAGAGCCATTCACAGTCAATGAGCTATATAAGGCCCTTAACTCCATCAAACCAGGCACAGTGTCAGGGATATGATAACATCTTGCTGGCATTCCTTAAATACCTTGTGCCAAAGGTATTTCAGTGGATCACAGAAGAAGCTACCATGCACTTGGCGTCAAGCAAAAATTATTGTCATTTTCAAGCCGGGCAAAGACCCCCATAACATGGTGAGTTACCACCCAATAGCCTTGCTTTCTGTGTGTTTTAAGGTGTTTGAGTGCTTGATCATCCAACGAAGCACTCCCGAGTTCGATGATGTCTTGCAGGTTGAGCAAGCATGGTTTAGGAAAGGACATAGCACCTGTGATCAAATCTTGGCTTGACCACCTTTATCAAAAAAGATTTACAACAAAATCTAAAGACAGGCGCAGTCTTCCTGGACTTGACCTCCACTTATGACATGGTTTGGCACACAGGCCTTCTGTGTAAACTCTCTCAAGTTGTCCTGCATTGGATGGTAGAAGTAGTAGAGCTCTTTCTCCAAAATAGGCATTTCAGAATACACATGGATGATCACTGCAGTTCTTGGAAATGTCAGATTAACGGTCTTCTTCAAGATTCTTTCAACAATACTATTCAATGTGTACATCAACGACTTGCCAGCAACACTGTCGCCCAAGTTTATTTATGCTGACAACATCTGCTGCTGCTATCAAGCTCTGTCCTTCTCAGAAATTGACAAGGTTCTGAATGATGATATGAAGCTCATGGAATATTACTGTAGTCAATGGGGCCTGTAGCCGAGCTTCTCCAAGATGGTTTCTAACATATTTCATCTGCGTAATGCAAATGTTAACCATGAGCTAAATATTTTCTTAAGCAGCCAATGCAGGTAACACAAACCAAATCCAGTTTACCTCGGCGTGACACTGGAGAGGTCATTGACATACTGCAACCACTTGAAGAAGACAGCAGCCAAAGTTAGCACTTGGAACAACTTGCTCAGAAAACAGGTCAGCTCAAACCTGGGATACGAGTACCTAGACACTCAGAACATCAGCCTTTGCCCTCTGCTATTCAACAGCAGAGTGCTGTACTCCCATTTGATGTCGCTCATCTCATACAAGGCTGGTTAATGTAGAGCTTAACATTGTTACCAGGACTTCACATGCAACTCCTTTGCCATGGGTGCCAATACTTAGTAACATAGTACCGCCCCATATGTACCTTGAGTGGGCCTTTGTCATGCTCCTGATCAAGATCCGTGAGAACAGCCACTTGCCTCTGTGCTCAGACATCTTCAACCATCCACCAGTTCACCTCTCTTTTAGATGCTTTTTATGGTTACTTATGCCACCACGAAATGTGATGGTGGAATTTGCTTAGCATAATGAGTAGTCAGCAACAACAGTCATTAATCACTCTCTCATCACCAACCCAACCATCTGCCTGCCAGGTTTTGACCTGACAAGGTAATTGTGGTCATTCCTGAACAGATTTTGAACAGGACAGGACAATTGTTCGTCCAATCTGTTCAAATGGGGGTTTTGTAACAACCCACGATACCGATTCAGTCAACTTCAGACTATGTTGCATATCCTTGACGAGTACCTGCTGACTTAATTTGATGGCAGGCTACTGGCTTTTCACCTAGCTGATGATGGTGCTATCAAATGGCTGGGAGTGGGCACACTGCGCATATGGTGAGAGAAATCTGTCAAGCCTCATCTGAACAAACTGGAAAATTTTAGGAACCCCATCCTCATGGATTGCAGAATTTTCTCAGAAATTAAGGGAAGAGGAATAGACTGGTGGCGTAAGTCCTAAAATTCTAGAAATTTTAATTTTGCTACACTCACAATCTTCTTATCTCTGAATACCGCTGTCTGTGTCTAGTCAAAACAGATTTGACTGGAACAAAAACCTCTTGAGAATGACAAATGTACTGAAGACTGGTCAGACAGAGCTGGACAGTTCAAAATGCCAATTCAGAAACAAAGTAGGAGCCAAAAAGGAAAAAGAGCCCCCACAAAATCAATCCATTGTTGGAGGCAATTGAACCTCTCAGTGCAGGTGCAGTTGCTATGCAGAAATACACAGCAGTGGCTCTTTTATTATCCATCATTGGGAAATTATCCTTTCCAATGTGTGAGTAAATTCATTTTCAGCATGGTTTAGCCTTAGACATCCTTTTTGAGATATGCCCAGCACTCATATTGAATTACAGTAAGCAAGTTCTCCAGCATTATACTGAATCGTATTTGTCCACTCACTGCACAAAAAGGAAAAGCCGTAAAACTCATTTCACTTAAGACTTTGGCTTGGGTGTGCAAGCCAAGGTGAAAGGTCAGTGTTTCATTAACTGAGCCAACTCAATTACAATTGTAGGTGAATGAAAAAGTCAAGATGATCATAAAAAATCCCAGGTTATCCGGAGAACATCACTAAAAATCTCAAACATCCTGTACTTAATTGGCAGTAAATGTTTTTGATCTGGCCTATTTGAGTTAGTGAAAACCTGCTGCAAAACACTCTAATGCAATTCATAGACACAATAGACAGAACTCTATCAAAAAAAGTTAAATAAACAAACAACTTTGGGGTTACTACAAACAGGCTGGTGTATAGAACACAGATATCTGTCTTTCCTACAGGGGAAACAGAATTTTCATTCTGGTAGTTTAAAATGTTCTCTATATTCACTCTAATGTGTCAAAGTGGGCTAGTACTAGGGGTAGGGGTGTGATATAGGTCAGCAGAAAATCTTTTAAGATTAGATTTTAAATATTTTGTGGATTTAACATGCAGTGGTTCTCAAATATTTTCTAATGAAAACTAGGGCTGTGCAAAAATATTGTCACTGTCAACAAAATTAGTGGTAAAACATGTTTGCTTGGGTTTTTGAACTCTCAATAAATTATGCAAAATCAGCTCCATTTGTTTTGCTAGTGTCTTAAAAAATTAAGGAAGTCTCCATAGGCAAAAACTGCCATTTTGCTGCAAACATGGTACTATCTGACAAAATGGTGATGTTGTGCACCTATGGTGCGAAGTTATCAGTCCAAATTGGCACTCAAATATATTTTGAGTGCTGACAGGGTGTTCTCTGCTCTACAAAGGACAGAGTGAATCTCTGTTCAAAAGAGCATACGTTCTAAATTCTTAATCTTGCAATCAGCAAATACTTTCACCTGTAAGGAACCCTAATGACTTTAACACATTTAAGTCAAACTTATGCTCAGGTACAATGGTCCGTCCCTAAGCTGCCCATTGCAGTATCAAGCCTCAAAATTGAAAGAATTGTGTTTAATGATATTACTGCTCAAATTCATATTTTTTCATGGGATTTTAGATATCATATAGATCTGTTTACAAATGATAAAATTTTTTGGATACAACCAAAATTATCTGTATCACAATTTTAACACTGAAATATGAGCTTCAAAACTGGCATCTCACAAAATCCTCAGCTAAAAACTGATGTGGGATAACAAAGGTAAAAGGAACGTGTTTCTGGGTTTAAATGAAAGACAACAAACATACTGTAGCCACACAAAGTTGAGAATGTATTAGTCCAACGATTTTCAACCTGTGATCCGTGGACCCTGGGGGTCCACATAATCTAAGATTTCCAAAAAAGTCGAAACCTCCATTTGAAATATTTTTAGGGTCCAGAAATGAAAAAAGGTTGAAAACCACTGTATTAGTCAATTGCTACAAAAATATAACTAAAATCCTTTTATCAGTTTAACACCTTTAAAGAAATGTTGTTATGCACTTACAAGATAGTTAACAGAATGGTGGCAGTCTTACACAAGGCCATTAAAAATTAAATATTGTTGATAGGCATTCATAGCCTTATGTTTATTGTATCCCACTGTATCCATGATAATCCTTATAAGGATACAAAGCATCAAGAGACAGTACCTTGTACAAAGAAAAAATATAGGAAAGATTGATGTGACATATGAGCTATATTATCTATTCTTCTCCCAGTGCTTTTTCCAACATAATTAATTCTTGAAGTGCACATAGCTTTACAAAATAATACAACAAAACACTGATAATGTGCTACTAACCCTTTTGAATATAATTTTAAAAATCTGGTTTTACATTTATAAACCTCTATGGGAAATAAAAGCCTGAATGGAGGACTGAAGAGTTTGACAATATGTAAGAGTTTTACAGAACTGATCTTTTGTTTCTGGAACACCAGTTCAAAACTAACATGCAGCATGACTGAATTGAGTCTGGTGATTCTGCTTCAGTTTTACTGGGCAGCAGCCCACGTTACAACATAACCACATATACTGCATAGCTCAGAAAACTCTGCTCAGAGCAGGCCAGATGTCAGCTAATGTGGAAACTAAATCACTTTCATTCTTAGAGAATGGTTTCATCAAGTCATGGTTGATTTCATGGGTGCAAAGTCTGTGGAAGCACATACCGTGGCTTCCTACACTACATCTGGCTAGTGGATAAATAAAGGATCCTAGATTCCCATGCTACAACTCTGTTAAGACCATTAAAAAACTCACACAATTTTTAAACAGTACATGAGTCTAAAATACTACAGTGTATACTATGTCTTTTAGTTAATATCAAACTGTTATTTTGTAAGATGACTTCCAGACAGAGACAGATAAAATTAAGCAAAAAACAAGCTTACCAGTAACTGATGTTCGAGAACATTCCACTATAGATGAGTGCACACCTCCGTGCATGGCTACCCAGAACGTTTCCCCCCCCTTAGCAGATCCCATAGGACCGGCTCCAGCACCCCCTGGAGTCCCATGCACATGCCGCGGTATATGAGGCGCTGCCAGCCCTACAACCCCACAGTACCTTCTTTCTGCCAACTCCGGCAGCAAGGACGGAGGGCGGGTGTGGAATGGATATGAGCAACACATCTCGAAGAACAACAGTTACCGGTAAGTAACCTTGTTTTCTTCTTCGAGTGCTTGCTCATGTCCATTCCACTATAGGTGACGAACAAGCAATACCTTTGGAGGTGGGTCGGAGTTACCCGTGAGCTGCCCTCAGCACCGCTCTGCCAAATCCCGTGTCCTCTCTCGTCTGCTGGACGATGGCGTAGTGGGACGTGAAGGTGTGCGCCGATGACCAGGTGGCAGCTTTGCAGATGTCCTGCGGGGGCACTCTCTCCAGGAAGGCTGTAGACAAGGCTTACGCTCTGGTTGAGTGCGCTGTGATGGTTCCCGGAAGCGGCACCTTCACCTGCTCATAGCAGAACTTGATGCATGATGTAATCCACGAGGAGATGTGCTGGGTGGAGACAAGTGAGCCTTTTATCCAGTCAGCCACTGCAGCGAAGAACTGCATCAATTTCTGGAACGGCTTTGTGCACTTGATGTAGAAGGCAAGGCTTGCCTCGTCCAGAGAATGCCATCTCCTCTCCTCCTCCGAACCGTGAGGTTTGGAAAAAGACATGAGGAGAAAAATATCTTGATTACAATGAAATTGGGAAACCACTTTGGGTAGGAAAGCCGGATGCGGCCTCATCTGAACCTTGTCCTTATAGAATACAGTATAAGGGGGATTCAAGGTCAAGGCCTTAAACTCGGAGATCCTCCTGGCTGAGGTAATGGCCACCAGGAAGCTACCTTCCATGAAAGCATGAGCAGAGGGCATGAAGCCATGGGTTCAAAGGAGGGCCCTTGGAGTCTCAAGAGGATCAGGTTGAGATCCGAGGGAGGCACCAGGTCATGGACCTGTGGCTAAAGCCTCTCCACCCTTTTGTGGAATGGGAGGGCCACTCTCGCTGGGGCAGATGCCGCCAGCACATTAAAGAGGCTATCTTCGGCCTCTTTCAACTCCTTCACCTCCAGCCCCAAATTGGAGGCCACACCTCCTGATCAGCTGCTGGTGCGCCCTGAAACCCTCTAGTGGCACCAAGTTGTCCCAGGAGACTGCCTTATCAAGTGAGGAGAAAGAAGACTTCCGAGGTGCATCCTGCGGGTGTGCCCCCTCCTGGAGAAGAGTTGCACCCGCTAAGGGTCCCTCCCTGGGGTCTGACACCTCATCTGAGGAGTGGTGTCTATGGCCCTTCTCCTGTGCCGGAGGCACAGACTGCACCCCCGATGACATAATGGATCAGGGCCCAGGCCCCACCTGGATACACCATGGGGCCCAATAAGGCCATTGTTGCGGCCATTGTCCCTGGGATCAACCCAGGGCTGACTGCGCCACAGGCTGTGATGCTTTGTGGGGGCATCAGCTTGCCTGACAACTGTCCCCCCGGGAGACCCCGAGTCATTCCCATAGTCAGATGCCCTGGACCAGTGGAGCTGTGTACATCCTCAGTCCCGGGCACCCTTCCGTGCCAGGGACTGCCCTCTCGACACCTCCAACCTGGAGAACTGCCTCCATCGCTGCAAGCGGTGACAATGAATGGAGGTGCTCTCCACAGAGCTAGAGGTACTGGAGCATCGTCTTGTTACTGACGATTTCTGGTGCCGTTTGCCTTGCGGCCCTGCAGACACCTTCAGTGACCGAGGTCGGCGCTGCTCCAAACTCCTCGGCGCTGAGCCAGACTCCGGCAACCTGTTTCCGCGTCACGGACTGCGTGGTACCGGGTCTTCCTCCAGTGACCGGGTTCCGTGCCGTCTTGGTGCAGGCGAACTCCTCAGTGCCGGGTCCTCCGACGGTGTCCAGATTCTGCTCTATCTAGGTACGGACGAACTCCTCGGTGCCAGGGATCTGGAATGGAAACGGTCCAAGTGCCGCCTGGCAGACCTCAACCAGTGCCACTTCCTGTTATGCGCTGCCTCCGGTGTTGGGTATTGACAATACCGACCTGGAGCGACTACTGGGGAAGCAGCTCCGCTCTACCCGTGGGAGATGGGAGATCTTCCTCCCCATACCAGGGATCTCCATTGCCATTCAGGGAGACCCAACACAGGTTTCCCCCATAACACTGGCCCCTTCTCCCTTGGTGGAGGGTGGATAGAGGTGGCATAGGCAACGCCAACAAAGGCTCTTGCTGCCTGAAAAGCCTCTGATGTCGACAGTGTCAGCAGGGGCACTCTCCCACTCCCAGGAGTCGGGGGAGGCTCCCTGACTGGAGATGCAGGCACCAGAGAAGTCTCGACAGGCCGGGTCCGGTGCATCTCCATACTTGACCCTGCCCGTACCGACAGCACAGGGGAGCGTCCGCACTCCACACACTGCTTTTTCCTCTTCGGTGCCAGCAATGTTGTGCGGTGTTGAGTAAAGTGCGGTGCCAACAGTGCGCCCTGTACCGAGGTCATGTTCAGTATCGAGGTGGAGCGGGTCGGCTCGGACGCTGGGCAAAGCACTGCCTCCATCAGCAGGGCTTTCAACTGGATTTCTCAGTCCTTTTGAGTCCTCGGTTTGAAAGCCCTGCAGATCTTACACTTCTCTTTTCTGTGGGCTTCCCCGAAGGACTTAAAGCAGTGGTCATGGGGGTCGCTAAGTGGGAAGGCCTTCCCTCAGGAGGCACATGGCTTGAATCCTGGCGACCGGGGCATGGTCTGGCCGCTCGAAGTTGCGGCAGGGACTTGCCTTATCTCTAACTACTCTTAACAACACTTAACAACTACTTAACTAACTAAAACTAACTTAGAATATCAAACAAGTCCAAACAAGGGGAATAGTATTTGCTGAGAGCAAGGCTAGTTCCAGCAACCGTCACAGGTGGAAAGAAGAAACTGAGGGAGCACAGGGCTGGCAGCACCTCATATGCCACGGCATGTGCGCAGGGCTCCAGGGTATCTGCTAAAGGGAAAAACATTCCGGGTAACCATGCACGGAGGCATGCATTCACCTATAGTGGAATGGACATGCGCAAGCACTCGAAGAAGAACCCTGCAAGATCAGGGGTTCTCAAACTTATTCACATAGGGACTGCATCATACTAGAGACTGTCTGGTAAACACCTCCTCTCTCAGCTGTGACATACAGATCTCCTTTCTTCCCAATCAGAATAACACAACATCCCAATGACAATGATGGCAATTGTTTATATTTGATCAACATTCAACTAGCTCTATTTTCCAAGTCACTTATGAAAAAGTTAAATAAAAGTGATCCCAGCACTGTGCTCTGTAGAACTTTCTCTTGCTATTCTTATTCCCTGGCTAAAGCACTGAATCCATCCTAACAACCAAGCCTTGAGTTACATTAGCACAGACGCCTATAAACTATGTTCCTATCTTCTTCACTGGTTGCTATGTGACACATTATGAATGGGATTCAATATATATATATATTTGATACACTTTCAAAAAAGTCAATCTGTGCAGGTGAGCACCTAAAATTAAAAGGTTAGAGGTTTCTAGCTTCTTACTTAAGTCACTAAGAATTTCAGCATAGATACCATTTGTTTTTGACATTGTACTGATACTATATGTATGTTTCCAAGAAGCAATTAACACATTTTGCTACTCAGCGCAAAAAACCATACAATCAGACAAGACAACATTCAGGCAATATTACTGTAGAGAATTCAAAAACACTAGAGACAAAAAA
>ML675612.1:17493208-17522201 GCA_007922155.1 Mesoclemmys tuberculata | reverse complement strand
TAAGTATATGGAGGGGATGTTATGATGGGATAGTTTAATTTGAGCAGGAGGTCAGACTAGATGATCATATTGGTCCCTTCTGACCTATGAGTCTATGAGTCCTATACTTTTAAAAGTAAAAGATTTTAAATATTATTAAAAACACAACTGTTATAAGATGTGATTAAAATGATCTCCAAACTGCTACTACTAATGGAAAAAAATTAAGCAATAAGCAGTAAAGATGTCTTGTACACACACAAAAACACAAGTCCATACATCCTACAACAAACAGAATCTGGTTCAACTATTTTCAACCCTGTTCTGTCTTATCATTGCTTGCACACACATTTACAGCATGACATATAGAAGTTAATAAAAAAATCTAGGTTACTTACCAGTAACTGATGTTCTTCGAAATGTGTTGCTCATGTCCATTCCATTATAGTTGCATGCACGCCACCGTGCATGGTTCCCGGAACTTTTTCCCATTAGCAGACCCTGTAGGGCTGGCTCTGGCACCCCCTGCATATACCCATGCATGCCGTGGTATATGAGGCACTGCTGACCCTAGGGCCCCACAGTCCCTTTTTTCTGCCAACTCCAACAGCAGGGACAGGTGGTGGGTTGTGGAATGGACATGAGCAACACATTTCGAAGAACATCAGTTACTGGTAAGCAACCTAGTTTTCTTCTTCTAGTGGTTGCTCATGTCCATTCCATTATAGGTGACACTCATCTCACATTCAGTGAATGCCATCTCCTCTCCTCCTCCGAGCCGTGTGGTTTGGGAAAAACATGGGGAGAAAAATATGATTACAATGAAATTGGGAAAGCAGGAAGGCTGATGCAGCTTCAACTGCACCTTATCCTTATAGAATACTGTACAAGGGGGCTCTGAGGTCAAGGCATTAATTTCGGAGACCCTCCTAGGTAGGGTAGCGTCCACGAGGAAGGCTACCTTCCATGAAGCCATAGGTTCAAAGGGGGCCCCCCGTGAGTCTCTAGAAGACCAGGTTGAGACCCCAGGGAGGCAGTGGGTCACAGACCCGCGGATAAAGCCTCTCCACCCCCTTGAGGTACCTGACCAACAGCTGATGGAAGGCTGAAATGGCCAACAAGGGAACCTTCAACAAGGCCAAGGCTAGATCCCAGAGCTTTAGCTGGATCAGATACTCTAGGATCACCTGCACAGGCGAGAGGCTTGGCGGAATACGCCAGGACTCTGCCTGAGGTAAACCGTTTCCACTTAGATCGATACACAACCTGTGTAGAAGGTTTCCTGCTGGCCAGCAGGACTTGGTGAGCCTGTCCCAAAGAGGCTCTTTCTCCCTCCGTCAGCCACAGCGCCTCCAGGCCATGAGGTACAGGGAGTCCAGGTCCTGGTGCAACAGGCAACTATGGTCCTGGGAGAGAAGGTCGTACCGCCTCGGAAGCTCCATGGGTAGGGTGATCGAAAAGTCCATCAGCATGCTGAACCAGTGCTGTCTTGGCCAGGCTGGAGCAATGAGTATGACATCCGCCCTGTCCCATTTTACTTCCAGCAGGACTTTGGGCAGGAGCAGAATGAGAAGGAATGCGTACATGAGGGTCCCCGTCCAGTGGATGAGGAACGCTTTGGAAATTGACCCAGTATTGCGGCTCTGGAGCGAGCAGAACCTCAGGCACTTTGCATTCCAGGCCAATGCGAATAGGTCCAGTTGAGGAACACCCCACTTTTGGAAGACCATAGTCACTACGTACAGTGCCGTGACCAGTCATGGCGGGGTAGAAACGACCTGATGAGGCTATCTGCCTCGTCGTTCCCCAACTGGACCTCTGTCCATGGGCACTGCTCGCGGTGACAGAGGCAGTCCTTGTGTCCTCCACGTCAGAGGCGTCGAGAGGATGGTCCACGGCATAGCACCAGGGACCGAGGGCGGCCACAGCACCACTGGTCTAGTGGCTCGAGGTCCCACAAGGGGGACAGTCATCAGACAGCCGATGCCCCCACAAGGCACCACATTTAGTGAACACACTTTGAGCGGAAAATAGGCCACAGGGCAGGAATGTAAATTGGTAGTGGGAGCCAGCCACAGTGAAACTTGCTCCTTGGTGGTCAGGACCAGAGCAGTTCTGAACTCCGCAGTGCTGAGCCTGACTATAGCAACCAGATTCCACATCAGAGACTGCGCGGTGCGGTATATTCGCATGGAGACCAAATTCTGTGGCACCTTGTTGTGGGGCAGACCCCTCAGTGCCAAGTCCTCTGACGGTGACCGGGTTCTGCGCCGCCTCAGTGCAGGCGAACTCCTTCATGTCGCCGACTTGGAGCGACTGCTGGGGGAGCATCCTCGCTCTACCCTCAGTGGCCGTCTGCTGGGAGATCTTCCTCCCCATACCAGGGATCTCCACCGCCCTTTGGGGGGACCCAACGCGGGCTTGCCCTGGGACACCAGCCCCTTCTCCCTTGGTGGAATGGGGGGGAGGGGGCGCGGAAGTGGTGTAGGCAAGGCTAACAAGGTTCTTGCCACCTGAAAAGCCTCTGGTGTCAACAGTGTTGGCAGGGGCACTCTCCCACTCCCAGGAGTCAGGAGAGACTCCATGCTCGGTGATGCAGGAACTGGAGAATACTCGACAGGCCGTGGCCGGTGCATCTCCGCACTCGACCCTGCCCGTACCAACGACGTGGGGGAGTATCCGCGCTCTGCACACAGTCTCTTCTTCTTTGGCACCAGGGATGTTGCTTGGTGCCATGTTGATCCCAGTGCCAGCAGTGCACTCTGCACCGAGGAAATGCTTGGTGCCGAGGTGGAGTAGGACGGCTTGGGTGCCGGGTGGAGCAGGGCTTTTAACCAGATCTCTCGGTCCTTCTGAGTCCGTGGTTTAAAAGCCCTGCAAATTTACACTTGTCTTTCCTGTGCCATTCCCCCAGGCACTTAAGGCACCGATCATGGGGGGCGCTGAGCGGGAAAGCCTTCCCGCAGAAGGCATACGGCTTAAAACCAGGCGACCGGGGCATGGCCCAGCCACCCTAAATCTCTCAGGGACTTTATATCTATCTAACTAAACTAAACTTAATGCTACTTAAAACTAACTACAGTACTTTGAATAACAAAGAGTTCAAATAATGGGAAATGGTACTTGCAAGAGCACGGCTAGTTCCAGCAACCGTCACAGGCAGAAAGAAGGAACTGAGGGCCGTAGGGCCGGCAGTACCTCATATACCGCAGCATGCGCGCAGGACTCCAGGGGGCACCAGAGCTGGCCCTACAAGGTCTGCTAAGGGGAAAAATGTTCCAGGAACCGTGCACAGTGGCGTGCACTCACCTATAATGGAATGGATATGAGTAATCACTCAAAGAAGAATATGGAATTACATAATTCACATAATCAGAACTGTATTTAGAGAGGGGGAGAAGAAAAAGCAGAAGGGGTAGGGGCAAAAGACTACACTGCAGTATAACTGCTTAATCAGGGATTTACGCACTATAAAGAACAGTTGCTTACCCTACAATAACCGTAATTCTTCACAATTTATAGTCAGCATGGATCAATTGTAGGTGTACATGTGTTTCATGCATGTGAGACTGGATTTTCTTGACTAGCAGTGTCCACTGGGGCCATTCATGTGCCCTCTGCCTTCTCGTGCTCCCAATATGAGGACATGAAGGGAGGGATGGCTGCAACCCTCCCTCAGTTCTCTTGCAATTCAAATCCTGTGTTGCTGAAGATTTCAAAAAAACAGGAACAGAGGGCAGGTCATGGAATTCACTTACATTACACTATCTCAAAGAACCACAGTTACTATAGAGTCGGGAACTATTCTTTCAGCATGTGTCACTGTGGGTCTCACTCTAGGTAACTGGCAAGTAGCATCCTCTGTGATCAGTGGGAATGTGGACTTTCAGCAGTGTTAGTCAAACAATGATCGCAGCACTGTTCTCCTGAACCAGGCATCCAACCTGGCTACCGTATCAAAGGAATAATGTTTAACAAAAGTGAGTGGATGGCTTCTCGTGACTTTCTTGCAGATCTCAGAGACTGGCATGTTTCTGAAGCAAGCAGAAGATGCTGCCTGAGGCCAGTGCCCCCTCAGAGGAAAAGATGAAATACACTGTGTGACCTACTGTGAAATTATCTCAAACGACAAGCTGATATGGGTACAGAGAGGCACAGAGAGAGAGCTTGAATGGCTTAGTCCTGTTGAGGTAGTAAAGCAAGGCACTGGAAACATCCAAATATGAGTTTTATTTTCTCTTAGTGAACAGTGACGTTCCAGAAAGAAGATTAGTAAAGCGACCAATGATTCAGATGGAATTCTGATACCTCTTTGGGGATGAACTTAGGAAAAGGTCTCCTTCACCAACTTGTCTCTTTGAAAGGATGTGTACAGTGGTCCTGTCAAAAGGGCTTAGAGCTCACTGACTCTGCAAACAAAAATACTGGTCATGTAAAGAATATCTTAATAGTGATGAGCACTGCAAAATCGGCTCAAATGGATGCTTCATGAGTTGGACATGGATTACACTGAGGACTTACATAGGAGTCAGATTTCAAATAGGAGGGCAAGTGTGAAGAAGGACTTTGAAGACTCTCTACATCATAGGATGTGAGAAAACTGATCATAACTGTACCAGAGTGTGACCCACCAACATAGTTGCCATGTGGACTCCAAGACAGCTAAATGCCAGCCCTGCCTGTTTCAGGTGACCTAGAAGAGACTATTCTCTGCTGGACACCAGAAAAAAGTTGTGTCCTGGAGATGGCAAAGATGAATATATCCCTTCCAGAGGTGATGCCCATTGGTAGGGCACTATCGGTGCCAATTAGTGTTAGTTCTGTAACATGCTGCAGTGCCAGGAGTGGCTCTGCTCAGCCTGTGCTTTCAGTCTCAGCCTCTGCTGTCAGTGCCAGAGTCTACAGGAGCATCTTTGGGGCCCAGCAGCAGTGGAGTCTGCTCTTTTTCACCAGTCCTTGATGATGAGCAGAACTTGACATTTGCCTATTCCTCTCTTAAGGGAGGACACCAAGGTCCTTCTTGAGCTCCTAGCACAGTGCTTAGGGCCGTCTGTTGGCAGCCTGTTTTGAAATCTGAGATGTCAACTTCACAGAACAGCTTTGGTGGCAGGGTGGTGTCAATATTGATACTGCTACCAGATCCTGTCTCAATGCTGCCTTGTCCACTGAAATCTTTATAGTCACTTGCATGCTTGATGGAGCACTGAACAAGGAGAGCTGGAGCACAGCGGAGTGGTTGGGGGTGGAGCGGGTCTTCAAACTCTGTTCTTCTGGATCTGATGCAGCCTTCATAGACTGCTCCAGAAGGTGAACCTTCAGCCTCATATCTCCAACTTGTGATTCCTGGCAGAGAAGGACAGGCAGACTAAGCACAATATCACTATGCAAGACCAAACAGGAACAACTATGGAAAAACACAGAGCTTTCTTATTCTTCTGACTGAAGTGATCACTACCCAGAAACTACCATGAATGTAAGGATGGAAAACTTCACTGCTCATTCAACCTGAGAAAGAACCAGATTCAGACACCCAAACAGCATGGGGGAGGTAACACAATGAGGGAAACTGATCATTCACTTCAAGAAAATTTACATTGGAGAAAGAATGTCACCTTCTCTACTGGACCCTTTGGAACTTAGCACTGAGGCTTGAACTAAGAGCTTCGGCTTTAATGAAAAATGTCTGTAGGAAACTTAAGATAAACAAGATTCTGTTTAGAAAATACACCATTGTAACACACTGCACCCCAGGCATCCTTATGATGTGATTGTGTATCATTCAGGTTCACCCTTACAGTGTACCTGTGTCTTGTTTAGTGCAAAATATATCATGTAAGATGTTTTTGGAATGCTCATGACATACTGAACATTATTGTTATGATAGTATGCTTCTTGCAACATCATAGGCAAGGTTATGAAGTTCTGCTATTAATATTCCCAATATTGCCAAATACGTGTGTCACATTGCTTGAAACAGACCCACGCAAATACTAAAAGCAGAGGCACTGCATAAAACAACTTAGCTGTTCCAAGAACAATAGACTGGCCTGAGCATCTGACATGGTGATGCTTGTTGGATTCAAGTGAAGGAAGCCATGCTGGACATTGCCAATCACTGCCGATCACTGATGGCTCAAAAACCTTTGTCCCTCTGCTTAGGGTCCAAGAAGAAAGGCTTGTGCTTGCAGACATACAAATAAACAATTACCCATTCCTCAAAAACTGGAACTAGGCTTAGAGAGGGAAACTCCTGACTGCAAAGGAATGTCTTTCCATCAAGAAAAAGGGCTTGCTTCTGCTGCAGTAAATGGCCTCCAGGAAGGACCCCACAACGCCCATCCTGACTGCTCTGGCCATCAGTTTGAACTGCCTACAGCCATCCACCCGTCCCGCTTTAAAGTCCCTGGAATTTTTGAAATTCCACTTCCTGCTTGGTTGGCCTGGAGAGCTCACATCTCATCTTCCCAGCTGACCATGGCAGCTCCACACACCAAACTCTCTCCTGCTTGGAGCACACTGCAGTTTCTGGATCTGATCAACATTGGGGAAGAGGAGACTGTGCTGTCCCAGCTCCACTGCAGCTGAAGGAACTATAAAACCTACAGTCCAATTTCTCATTTAATGGAGGAGGTGGTCTATGAACAGGACACGTTGCAGTGCCACGCAAAAATCAAGGAACTGCTGCAGGGGTACCAAAAGGCTAGAGAGTCAAACTGTTGCTCTGGTGCAGAGTCAAAGACCTGCCACTTCTGTAAAGAGCTGGAAACCATCCTCGGCAGCAATCCCACCTCCACCTCCAAGAGACCTATGGATACCTCCGTAGGCCGAGGCAGTGGACAGCAGATGCAACTCCAACGAAGAAGCTGAGGATGAGTAGGTCAAGTTGGAGGAAGAGGCAGAGCAGGGGATCGGGTCATTTGCTGACATAGGGAGCCAGGACCTCTTCTCAACCTCAGAGGGTTTGAGCCAGTCCCATCCCTACAGCAGTGGCACACAGAAAGGAGATCAGGGATAAGTGATTTTTGAGCAGATGCTGATTAGTTACATGAGGTACGGCTGTCCTTTGCTTGGTTACATAACACAGCTGGTTGATGGGATAGAAATGCACAAGAGTAGCTGTGTTTGCATGTGCTTCCCATTCCCCTGTTTAGCTAGGCCATGCGGCGGAAAAGTATGTTAATACACACCAAGATTTCATGGGAATCATCCAGAGAGGTCTCTAGGAAACTTTCCTGGAGGTACTCACCAATCCTCTGCCGTAGATTCCTCAGCAGAGCTGCTTTGTTTCTTCCTCCATTGTAGGAAACTTTCCATGCCAACTGGCAATCACTTGTGCAGAGACCAAAGCAGCACGCAGGTGAGCAGCATAGGGACCCGGTTTGAAGCTGGTCTCATGGAGGACATGCACCCAAGCATCCCTTACTCTCAGGAGTGAGGTATCAGCTTTTATGGCCCCCACATGTGGAAGATGGTGACACAATTTGAAATTTTGTCCCTATATACCTATATCAACACCCCAAACAACCACCCAGAACCTTTTCCCCAACTTGAGTGTCCCCTTCCCAGGGCACAACTCATCATGCCCTGATTGATCATCAAGCTGTATACTTTCCAGGGGATAGTAAGAAAGAGGTGTACTTTACAGTAATGCATCAGTGCTGTTATTGCACTCATAATGTTTACTGTGCTTTTACAGATGTGCCCTTGAGGGGAACCCCCCCACCACCTGCCAAGTGCCTGCGGAGAATCAAAGGAGATATTCCAAGAACTCCTCCAGTCCTCTAAGAGGGGGAGGAGAGGCGGGCATGGAGACACACTGTCTGAAAATCATAAAATTGATAGGCAAGAGAGGAGGGAAAATCAAGAGCAAACAGCAGGTCACAAGTGCATGATAAAAGCCATGAAGGAACAAACAGAGCTGCTAACATCACTCACAACCCTGCAGGCTGAATTCATGCATGCTCGCCCTCCTTTGCAGCCAATCCAAAACTACTTTCCATGCTCCCACAAATTCCACCCATACATTCCTACCAAACTCCCAGCCCCTCTTGTACACCTTCAGAAAGTTTCCAGAATGATAGCTGGACTAAAACCCAGCTGTCAGAGCTCACTCTGCCCCTCACTGCTTTCTCCCCCTCCAGCCCAGTTTTTCATGTGTATTGTGAATCATTGTTATCTAATAAAGACATAAAATGGGAAGAATAAGCAGTCTTTATTTGTCTCTTACACACTGTGGTTGCACTTCACCTTGATACACAGTACAAGCTGGATAGCAGTCTTAGCATGGCATTGTGTTGTTTACAAAAGACACCAACTAACCCTGCTCTAGTCTTGCCCCCCCAGCCCCAGCCTAAACTCCTGGCACCCAACCTGGCCTCAGCTCCCAGTCCCCCAGCCATGGTCTCAGCTCCCAGCCCGGCCTCCCCATTGCAGCCCCCGGCCCAGTCACAGCCCCAGCTCCTGACCTTGGTGCCTGGCCACAGCACTGGCCTTTATCCCTGGCTCCTGACTCCCAGCTCCAGCCACTGTGGCACCCTGACCCCATAACATTCGCAGCACCAGCTTGGGGGGGGCACGGACAGGGGCAAGAGGGGGCACAATGTAAAAAGTTTGGGTACCACTGGTTTAGCGGGATTGACAGCTCCGCTCTCAGATTTTGAAGCAAAGAACACCTCTCTCTCCTCTGAATTGTAATACATTGTAGTGATCATAAATACTGAAGAGAGAAAGAGAGAAACAACAGAGATCCTTTTACTAAGAAAAGATTTTGCTTTTCCTCAAATAAGTCTCTGAGGATAGTGGAAGTAGTCTGAGAGTTAGGCCCCCAGAAGCCTGCAGAGGATTTTTAAATAACTGCTGGGAAGAGAAGTTAGAACTTCATGATAAAATTTTACAACCAGGAATGATGCATTCAAACACTTTGGGAAAGGTTCAGAGAAAAAAGAAGCAGGTGATGACTGAGATGCTTTATCTTGCAGATGTCTTAAAGAACCTCTTACTTATTCAAAAGAAGGAATGGATGGATTTTAGAACAGAGTTCCAATTATGGAACAATTACTATAGTAATTCTGATCAATGATAACATAATTTGTTTTGAATTATCTGCAGTACTGTTTTTTCTGAAAAATAAAGGAATATGCCCAGAAATTTAAAAAAAAATTGAAAGGAAAATTCTAGAAGCTCTTAAAGAAAGTTAGTTTCAAGTTCTTACCATATCCTAAAACAAAGGGATTCCAACAAAGTCTTCCTAGTAATTGACCAATTAAAGGGAATCTCTGAATTGCAATAGTGGAGTTCTGTAAACAAAAACATAATGCACTGAACATCAATAATACCTAGATAACTGTAAATTATATTATTAACCTTTTTGCTAACGTATACATTGGGGAACAGAAGTCTTTCAGATATTTAATAAAAGCAAAGCTTTCAGGCCAGAGCTGTAACTTAATACTTCATCCAGGCCAGCTAAAGCTTAGCTGTATTTCCCTTAGGGTAATGTTTAATTATGTTGGAAAATTAATTTCATTTTCCTCATGTGGAGTAGTCAGGAAGACTATATTATTTGTAAATAACACAAATTTCCTGATAGTAAAATACAATTAAAGCATGTCTATTGATCCCTACACTTTTCTTACATTATGCCATGGAGTTTGTGAAGAAACTACAAAGCTATGGCATAAAGATAAGTATCTACTTATTATTACTCCTGCTTACTGCATGGCAAACAACATCATAACTAGTCAGTCACAACATAAAATTTAACAGACCTACCAAAAAATCAAAGAATATTTAACCAAATAGAAAGCAGCTTCACTAGAAAAAGTAATAGATAGTGGGGTTTATATATACTCTTATGCAATCAGGCTTATTTATAAGTCTTTGTAGCTTTACTATCTAATAAATGAAGGCCTTTAAAAATGGTAGTGTGTTGAGATAATGTGCAAGTAGCAGAAACAATAACCGTCTCCTGCTACTGCAATAAATTCCTCAGATTTGTCTCACTTTAAGACTGGTCCTAGACTTTCTGGGGCCAGATATAGAAGGTCCATTTGAGGCCAAACCTCAGAAATCACTCACCAAAGTAGCAACATTTAAGATAGATTTCATTTTTATTCTCATAAAATATCTCTTTTCTTAAAATATACAGACACACAAAAAAATTCTCATAACTGTCTTAAAAGCTCCAAAAATTATTTGAAAAATGCACTTTATCTTCAGGAAAAAAAATTAATACACTTCTTTTTTGTTAATTTTTTCATAAGGCAAAGAGCATCTTAACCTCAGTCTGACACAATATTACTGAAAACTGTTGATTCAATGCACACAAAAGTCACAAGAAAAAACTTAACACCTAAAGCTTACGTGACTTCACAAAATAAACAAACAAACATAAAAACCAATACATACAATACTCAAATCACTAACCAGAATAGTTAGTAACATTTGCCAGTGATCTGACCATAGTGCTGGAAATCACTATATATGCCGCCGCACTGGGTTTGGCATGTCAACAGACTCTTTAGGATTTAAGGGATCAGTTACAATTTTGCATGTAAAGGCTTTTAAATAATCCAATTTATGACCTGACAACAAGAATCAAATTTGTGTTTATTTTAAATAGTTTTTAAAAGAGGCTACTCAATTGGCTAGGAAATCTCATGTGACAACATAACCAATCAAGAAGAAAAAGCTCCTTTCACAATAAATCAGGAACACAGGAAACACATTCCTGTTTGCATTACCTGTGGCTGTTTCCCCAATTTGCCTCTCTGATCCAGCAATACATTAGGTCAATACCACAAGCCTCTCTACTACCATTTGCTTTCTGGTTTTGTCAAAACATGGGGTGCAGATTGTTTGAGGCAGTCTTCAAAACAGTTCATTCTTCCAGTTAAATTACTCACCATATGTTTCAAGGATTCATAAATCTGCTGTAGAAACTCTTGTAATTTAGGCAGGTGACGGCAGACATCTTGCTGGGATTCCAAAGTGGTGGTCTGACCCCACTCAACAGTCTTATCCAGCCAATATTGAAAGCTCAATTTAGGGACTGCAGTATCTTGGGCCATCACCTCCCCCTATAAAAGATTAGAACTCTAATCAGACATATCCAAACACACAATGTGAAGGGGAAAAAAGTTTGCTAACGTCTCATCTTGGTGTGGGGGGGCATTAAGAGAATCTTTTTTCAGTCTTTAGATGTTCCATAAAGCACTAGTTTCTAAAGTTATAAGAGGGGAAAATAATGTCCTGTGTGTTCCAAAGTAGCAGTGATAGAACAGTAATCAGTAAATTACTTTAAAATATATCAACCAGCAAGGGCTCAGATTTTTACTATCTGAATTTGTCATCACCAATATTTCATTGGAAGAGCAGTAAAATAACGTGTGTACACAAATACATCTGTGCTGCGTTCAATGTAATGTGTTCGTTACCCATCGCAGCTAGTATCTTATTTTTACAAAATGATATAACATGTATACTCACAACAAAGCTTATTTCAGATATATTTCATACAATGAGAAATGTAAAATATATCCAGTTTTCAAGTCAGTATGAAAATTTTAAAATATCAAAAGTGAGGAAATTATTAAAAATTTTACATTAGTGTCCTTTAGCTCAGCATTTCCCAACCATGTGCCATGGCATAAGGGGGTACCATCAGGTGTGCTGCAGAATTTTTTGAAAAAGCACATGGGGGGGAACAACACCACGGACACAGACCACCGCCTTTTGATTGGCTGTCTGCCTTACTGCTGCACCTGCTCTAGGGGCGGAGCAACCAATTAGAGTTCAATCTCCCTCTCTTCCCTCCTCCCCTCCTGTGTGAACAATGGTTTGGCTCCTCTGCCCCTCCGCTCCCTTTCTACAGCCCCTGTCTGGGAGCAGAGATAAGAGGCTCCTGGAGCTTGAGATGTGCCACCGCAGAGAAAAGGTTGGGAACCACTGCTTTAGCTTTTGGGGCAAGAAAAGCTATTTCCTTAAAAGTTATCTAATGAATTTAATTCCCTATTGTCTGTCTTTATTCCCCTTCATTTTGTTAACAGAGGTGGCAGACATAATGGCCACCCCGCCCCCGACATGGCCCTCTGTACTTTGCAGCCCACAGGGAAAATGTTAAGTGTCAATTTCCCTGCTGGGTCTCATCTCCGGACTATGCGGCTCAGGAGGAGGAATGTTAAGTACCGATCTCCCCTGATTGGCCTTAATTTCTCAGGTAATTTTTGATCACCCTGTTTACTTCTCGGCACCCCCGTCACCACGAAGGAGGGATCATTGTCTGGGGTCCCAGTTTTTTCATTGGTCCTGACCTGCATCTCATTTTTTAATTGGCTATTTTATACTCTGGCCACGCAGTACACTATTTAAGCTCCTGCCCCGGTTAGCTCAGGTGTTCTCCCACCCTCAAATGCTAAAGGGCACGTCACGAACTGGTCGGACTGATCCCCCGACGGAGACAGGAAGCTCCCACCCACGAGACCTTTGGGTGTTTGCGAATTGCTGGCCGAACGATTTATTACTGAAATGCTGCAGCTGGTCTGCCTCCTCGCTTTGGGTACCACCACGGTGCTGGAACAGGTAATATAACTGATATAGTTATCCTACCTCTCTCAATCTATTCTTTTCTTTTTTTTATGAAGTCATTTAAGTGTTGTCCACAAGTGTAATTAATTCCTATTTGTATTTGGTATAGTTTGCTTTTCCTCCTTGCTTTTTTCTGGGTAGCTGCTTATTACCCCACCTGTAATTTGCATGACCCTTTGCACTGTGTAGCTGTTTATTGCACCATATGTCTCTTCCCTTGCTTTTTTGATATATGCTTTTTTTAATGAGATTACTATAAAATCCCCTTTTTGTTACTCAAATTTGGTGTCTGTCTCCTTGGAGGGTGTCGCCGGTCCATTGCAGTTACATCTCGAACCCCGGGGTTTAACACATTTATTATTTAACACAGAAAAAAGAAAATATTATTACATCCAATCTTATTTATAACCCTATTTTAATTAAAATTGTATGATACACTATACACTTGGAATTCAATATTTCACCCAGAAGCAGCATGCCTAGGGCCAGAGCAGAATTGCTAATCACAAGCATTTAAAAATCATGAACTAAACCCAAAATAAAAAAAAATGAAATTGGCTTTAAAATCATGATTTTTATGACTTTTTTACTTGCTTTCTGATTTTTCTACACCTTTACAGGAAACCAACTGTGACCATCATGGGGTCAAAATTCAACACCCCCACCCCCACCCCACCCCACACACACATACACCCTCCCTCCCTATTCACTGCTCAGATGACACTCATCTCACCTTTTCCCAACCCTTGGTTTGTGGGGAATTGTTGTCCTACACATCTCTAACCTACTCCCTACCTAGACAGAATAGATAACAGCCTTACTCACATACTCCCTACATGATCCCCCACCCATCTGTCTCCTATCTGCCCCTCATATTCCCATCAGTCTGCTATCCATCTCATTCTCTTCTCTGCTGCAATACATCCTCTTGACTCACCTCCTGTAGTCTGCCTCCTGTGCTTTCTCCTCAGTCTGTTCCTTGGCCCTCCAATGTTCCACCAGTTCTTTAGTTACTTAACTCACTCCTTTTTTATGTTCTCTTCCCTGCCTACCACCCATGTTATTCACTGCACCTCCACATTCTCCTGCCTCCATCTGGCCCTCATACAGCAGCCTGACTGCAACTCCATTGGAAACAATAGGTGAGGTCATCCATCTTTGTTGGGGAAGCCTCATATTTACCTACAAAGGTTAAGGGGATACAGTGGCCATCTTTCTGAGAGAAACCTTTAGTTTAGTTCCATTAACGCTGAGTACATGGGAGGTGGTGGACATACTGGATAAGGGCAAAACTTCAGAAGTTCGTAGCAGAAATAAGAGATTCAAGAGAACCTTTTAAAAAAATATTGTGAGAGTTTGAAACACTGCAAAAGTATAAAAAAACCTATGTATAAAAAATTCTAACAAATGCCCTAATCTTCCATCCCAATAAAAAGGGGCTTAGAAAACCAGAAGAAAAATAAAAGTTTTCAAGAAATTCTTGTTAATTGTATTTTTCATTTGAAAATAATATACTGTAGTTAAAATGAAAACGTGAAACAAAGATTTCATTAAAAACAGAGTTCATGAAAAGGGCAAGAGAGTGACCAATAGAAAATGAGTTCCTCTGTTTAGCTACCAGGTACATACAACAGTATGGATAGCAGTACAGCAGACTTTTCACAATGTGGAAACCTGCCCTGAATGGAATATCTCTGGGGGTAAGAGTATTCAGTATCCATGCACACCCAATCATTGTCCTTGCTGTCAAGACTGCTAAGAAGGCTGTTAATTAGTGCCAAATGTGGTGGTAATTTCATGATATAGACTCTTATTCACTAGGTGCTGAACTCAAGCAACAACAGGAGCAACTGGAGTTAGTGGATACTGACCCCTAGCATGTGACAGGGTACAAACTTTTGTATGCCATGACCTATGTCATGTCATGTAGGCCAAGACAAAGTTCAGTCTGTTGCAGTACTCCTATAAGTTACCACTACCTCACGTAGACCACCATGATCTCTTTTCAGATAACATCTGATGGGTATTATTTAGGCTTACTAATTTGGGATAATACTAACCTAGGCCAGATTAAAACTGGAGGTGAAAATCTTTTAGACAGTAATAAATAAATAGATGAATAATAAACAATGGATCACACTATGTTTAGACTATTACAGGACTTTGGATCCTACCCAAGAGGAAAACATTTTAATAAGTAAGGTAGACCAGTTGGTTGGCTAGTGTTCAAAGAATGTTTGTTTTAAAAAGTGATCAAAGGAAATGTAAACAAAGCCCACATTTTTTTCATTAGTTACTAAACCCTTCATTTACGATTTTTGTTGTTGCTGTCATGGAACACTTACGGAACTGTGCAGCATCAAACTCCTACTAATCCACCAATGTCCGGGTTTATTAGCCAATAGGTATTAAAATAAGTAATGAGATTTCATAATACCACCTGTGTGATAAGCACTATAACAATTAGTTACATTAGGATATATGATTTTTGGGGGGTAAATTAATGAACCTATCTACAGTATTTTAATGGGTGAAATTCATCCTGGTGAAGAAGGCCTATACAAGGCCCTCCACACTTCTTAAAATGAGAATTGCTACTGGAGTGGCTGTTCAGGAGAATCCTCTGCACTACCTGAATATTGCAAAGAGGATCTTTGTGTCCATGCTATATAGACTTATTCAGAGAGGTGATGAAGGAAAAAACACAGGACTCATGGTTACACAGATCCAATAGCCTCAGCTGATACACACTGCATTGAGGGACTGCAGTCACTGTTCCAGTAGATAGATTGGAGAAGGAGACACAGGAGAGGGGGCTGCACAGCAACCGTCTACCCTAGCCCCAGAATAGGGAGTGAATTTATCTTGCTTCCTCTTCTGCTCTTCACCAAATCTGAATAAACTGTATTGTTGGTCTAGGGCAAGCCCGTGCAGTAAATTGCTATGCTGATCATAGTCAGATGACCTATTTCAGAAGGGTTGACTTACTGTACTCATTGAAGGTAGGTGCACCTGGACATCATTTTTAGCAAAGCACTTAAACTAGCGCTTACATCCATCCTTATTCAAATAGATGCTTAATCTTCAAGAACGTGCTTACGTGTTTTGCTGAATCACAGCCCTGACTCTGCCAGATTGTCACCGAAGAATAAGTGTTAGCTGCAAATTCTCATACGTGCCTATTCTGTCCTGGACATCTTGCCTTCTAAGAAATACCTCAATGTTTGCTTTCTTCAGAGATCTACAACTTTCCCAGTCAAATAGCAACATTTTTGGCGTACTTGTTTAAACTGTGGAATCTAGTCCTGCGGAGGGCACATTATCTGAATTATCCTGAACTTCTCCCTGATTTAGTCAACAACAGGAGATACGCTATAGCACTGAAAAAATAATAAATACAAAAATACAAACTATATACACAGAATACTGATCGGATAGGTAGGTCACTTTAAACTCAAAAACTCTTCCACACAGTATCAAAACTAATTAATAAAAACACCTTTGAGTAACTACAGGTCTTCTAATTGTAAATAAATACAGTAATAAAAAACAAACATAATTGCTAACAAAATTACAGAACGGAAACAACTCTTGAGTAATTTGGTCTATCCCCCACTGTCAGAGCAGGTTTGTTCCCAAGTTTATTTTCAGAGCCAATAGAATTTCTTCAATTGAAGGATTTGCTGTTGTAGGCCAGGATTCCACTTCTTCTGCTCTGACTGCCACACTCAAAACCTGATCCTGTTTTTCCATTACATTTGACCCTGATCCAGAATTTAGAAAACTGAGAAGTTCCCATTTAGTATGATTCTCCTCAAGTTACTCCCTCTCCCTTCTGGACAAAAAATTAATCCTTGCTCCACTTGCCTCAGAACCTCCCAATCGAACTCCCGTTGTTCTGTACTTTCAGGCAGTGAGGAGCCCTGTGGAGCTTAGGCATGGGGTATTTGTTACATCCTTCAAAGACTGAGGGCAGCATTTCTAACAAGGAATGGATTAGCTTTATTCTGTTGAGTGAGCTATCTGGATTAGTATCTGAAATGTAACATTTTAGTCAGTAACTTTTGTTACCAGATTCTCAGGCCCAGCTCCCCATGTATATCAAAATGTTCCATTTTAAGTGCTAACAGAATTATTGCTAGAATACAGCTGCCACACAGCATCTCCAAAACATACAGGTACAGAGTACAATATGAAAGTCTGAACCCATGACTCGAAAACTACATGAACATAAAATTAACTTGTACTCAAACGGAAAATATCAAAATCTCAAAGAAGATATCAAAGTCGTTTTTTTAAAACTGGAATGGATTCTGTTTGTTGTAACCATCTCCTTTCCCCAATCCCAAACAAAAAAAAACACCTTACAACACACCATATAAAGATTATTCCCCTGCAATGAGTGTAGGTCCATATCCTTGGCAAGCATATACATTGGCATGGAACCATCTGAGTAACAGGGACTGGCTGAGCCTACAAATTCCTACCATCACTTCCAAATACTGAAATGTATACACTGTACTTACTGAAGGATGACATAACCTGTTTACTTGATCTATCAGCTAACATAGGTGTAGCATCTTGTGGGGATCTACAATCCTTACGCGGCCCTGATGCCTGGGATGGGAAGTTACAGTTCTAGGCCCCAAGGACGTGAGAGTTAGATAAGGTTGCCTAGGCAGGTGGAAGCCGGCCAAGGACGGCGGACACCTCCCTTTCTTCTTTCTTAGCTCAGTGTCCAGGAGGTAAACAGAATAATAAATTAGGCAGCTGTGGGAAATGTTAAGCTATCCATGAGAATCAGCTTGTGCTTGTGCTGTGTGTATGCTTGTAACTTTTAACCAATCAGTAACTGCAAGAAGAGGATGTGAGCAGTGCATGAAGTATTATATAAGATGGCTTTTGCCCTGGAATAAACGACTTGGCTTGCAATCATATTGGTCGCTGTGCTTTGTCCGGCCCGCATGAACCCAAAATCAATGGTGGCCCCGGCGGATGAAAAGAAGCCGGGGGCAGACTGGGGACTCCAGGTTGTCTAAACCCAACAGCATCTAACCAGTATTTCTGTCATAGTAATTTCTATGACAGCACTTTCATAGCTGTAGCTTTCTTCAAATCGGTCTTCCACCGGATGTTGATAAAGTAGTCACTAAACACTTTACCAAAATATTACTGAAGATGAGCCAGATACCATACAGCAAATTCAAATTGTTATTTTTAAAGAGCAATTTCCTTTAAAAATGTGAGGCAATTTTTATAAACATGAGAATCTTTGAGATACTATTTAAGTACAACATTTTTCATATTGTAGCATCAGGGGTTTACAAATAAATTAAGTGAAACCACATTGTCAAAAATCCAACAAAAACTTTAATGCAACTTCTCCTAGTACCTGCTTCTCCTGTTGCAGTGATAGGTAGCTCTTAATTCCAAAAGAACACTTGATTCACTTTCCATTACCCCAGCCTTTCTCAAACCACACCCACCTATTGGGGGAAGGAAAGCCAATTACAGTATTTATATTACAATAGTGTCCCGAGACCTCAAATAGGATCAAGTCCCCACTGAGCTAGCTAAACATATAAAGACAGCCCTGTTCAAATCTTCAAAATCTGGAAAATGGTAATTTTATTTATGTTTTGTTACTACTCTGATGGGTATAAAAGGATTGCTAAGCACCACTGTATGAAGTTTTGTATTATTTTTATATATATATATATATTATTTTATAATTATACAATATCACATTATTGGCCCCTTGTACCACAGTCCAGCTGAGGATGATTTTACAACCATAATAATCACATTAATTTAAAACAGCGGGAGCCTATATGACCCTGAAAATCACAAGACGACACTGATTTTAATAAGATCAGGCCACAGACTTAATGTCTTTCAGATGACAAATAATTTTTAGCTAATGCCAAAAAAAAAAATTACCATAAAATATGTACAATCTGCTCGTTATATCATTTTCTATACCAAATATCCCATGTCTCCTTGATTGCTATATATTTTTCCTGCAAATAAATTTTTCTCTCTTAATTATAACAATTTTCCTCCCAAGTTTTATAGGAAGCATAATATATCATTAATTAAGAGTAACATTTCAGGCATTTTTAATTCCACTGCTTCAACTATTTATTATGTGTTATTTGTAGAATTTAACTTCCTAGATTTCAAAGCCAGAAGGGATCAGTGTGATCATCTAGCCTTCTGTATAAGCAAGGCCATAAAACTTCTGTAAAGTAATTCCTAGAGCAATCTTGATTTAAAAATTGCCAGCGATGGAGAATTCATCTGACCTACTGTAAATTGTTCCAATGGTTAATTACCCTCACAGTTAAAAAAATGTATGCCTTATTTTCCAGTCTGAATTTGTCTAGCTCCAACTTCCAGCCATTGGATCATGTAATTCTAGATTGAAGAGCACATTATCAAATATTTATTCCCCATGTAGGTACTCACAGATTGCAATAAAGTTACCCCTTAGCTTTCTCTTTGTTAGCTAAACAGATTGAGCTCCTTGAGTGTATCCTTTACTCATTTTCATGACTCTTCTCTAAATCCTCTCCAATTCATCAACATCCTTCTTGAATTGTGGACTCCAGAACTGAACCCTGTCAATATTCCAGCAGCAGTTTCATCAGTGCCAAATACTGATGTAAAATAAACTCTCTCTTCTCACTTGAGATTCCTGTTTATGTATCCAAGGATCAGATCAACCCTTTTGGCCACAACATTGCCCTGCGAGCTCATGTTCAGCTGATTACCCATGGTGATTCCCAAATCTTTTTCAGACTTTTTCAGAGTCACCTGTAAATATGGCCAGCATTCTTTGTTTCTACATTAACCCATATTATAACACATAGTTTGCTTGCATCCAATTTACCAAGCTATCCAGAAGGCTCTGTATCAGTGACCAGTCCTCTTCATTAATTACCACTCTGCAATTTTTGTGTCATCTGCAAACTTTATCAGTGATGATTTTATGTTTACTTCCAGGTCAATGTAGGTGGTGCTGTAAGAAGCAGAATGAAGCTGCACAAATGTGCTCTATGACCTTGTAAAATTGGAATAAGACTGATGATCTAAAGAAGCATTTAATGTTGGATTTGTATAAAACTTCCTTTTCTTGAACATGCTGAGAACATACTATGGAGACTTGACCTTTTTTGTTTGGACACAGTAAAGTACTCCTGGACTATGACAATCCAAGGCTATATTTTACTGATTTAATATAGCAGTTAAACTATGGACTTTGTGCTATCCAACAGAATAAATTCTAATAATTTGTTGACTTATTTTGGGGGGTACACAAGAACAATAACCACATCTTCCAAATATTAATTTTAAACCTATCTGGTCCCAAGTGGAGGACTTGTCTTGCAATAGCAGTCCTTCTCTATGAGACAGAGGTAGCTAAATTTCCAATAAGTTAATCAAGTCAGAGAGCCATAGGTCTCAATTCTCTCATTACTATCTTTTCCCTGGGGAGCAATGGAAAAGGTGTGAAGACTTATAACAGAAATCCTGCCCAGCTTTGCATGATATTGTTCACCACGTCACATCCGAGATCCTGATATAAAGGCACTGTATTTACTGTTTCCAGACACAAAGAAGTTGATCACCTGCCCAACAAATTGCCTTATGATTAAGGATGCAATTTGGTCACAGATTCCATGACTTTCTGGGACCTCCGTGATTTCTGGGGCAGGCCTGGAGCAGTTGTCCGCCCAGGGTCTGCTGCCACACAGCTGATCGGACAGCCAGGCCCCCAAGGGCTGCTGTCGCACAGCTGATCAGCTGGCTGGCCCTGGAGGAGTAAGTCTTGGTGTTCATCTCTGCCTTGGCAGGCAGTGCACATAGAAATCAGAAACTTTGTTAGGCCCAGGACAAAAGAATTTCTCTCTGGTATACGGCTGAACACAGACATTTTATTGTCACCAGCAGAACAGGTCTGTTAGCATGGAAGGAGCAATACTTTGAAACCTCACTAAATAATCTGTGTTCCATCTGGTGGCTGCTGTGTTCTCCCTTTCTGGTACCTATTCCCTAAATTGAATCAGGAAAATTCCTTAAAAAAATCTGTTTCTCTTCATTCATCAATATGGGAATGGAGATTATACAACTGAATCTAGATATCTGCCAATGAATGAGATGGACAAGATGGGAAGGAGATACCCAGATTTAGTGATTTGGTATAATAGGCATGTTTCAGTGGTCCAGAATTCTTGTGTACAAGACCAGAATTTACAAGATGCTTCAATAGGTAGTGGCTATTTACTTCTGTGACACCACTTGTTTTCCATTATGGCTATCTTCATCTTCTGTCTTGCACCTTGTATTCATTCTCAGCCCAGGCTTATGATTGACTTCCCTGGCATCATGTGCCTGTTTGTCTTGAATCTAAGATATTCCAAGAACCATTATCACTGTATTTGTTTCAGTTTTATATCTGTACAGAACCCTAATGAGAAAAATTGTCCATGAAAAGATAAATGAATTGTCTTCTTCCCTAAAGCCAATATTATCACTTCCATGATCCTAGAGCAAGCCTGGGAACATATGCAGGATTAAATGGTAACTACCAAAGTTGGAAAAGAAAAAAAGGCTGCCATTCATCTGCAAAACATAAGAACTAACCGAGGATGGTAAAATGGGAATATTTTGAAGACAAGCCTCCATTAGGAACTTATTTAGATGTCCACTGATCGCTGATTCTCTGAGGCTAATGCTGTACTGCAACCCAGTCCCTGTTCCACCTGATGCAGATGATGCTGTAGAATTTCTATGGGTTGCTGACTGGGGAAGAGAAAGCTGAAATTTCTGCTGATCACCATAAGGTACCCCTTCTAGTCAATGTCCAATAATCCAGTTGAACAAAGATATAAGTAGCCTTTTTTGCTTCCAATTTGAGAGAGTTTGGCTCCACTTCAGCGTCTCACTCTAGACATAGCTTCAGGTAGCTCTGAGGCAACAGAGGGCAACTACTGACCTAGAACTCATTCTAGCTACCACTAGCAAAGAGCTATTTTCTCCTGCTGTACGTAATAAACTTCCTCAACTTGCCATATGATCTGCATTTATTTCTATAGTGTGTGGCAGCAGTCAGGCTTATAAATCAACTTTTCTAATGATTCTGAATAACCTCAGCTTTCCATAAAGATTCCCATTGTATCACTAAGATAAGTGGGACCTGAACTGTCAGAGTGTCTGATCCCAAGTACCAAAGTCCAATATATATGCATGAAAGATATCAAGTCCACTTTATTTTCTTTCCAGGGAGAACCATGTAAGTCATGTGGCAACCTAAACCGAACTTGGAGGAATGAGCATAATTTTGCAGGAGGGAAAACTTCAGAAGAGGCACCAAGAGGAAGTCAGTCAGTACATGACTGGAATGCAGTTGTAGCAACTCTTGTAACTAGTTCTCTTCATAAGGAGACAGTTTAGTTTTACAAGCCTGGAGTACTTTTATGTTATTATTTAGCAGCTGGCATACAGTGGCAGTAGTCTGTCTAGTGAGAACGACAGCAAGGAAGAGAGTATGAATAACAGGCAAACCAAGCAGCACCTAGAACCAGAGCAAACAGGCAGCATAAAGGTCTCAGGCTACTGGAATACTGGATTTCCAGACAAAAAGCCTTGCAAATCATAGAAGCAAGAATCGAGTCTGTATACAGAGCTGACCATCAAACGATGAGAAAACAAAGGTTAAGCTTTTTTACTACAGTAGAACCTCAGAGTTAGGAACACTTCAGGAATGGAGGTTTCTTTAAACTCTGAAACATTCGTAACTTAACAAAACGTTATGGCTGTTCTTCCAAAAGTTTACAGTTGAACACTGACTTAATACAGCTTTAAAGCACTATTATGCAGAAGAAAAATGCTGCTTTCCCTTTCTTTTAGTAGTTTACATTTAACATAGTACTGCACTGTATTTGCTTTTTTTCTCTCTCTCTTTGCAGTTGCCTGGTTGTGTACTTCTGGTTCCAAATGAGGTGTGTGGTTGACTGGTGAATTTGTAACTCTGGTGCTCATAACTCTGAGGTTCTACTATATCTCACTGAGGAAAAATCACAAGTAGTAAGTGAGACACTGTTGCCAGCAATAATGCCCAAGACACTGAAAAAGCTAATAAAGGTGTCTGATGAGTACACTGAGCCCACACAGAATGAGACTGTAGAGAGAGACTGGTTTTCTTTTTACCCTAAATCAAGAAGCAGAAGCGAAAACAGATATATTCTTTTTTTCCTCCTCATTTCCTCTCATGGGATAGACAGTTCTTCAGAAGGAACAATTTTAATCTAGATAGGTGATAGGGATTGAGGAAGGCGGGGGGAGGGATTGGGGTTGTTTATTGAGGATTTTTGCAAACCATTTGATTAGAGTAAAGGAAAATTACTTACCTATAATTTCGTTTCTTTGGAGGTAGAATTTGACAGGACCAGGTCTCACCATGAGACTCGAGAGAGAGATCCTGCCTGAGTTTCAACTCTTTAAATCACCAGTAGGGGTGTTTTGTGCACGAATCTCTGATTAACAGAAGCAAGCAACTCTTTAATTTACAAGCACAAATTATACCAAAATAGAAATGATAAATAAAGCTCAGCCTTATTCTGAAAAGATGGGCAAGTATGAAACTAGACTCTGCAGAGAACCAGAGCTACAGGTAAATAATTTTCCTCTCTCTAAAATTATTGATTGAATATCCTAGCTTTGGGTATTAAACCAGAGTGGATTAATTTAACTAAATTTATTTTAAAGCTATTTAAATCAGTGGAAAATCTCAATTTAAATGGACTTTTCCATTTGCACTCAGTAATTTTCTAAAGGATGAATTCTCATTGGTTGATATAGCCATTAAAACATATTGATTGACAATTACATACAGCCTTTACTTTAGATTTGGTACATCTTAGGGTACTATACAAATTTATTCAAGCAATTATATAGCTTAATATTTTCAAATTTGTATAAATTAATTGTACATTTTTAGTATGTTAAAAAATGGTAAATATTACTTATTTACTAGATAATTAACTTTTTGCTCATGTGTGCTAAGCTGCATTAGGAAGGCAATTAGAATTTAATTAAACATACAACACAGTAAATACAATTTATTTTTATTAAACAAGACCAGCCCTTAATACAGTATCATGACCTATTTTACCATAATTATAAAGCTTGATTTCAGAAGTTAGAATCTGAGGAAAAACATTTCTTTATATAGAAAAGCAGCCTTAACTCAAAGATTTTAATACAAGCTCATGGATTCAGAATATTTATTTTTTTATTTAAATGTTTTAAGAAACTGTAATACATTGAGGCATTAACATATTTTGTATTAAATTCATATTTCATTTAAAACAGATGGTTTTTTTTAAACGTATGTCAGATAAACTTAAAAAATCCTATTTACCGTAAGTTAAAACATCCTAATTTTATTTTTTTCAAAAAATTCATTTATTTCCATTCACCTGGTGACAAGAAATTTTTAAGCTGCTCTAATTCATATAAAATGTTCAGCACCAGAGATAGTATTTAATTATACAGCCATACAGCCGAAAAATGCAGGCAGAGAGGGGCAAAACTGGTGAAGATTTTATCTGCATTAATCAGAACAAAAGTGGCAATGGTATTATAATGATTAGCCATGAATAGTAATATAGTCTGTTTTAAGTTTAAGGATTCTAATAAGTAGTAATTAATGATAGTTTAGAGGAAGTTTTAGATAGAAATCAAAATGGTGGCTGATGATATCATCAGGTAGAGAGAGAGTAAAAAGCAAAATGGAGGTATTGAAAAGCTGACCAAGAGCAAGAAGGCAGGATGGGGGGAGATAAAGTTCACTCCTGATATCTGAGAAGAGAGGTTCCTAAGTGAGAGGGCGGAGCAGGGTGGAGTCAGGTTTGGAGTAAACACTCCAAGCTCATTAGCATATCAGATAGCTGGATTAGTTAAGGATAATATCACTAGCTAGGAGGATATGGGGAAGGTCTGAGCTTAATTAGCATAGTGGATAAATGATTGGCTGAACATGATCTCACCCCTGGGTAGGAAGGAGGTGTTGACTGACATGAAGAAAGCAACCAATCAGCAAGGATCTCTGAAGGTCAGAAAAACTGTATATAAGGCAGAGAACTTGCAGGCATGCATATGGGTGATTGTGACTGCAGAAGACGACCTAGGTAGCAGCAAGAGCAGCAGAAGACGACCTGAACAGCAGCCAGCAGCCCCAGCAGAAGTTACATGGAAGCTCCTTGACAGAATCAGAGGGATTAAATCAAGGAGGAGTAAATATGATCTTTCCTCAATAATAATAATAATAAATGGGAATAACTAAATAAAGCTGGATACCTGCGGTTTCAATGATCTCCCCACCCAGTCTATGATTGTCTGGCCAGCACTCATAGAATGTTAGTTTATTGTAGTAGTAGTGTTAAGTAAATGACTGTAATGTTACTGCATGCGTATGTGTTACCTGCTACTTTGTAATAAGTTCCAAATATTGTATTGTGCTAAGGATCTATATATATATGTATGCAAGATTTCCTCATGTTATATGCTGTTATTTTGTGTGTATTATACCACGCTGCACTTAAGTATTCATAGTAGTATAGATAATGTTAAAGGAATACCATATTGTGTTGTGAATGCTGTATTTCAAGTTTTGAATTCCTATACTGTATAATTTATAGTATTCTGTACTGTATTAAGCGCTTATTTCTATGTTTTACTATGTGACTTTCAATTTTAAAAAAACTGTATTAGGATCAGTAACTAAGAGACATATGTTTTCAAAGACTTTTCTGTTTAGGTGTCAATCCATTTGAGCAGAGGGATGTATCTGTGTCCTCTAAAGGGTAAACCGATGCAGACAGGTCTAGAAAGTTTATCAGTGATTGTAAACAGGAACCCCTGGTAAATCCCTTAAAGCAGACCACAGTAATTACCTGCTTATAGAAGTAAGGCCGGGAATGGTATTGTTAGTATATCTTAAAACTCTGGGATCCACAAAGCCCTATGCTGATTTGGGTAACACTGGAAGGTAAGCTCTACAAAAGCATGTTTTCTTCAATTCATGAAAGGCCAAAGCCATCTGAGGTGGTTTCTTCTGTCTGGGAGAATTAAGACTTCCCCCAATCCCTGCCACCAACAAGGTGATGGTAAAGTTGGTGAAAAATGTGCACAACCAGTGGTATAACAATATTGTTCCTGAGATCAGACTAATACATTACCTGTACCACAGGCAGGAAAAATGACATGCATTCCCTTGCATTAACACCATGTCAACAATTGTCCCATTTATATTTGTATACATTAAAATCAGTGAGAAAGGATCAGTTTAAAAGAGTACAAGAACATCCTCTCCATAACCAGATAAGGAGAAGGTTCTCCAGCTATGATTTTGACCTCCATCCAGCATATTCAACATCATGCATCAATTTGAACATTGGTTTCATAGTTAAAACAATCCTGTTACACACTGTGAATTGAACCTAAAAGTGAAAGGATATAGCCAATAACCTCTAAAAAGTAAGGTTGTCCCGTAATCACAGTTAATTGAATTAAAAATTAATTGCAATTAATCAGTTTTAATTGCACTGTTAAACAGTAATAGAATACCAATTTAAGTTTATTTTGGGATGTTTTACATTTTCAAATATATTGATTTAAATTACAACACAGAACACAAAGTGTACAGTGCTCTCTTTTTTATTAAATTTTGCACTGTAAAAAACAAAAGAAATAGGATTTTTCAGTTCACCTTGTACAAGTGCTGTAGGGCAATCTCTTTATTGTGAAAATGCACCTTACAAATGTAAATTTTTTTTGTTACATTGTACTCAAACATTGTAAATCTTTAGAGCCTACAAGTCCCTTCACTCCTACTTCTTGTTCAGCTAATCGCTAAGATAAACAAGTTTGTTTACATTTATGGGAGATAATGCTGCCCCTTCATGTTTACAATGTCATCTGAAAGGCATTTGCATGGCACTATTGTAGCCAATGTTGCAAGGTATTTATGTGCCAGATATGCTAAACATTTGTATGCTCCTTCATGCTTTGGCCACGATTCCAGAAGACTTGCTTCCACGCTCATTTAAAAAAAAATGCGTTAATTAAATGTGATCGAATGCCTTGAATGAGAATTGTATGTCTCCTCCTTTATGGTTTTACTCACATTCTACCATATATTTCATGTAATGACAGTCTCAGATGACCATTTGACAACCCAGCATATGTTGTTCGATTTAAGAACACTTTCACAACAGATATGACAAAAAACAAAGAAGGTTCCAATGTGAGATTTCTATAGATAGCTATAACACTTGAACCAAGATTTAGGAATCTGAAGTGCCTTCCCAAATCTGAGAAGGATGAGGTGTGGAACATGCTGTCAGAAGTCTTAAAAGAGCAATAGTCCAGTGCAGAAATTACAGAACCCAAATCACTAAAAAAGAAAATCTACCATCTGTTGGTGACATCTGACTCAGATGAAGAAAATGAACTTGCATCAGTCCGCACTGCTCTGGATCATTATCGAGCAGAACCTGTCATCAGCATGGAAGCATGTCCTCTGGAATGGTGGTCAAACATGCAAGGGTATACAAATGTTTAGCATATCTGGTAAGTAAATACTGCACAATGTTGGCTACAACAGAGCTATGCAAATACCTGCTGTCACATTCAGGTGACTGTAAACAAGAAGCGAGTAGCATTATCTCCTGTAAATGTAAACAAACTTGTTTGTCTTAGTGATTGGCTGAACAAGTAGTACTACTGAATGGACTTGTAAGCTCTAAAGCTTTACATTGTTTTATTTTTTACTAGTTTGTTTTCGTTTTACATAATTCTACATTTATCAGTTCAACTTTCATGATAGAGAGATTGCACTACATTATTTGTATGTGATGAATACTATTTTGTTTGTTTTTTACAATGCAAATATTTGTCATAAAAAATAATAAACTGAGCATTGTCCACTTTGCATTGTGTTGTAATTGAAATCAATATTTTTGAAAATGGAGAAAATATCCAAAAATATTTAAATAGATGGTATTCTATTGTTCAACAGCATGATTAATTTTTTAATTGCACGATTCATGGCAATTTTTTTAATTGCTTGACAACCCTACTAAGTTTAGAAACACTTGGCCTTTTCCTCTCAGTTATGTTATTTTTACACCCATGTAACTCCGTTGACCTCAACTGGTTTAATCCTGATTTACACTAATGTAAGAGAGAAGAATCACGGCCCATGATTTTCAGCACAAGTATATGTGAACATAGATAAGAAGCTGACTATTGATAATTAAATATATACTCATCCAAGTATAGCACCTATGGCCTTCCTACTTCTACAAAATCATTTCCTTCTCTGGAGATAAACTCCACTCTGAAAAAGATGTCAAATCAAAATTTTAATTTTTTTATACACTCAGATATCTATAATACCTTGTTCTTATATAGTGCTTTTCATGAGTAGATCTCAAAGCGCTTTACAAAGGAGATAGTTTCCTCACTTGTATGAGGATAATGATGCCTGAGTCATAGGGAAGTAAAGTGACTTTCTGTAGCAAGCCGCTCTGGCTGGCCGCGGAGCCTGGGTTTAAGGAGGGCTCACTGTGCCCCCGGTGGACAGAACCGGGCCCTGCGAGCCGAGCCACCTGGAAGCAAAGGGGCGGGGCCAGAGCACAGGAAGGGACTATAAGAGGCAGGCCAGGCAGCGCAGTCAAAGACAGACGTGCCTCCCCGGGGGCAGCGGCCCAGGCCTGACCCGGACCCCGAGATTGATCCAGGCAACCCCACGACTGACCGAAGCTGGTGGGACAGACCGGATCTACCTGACCCGGATGACTGGTGGGAGCGGCCAGAACCCAGCCCCCAGCAGCTGGGGACAGGACCCTTGCCCCGTGTAAAGAGAGACACCTTCGGAGGCCGGTCCCAACCTGGAGGAGTTGCCTGGTGTGGACGACCCCTCCCCAGCGTGTGGAGACCCCGACCGCCCAGGGGAACCCCTGGGGCCCTGCGACCTGGAGGAGCTACCCTTGGCTGACGACCTCCAGGAGTTCCCGGACCTACCGCCCACTGACGGGGAAGGCCTAGCCGGACGCCTGCTCACCACCTCCCCCCGTGCCCCAGAGGGCCCTACATGGATGCAGGTACTCCGGGGCTGGGTGGGAGGAAGTGGCCCAGGGAGGCCACAGGTTGTGGCCCCAAGTCAGCGTGTTGCAACCGGAACCCCACTGACCCGGTGGCAGGTATCTCGTGCCACTGGTAGGGCCCTGGGCTGGGACGCAGTGGAGTTGGGTGGGCCTGCATCCCCCTCCCCCCTTCCCGTCCCTAGACCATGAAGAAGTGTCCCTAGCCCTGACAATCCTACCCCGACACAAGACTGCTTGCTCGCCCGCCCTGCCAC
>ML675612.1:17407139-17493198 GCA_007922155.1 Mesoclemmys tuberculata | reverse complement strand
TAGACTGCTGACTCGCCCGCCCTGCCACGGGCCGGGGCAATAGACTGTTTTGCTCGCCCGCCCTCCCCAGGGCCGGGGCGATAAACTCCGTGGCAGCCCACGGAGGAGCTAAATTCCCCCAAACTAAAGGTGCTGGGCCCAGCCTCGACCCTAAATACGAGGAAGGGCCAGGACAAAGCTGACCCAGACGGGTCAGAATCGTTACACTTTCCCAAAGTCATCCAGGAGACCAGGGGCAGAGCTGGGAGCAGAACCCTAGTCTCCTGAGACCCAGTCTATCCACTAGGCCACAAGGCCTCCCGTGGACTTGATCAAGGAAGAATGTATCACTCAACTTAAGTAACTCAGGCTTGATACAGAAGATTACTTGCAATGGTGAAGGGCAACATGCTGACCTTGTAGACTTTCAGCAAAATAAGAAATAATACAGTAGATCTGAGGAGAAAACCCTTTACAGAAATTCTAGAAAGAGCCCAGAAGGTCAGTCACGAGTCTATGTGAAAAGGAGGTATGTTTGTACCAATGTCTCTACTTGTTACTAGACTATAGTGAAAAACTGAGATGAATTAATGTAATCAATATATAATGTGAATACATTGTCCAATGAAATCATGCTCCACTAGCAGCACATTGCTATAAGAGAATCTTGCAAAGGAGTCTCAGGTATTTTCCCTCCTCCCCTACCTATGCATATACACAGAATAAGGTCTTCTTAGTAAAGGTTCATTAAGAATATTAAATCCACCACCAACACAAAGTTATTGCTGCAGAATAAAAAGAATGTTACATGGCATCCAAAGCAACTTTAAGTTTAGAACACTGTGTTTATAAAATTTAATACAAATTCACAGGGAATTGACATGATGTGTTTTCCTTGAGTTTCTTAACAGAATACCTTTACAGAGAAAGATATTCAAGCTATTTACACAGTCTATAATATACTACTGTTTAGATTTAGATAAGCTTTTTTTACTCAGTAAGACTGGGTGCTTAATGGTAACATTAAAATTAATGTGTTGATTGCGGGAATTTTAAATTAGTTAATTACTTCCATGTATTCTGTTTACTTTTTCCATACTTTTAAATGTACCACAATTAGTCATGTTTGTTATTGGTAAGATTTTTTTCCACTCTTCTGATCCTCTTAAAATGACAAATGCTGCATTATTTCATCACTTTTAATTTAATATAATTTTCTTCACAAAAGTTGCTAATACTTTTTTCCATCATCATATACAAAAGAAATTTGTATTCATACTAAAGCATTAGACCTTTCCATATTCTCCTTACTTATTCTCACTACTATTGGAGCAATGTCTAAAACTGTGTAGTTAACATATTCTAATGGAAGGAAATTCCTCATGAATTTAGGTCAGCTGATGACAGATGAGAACTTTTGATATACAGTATGTGAAGAAAGTATTTGCTAGTGGCATGTCTCCTGCACCAGTTTTCTTGGTGCCTCTAATATGTCAATTTAGCTGTATAATGTGATAAATTTATTACAGTGTTTGGAATATTTCAATACAATCACATAATTAATCTAGATTTGTAAAATAAATCTGTCTAGTAGGTCTTAAAGAAAGAGAAAAGGACAGTTTTGCAGTTAAGGTAGAGGTCTGAGAGGAAGGAGACTTGAATCTGATTCCCAGCTCTGACACCGACCTCCTGAGTGATGCAGGACAAATCATATTCTTCCCATGCCTGAATTTACCCCATCTATAAAATTAGGACACTACAGATTAGTCTCACAAGGATCTTATGAAACTCCATGTCAGTAAAGAGCTTCAACATCTACAGACAAAAACACCACAGAAGTGCAAAGGATGATTATTTCTCCATATAGCCCAATCATGTGTTCATGAAACAAATAATAATACTGAGGCCTGGTCTACACTTACCTTTGCGATTCGGCGGCAGTCAACGGGAGATACGCCAGTGACGTCAATCACTTGCGTATCTCCCGTCAACTTTGCAACGTCTCCTCTGCGTGGCCTCCATACTGCGCTGCTTCGAAAGGAACAGTGCTCCCTTTGACGCAGCGCTACTCCACTTACCAGGGTGGTTTTCCTGCATCGCTTCCTGGATCAACTGAGCGCATCTATACAGACCACTCATTCGATCCAGAGCAATCGATGTGACAGTGACAAATTTGCCGCCGTCAGTGTAGACCCAGCCTAAGAAAGTTGTTTGGGGTTAGGGACCATCCTTTTGTTTTGTGAGTGTACTGCACCTAGCACAATGGGATCCTCACCTTTGACTGGGGCATCTAAGTACTATAATAACACATCAATGCACATAGAAATATTAAAGTAAAATTATACTTTTAGTAACTAAAAATGGCATTGAAGAGCTCCATGTTCATTGTGTCGCGATCTCATAGCAAATTTGCTACCTATGCAAGTCAAAAGATTTTCCCCCCATAACTAGGAGCCAACAAACTCTGAGCTCTAATGGTCAGTCAAGGTTCTTACTATGGATCACCATCATTAATAATGGCTCTGAATGCTGAATTAAGCCATCAGATACACCCATGCAACTCTCCAGCTGTGCAACTCAAACGCCTTCAGATTATACCTTTTGGTGATATCTGTGCAAGCTATAAAAAGGGAAATAATGACAACCCAGGGAACTACAGACCAGTCAGTTTAACTTCAGTACCTGGAAAGATAACGGAGCAAATAATTATGCAATCAATTTGCAAATACCTAAAAGATAATAAGGTAATATAAGAAACAGCATGGATTTGTCAAGAACAAATAGTGTCAAATCAACTTTAGCTTTAACAGGGTAACAAGTCTTGTGGATGGGGGGAGGGAAGCATTAGATGTGGTACATCTTGACTTTAGTAAGATGTATGTATCTCATATGACCTTCTCATAAACAAAGTAGGGAAATATAACCCAGATGGAGCTATTGCAAGGTGGATGCATAACTGGGTTGGAAAACCATTCCAAGAGAGTAATTATTTGGTTCACAGTCAAGCTTGAAGGGCATATGGAGTGAGGGCCTGTTGAGATCAGTTTTGGATACGGTTGCGTTCAATATCTTCATCAGTGATTTAGACAATGGCATAGAGAATATACTTACAAAGTCTGCAGATGACACCAAGCTGGGAAAGGTTGTAAGTGCTTTGGAGGATAGGATTAAAATTCCAAACAATCTGGACAAACAGGAGAAATGGTCTGAAGAAAATAGGATGACATTTAAGACGGACAAATGCAAAGTACTCCACTTGGGAAGGAACAATCAGTTGCATACATACAAAATGGGAAATGATTCCTAGGAAGGAGTACTGGGAAAAGGATCTAGGGACCATAATAGAACATAAGCTAAATATGAGTCAACAGGGTAACACTGCTGCAAAAAAGGCAAACATCATTCTGGGATGTATTAGCAGGAGTGTTGTAAGCAAGACACAAGCAGTAATCCTTCCGCTCTACTACGCACTGATTAGGCCTCAAATGGAGTACTATGTCCAGTTTTCAGCACCACATTTCAGGAAAGATGTGGACAAATTGGAGAAAGTCCAAAGAAGAGCAACAAAAATTACATGTCTACAAAACATGACCTAGAAGGGAAGACTGAAAAAACTGGATTTGTTTAGTCTGGAGAAGAGAAGACTGAAAAGGGACATGATAACAGTTTTCAAGTACATGAACAATTGTTACAAGGAGGAGGGAGAAAAATTGTTCTCTTTAACCGCTGAGGACAGGACGAGAAGCAATAAGCTTAAATTGCAGCAAGGGAGGTTTAAGTTGGACATTAGGAAAAGCTTTCTAATTACTGTCAGGGTAATTAAGCACCGGAATAAACTGCCTATGGACACTGTGGAATCTCCACCATTACAGATTTTTAAGAGCAGGTTAGACAAACTCCTGTCAGGGATGCGCTAGATAATACTTAGTCCTCCCATAAGTGCACTGACTAATGTGTTTGCACAGATGTAGCTGAGAGAAAACATATTATTGGTGATGATGCACAAGATGTAAAGACCACAATATAACTGCCAAAGCCCAGGAAGAGGCTGGATTTGCAAAAACCATCTTGTTTCTTGAAAATGAAACAAATTTGATATGAAAACCAGTGAAACATGCTGAATATGGAAGTCCATTATCAGATACCAATCTTGTTCTGAGACTTTTAGGGATGTATATGAAAAAAAATTAGCAGGGAATTAGGGAGGCTGCTTGGACTAGTGGCAACTCCCAAAGTGCAATGCCAAACAAAAGTAAGAGGAGTATGGGGTGCTGCTTTAAATGCTTGCAGTGCATTTTAGATATACTACTGTGCTAGTTAGATTAATAACAGTGGTACAAACTGAGGTAACATTTTATTTAATAACATTAGTAACCATGGCCAGGTCTGACCATGATATTGGCCACATCCTCACTCCTTTGCAAACAGGTTCTTTGCTTGTTCTTTCACAGGAATACTTTGATAGATTTCTCAAGGTGAAGGGTTGACCAAGTGAGTCCGCTTTAATGATCATCAGTGTTTCCAAACCTTTATCACCAAGATTTGGTCTGAACTCTGTTTGTTTCTTGCACACAACAGAAAATCATGAGTTAGAGTTGCTTTGAGGAATTACAGGGATTGTTTTCATTACCTGAGCCAGAGCATTCTATACTGTTTTGCCATGGACATCCATTATCTGTGATATGGTATGCCATTGTTCATCACAACTGGTGCAAACCAGAACTGATGACATGTCATCAATCTGGTACCAATCAATCAGCTTCTGTAGTGTGTCTTGCTGCAATTGATTCTTCAGCAGATGCAGAAACCACTGCATGAAAAACACTACCATAATATACAGTCGTCATTCTGAGTGCAATTTCAGCTATTTCTGCATGTACAGTAAAACCTCAGAGTTACAAACACCCAGAATGGAGATTGTTCGTAACTCTGAACAAAATGTTATGATTGTTATTTCTAAAGTTTACAACTGAACATTAACTTAATACAGACTAGAAACACTTTTATGCACAAGAAAAATGCTGCTTTCCCTTTTTTTTTTTTTAAGTAGTTTACATGTTACAGAGTACTGTAGTGTATTTGCTTTTTTTCTATTCTCTGCAGCTGCTTGATTGTGTACTTCTGGCTCTAAATGAGGTGTGTGGCTGACTGGTTAGTTCATAACTCTGGTGTTCATAACTCTGAGTGAGGTTCTAATGTAATAGTTCAGGATGAAGCAGAAGCAGTTTCCTCACTACAAGTGTGCATGCCTCTCAAGTCAATAGGACAGCTTCAACTCTCTGTCCATCAGCCTGTGATCACTAAAGCAGAAGCAGGACTTGATTGCTTCCACTCTGAGTTGTGTCTGATAGTCCTGTGTCTTGGATCCAGTCATAACAGCCTTGTTGTCTTTCTGATTAGAAGTGAGTTTGTACTCTATAATTGTCAGGCACTTCGCTTCTATCATCACTAACGACTTGACAAATATGACAAGATTGTCTTTCAGCAGACTAAATAACTGATATCTTATTGTGTTAATCAGAGGGTCCTCTTTTTGCAGTGTTCAGTTTGTCAAAGATCGGAATTAAGTCTAAAAACAGGCAGTAAGGTTTCATTTGTGAAGAAATCAGCAAATGTCTTATACAATCATGACTTTCAACGCCCAATTCTGTAGTTTGTTTTTAGCACAGTGATGTCATGTCAATTTATTTGCTTTGTCATGTTTGGCATCAATAACCTGATCAGTATGCTTGCAGGAGCAATGCTTTTTGGATAATCTTGGTTTTGCTGCAATGCCCAGTTTCAACTTTGATAACAAGCTGTAGGTCACCGCTACTCGAGGTTCACTTTTGTTTGTTACTAATATAGCTGATTTCTGCTCTGAATGGCTCATCTTGACTTTCACTAGGTTGTCGCTAACAGTCTGGTCTTGCTGGCTTCTCACTTTAGCACAAGACTTAGCATCATCTATGTCAGTTTTAGGTTGCTGCAAAGGGAGACCAGGTAGACTGACATTCATAGCTTTGAGCCTGGTGCCCCTAGAAAGAACTCCTTCCAATTTTGCTGCCTCAGTCCAGAAGAACACGGTCAGTGTTTACCTCTGTGGGATGAGTGGAGTCAGACCCAGATCAAGCAACAGCCAGCATTTGCTTGCATGCTTCAACCTCTTATAGATTCACTGATTTATACATCTCACAGCTTCTGACACATGATGAGCTCCTGGCAATGCTCTATGCTCTGGTCAAGATAACAGCAGATGTCAGTTAGAAGTTTATCGATGAAGAAATCTAGAAGTTTATCTGTCTGTCTCAGCCACAATGTGCACAAGATGACATAGGTAACTCACAAGAAAAATAGATGGACATTGCTCTCGAATAAATGGCACAACACCCTTATGCAAGCCTATCATGAGAGAAGCATTGTTATTTTCAAAAGCCAACGAGTTTGACAACAGGATTTTCCTGGCCTCCACATCTGAATTCAGAAAATGAAAAATATTCCATTAGCATTTTCTATACTGGTTGGCACTGACAGCAACGAGGTGATCACTTTACTTTTGCTATCAAATTATCAGACAATGATCAGGAACAGCTTGCTAGTACCTTCACTGCTGCCATCAGTGGCTAGAGTAAATGATGAATGCCGTACACTTTCTGTTAGATGGTTCCCGCTATCATTTGCCAGTTCTATAATAATGGCTATCATATTTGTGAATGCACATGCAGATTTCCTGCCAATTTCTGAATCAGGAAACGGAGTTTTCAGAAGCTTCAAGATGTGAGTGCTTACTGCAATTGGCAACTTATACTCAGTGACCAACCCCGTCACTAACACTTTGGCACAGATCATGCTATAGTCAATGTCTGTGGTGAAGAACTGTTTTATCTGCATGCTGCTACCTGCCTTTTTGCCCTTGGGCCCAGAGGGCAGGGGTGGGGGGTCCCCATGGGATATGTTGGGTCCTTCTTGCCCCAGAGTAGCAGGGGAAAGAGTGTCACACCCAGTCCTCCTAGCCCTTGGCTGGGCTCAGGAAGATGAGGCACCAATAACTGCAAGTGGCATTGGAGGGGGGACGTACTATGGTGCTAGGTATGGTGCCTGGATGTCCCCCAAATCTGAAAGCACCCAGTACCTGCAGCTGTGCTGGGGGAGAAGGCACAGGAAGCCAGCACATCATCCCCACTGCATCATGTTAATATTCTCGACCCAGCCCTTTGCTCCCTGAAGCCATGGTGCAGCAGCCAGCCTTGTATTTAGGCCCCATACTGGCCAGGAACAGCCTCCTCCTGCAAGGGCTATCACCAGTGCAATCAAGCACTGGAAACTTCCCCCAGCCTAGCTAATAAAATAGTATGCCATGTGAACATGGCCATGCTCTAGGCACTTCTGCACAGAGGGTCCTGCAGTAGAAAACAATAACTACTCATTCACAGTGCTGTGTTGGTCAGAATCATGCTCCTATTCCTCCCAGTTTTTAAATTTAATTGAAAAATTTGAATATTTAAGCCTCATTTAGTAATTTCATAATTATTTTTAAAATTAGAGGATTATGGAAAATTAGGGAGGGTTGGTATCTCTGCATTATGCATTTTTACAATGCCACACAAAGTAGAACCATGCTTTAAGATTATCCGAGGAGCCTTAACTCAGCAATCCCTGACATCAGACGGTTTAAATCTTAAGCAGTGTTGAATTACTATAGATTTCTCTCTTTTCCACAGCTATTCCTCAATATTTATATACTAAGAATTTGTATTCGTGGGGATGAAAGCACATCATTGGAGCCCAATAATGAAAAATCTTTTTTCCCCATTCACCTGCCTTACTACTTAATTACAAATATAAAATGCAAATTATACTCCCATCTATACTAAACATTTATCTGAAAAGTTCCTTAAAAATATTCTAAAGATAAAAGGCACTATGTAATTATTATTTCTGTATTAGGGACCTCAAAGTGGAACTCATCTACATATTGTTGCTCATAGATATTCTCTTTATTAATAACTTAAAACTAAGTAAAATTTCCTCTAAAAAGAGCATCTTATTATTTTAAATGTTCTATAACATACACAACGCAATTGTAGGAATGAAATTTGGCAACAAGTTTGTCTTTAACGAGGACCGAACAGTCAAAAATGTTCTGCATTCCTGTAAATCAAAAACAGATTAACCAATTTTTTTTTAATGGGGTGTCAGGAAGGATTTTCCACCAGGCTAAAACCAAACATGCCAATTTTCAGAAATTTTTATTGTAAAGCTATGAGTGAATGAAAATATGGATTTTTAATGACACATTATCACTGTCTTTATTATAAAAACATTAATGCCCTCATAACACATGTGCTAGAAAGGTTTTCTTGTGAAAAATAGGGCTGGGAATACCCTCTTCAGTAAAACGTAAACTATTTAATCTGAGATTTTACTTGATTTATTAAAGCTGTTCTACTGTTTATAAAATGTAATAAGGTCTTTATAGTCTGGCATTCTTTTACACATTTTTAAAACAGGTTGTACTGAACAGGAATTTGTCTGCTATCTTTACAAAACTATAAGTTTTCTAAAATTAAAAGACATTTGATTTGGGTTAGTATCATACAACAAATGTATCTATGGGGAATTTTGATGCATGTGTAATCATTTTCAAGAGACAGAGGGGGGACTGCAAAGCAAATGTAATGGATGATTACAGTGTAAGAAAACTGTTCAGTATAAGAAAACTGTTGCTAGAACTACAAATCATGCCATCTAAAATGAGTACTCTGCCATAAATATAACGGCTCTACATTTGTACGTAAATACTTAAAACACACTCAGGAAAGGAAAATTTATATGGAATAAGAGAAAATAGATGATGTGAGAATGATGAAAGAACAGAGATGAAACACAAAGAACAATAATGTGTAACTATCAGCAGCCATGTGCAACATGGGGAATAGAAATCTTGATTTTCTTTTCCAAACTCACAAGACTTTGTCACTAGGAAAATCTCCATTGGGAGTAGATCGTTTTAGGGTTTATATTCACTTTACAAATGAACCACTAGAGGGCAAGAATTTAGGAGATCTATTTCTAGCCAAAAGATGGTAGTGGTGAACAAATATCAGACTATACATTACAGAAAGATGGAGGAAGAGAGATGGGACAGCAGCAAGGGAGAAAAAACAAACAAAAAAATAAGATGAAAGACAGGAGCAGAGAAAAGAGCCTTTTGTCTATCCCATAATTTATAAGACATTAATGATTTTTACAGGCCTGTCACTAGCTTTAAAGTATCCTAAATCTACCTGAAATAAGACCTGTCACCATAATGTTGTGACACAAACAGTGTCATCCCACAAAGATAGAAAAAGGTGGCAACCTTAACATAAAGAAAGCAAAATGAGGGTACAAAGTACATAGAAAATCGCTCCCATGTAAAACAATGCCTCATCAGTCACAGGTAGGAAAGCTTTACATTCAGAAAAATAATTTGAAGTGGCTGGAACAATACAGAAGGTCTAAATCATCACCAGTAAAGAAGAAACGGGATTGCATTATATTTCTTTACTATCTATTTTTCAAGCGTTTTGGAAGATGGATTTTTGAACTCCCACCTAAACTGGTGAACAAAAACCTCAAAAAAACTTGGCTGCTTCTCTTAACACTTTTCTCCTTCATTTGTATCCTTCCATTGTCTCCCCCTTTTCTATGTTTAATGCAACAAACTGCTTGTATTCACTGTCAATGCCCTTCACAGCCAACCCGCACCACACCAATAATCTCCCAGTTGTTTTCATGCTGCAACACTTGCCTTCCCTTGTTAGCCCACTTGTTTAGTTTTACTTGTGCTTTCTCCAGTGCTGTCCTTCACACTTGGGAGGCATTCGCCATAAACAACTGCAAAGCTACTTCATTATCCACTTTCTAATCCCTCCTCAAAACTCTCCTTTGCCATAATGCCTGTGATATACTTGATAACAGCTAGTCTGCTGGTTTGTTATGACCACTGCTTATTAAACTGACCAAGTTTCCTTGTACTCTGCTGTCTGCTTGTTGTCTTATATTTAAGATTATAAGCTCCTTGGGGCAAGCACCATTTGTGGTTGTTCTGTACCTACACAGTGGGGTTCTGTTTCATGACCAGGGCTCCTCCTTGGCACAAGCAACAGTAATATAAATAATTTCAAATTTAAAAAGAGATTAGATACACTATGACAAAAGGTGCATATTGATAGTTTCTGCACTAGAGCACAGATGTCTCAAAATGTCAGCTTGCACAGTACAAGAATTGTTCAAATTGTGCTAAACAGGGCATAAGAATATTGTAAGTTATTTGTTCTCCCCTCCCTCAGTAAGTCTTTTGGATGAGTATTTGTATACTAAAATCGTATGCTGTTGGCATGAGACCTAAAGTTATTTTCTAAAAACTATACAGTGACTTTATGATCCCCACATGCCACCCTAAGGGGAGACTGGATGGTTTGGGCAATTGGTAACAGATACAGAGATTTTCATCAGTGTATTGTCAGTTCAAATCCAGCCTTTGTTAGTACTGACTGAAACAGACCAGTTATTTTCTGATGGTTGTGACCCATGTGAAATAAATATTTACATACATTGTCTCCTTGCAGTTCCTCGTGTACACATATCCGAATAATAAAAGTCACCTCCATGTTTGACAGAATTCAGAACCTTGTTGGCTTTCTCAAAAAAGTTGAAGAATAACCAGGACAAGGTGACTTAAATTTATCTTCTCATCTACAGAACAAAGATGAAACACAACAGCAGTGTGGCATGGAGAAGGCAGCAACCGTGTAGTGGCAGGCAACCTGCACTAATGACTATGAAGGTACAGAGAAGTAACGTGAGAGACATCACAGTGTAAACCCTTTTCCATACAAGTCAGGAGTCACATTACAAATAGTCTGCTACTGAATTAGGTCTCTGTCTTCCTACCTCACAGTAGGCAAAGCGAGAGGTTTAAGTCACTGACGTTTAATAAGACCTTTGCTATGGTCAGGCGGAAGACGCTCAAGAAATGCCCAATATTATTACTGGGAGCTGAATAAACCTTGGCGCAATCGGCTCCCCCGCGCCCACGTTTTCCAAAAGCCGCAAGGGGTTTGCAGACGCGATGCCCAGGGCCCGTTCAGGGCGTCAGCCGGCCGCCGTGTAACCTCTTGAAAGGGCACAGTCCGCGTGGTAGCGCGGCTGGTTTCCAGCGAGGGGGACGCGGCTCCCGGCTCGGTGCCGCACCAGGCGGCAGGTCACAGGCGCAGGCCTGGTTTCCCAGCGAGCCCGCCCAGCTGGGACACCGCGGGCAACCGGGACGGCACCGAACGCTCCTCGCCGGCGCCCAGGGGCGAGCGCAGGGTCCCGTCTCACCCCGCTCGCGGAAGGCGCCGCCCCGCTGCCAGGCAACAGCGGGGGTCTCGCAGCGCCCCGGAGCCACGGCGGAAGAGACTCACCGCCCCCGCAGCCCGACCCACGGGGAGGGGAGGACGCGGGGCGGCCTGTGACCTCAGCGGTCGGCGCTGGTGGAGCATGAGCGCCCCGGTGACTGAGGCGCCCATCCCCCCCCCATGACGGGCAATAAATTACCCCGGCGGACCCTCCCCCCAGGAGCCCCGCCCTCTCTCCTTACCCCCTGTGGCCGCTGGGCTCGCGCCGCGCCGCCGGTTTGGAATTGGAAATTTCGCGCCGTCCAGCGACGGCGCCTGCGCACGCGGGGATGACCCCGCCCCTCTCCCCCGGCACCGCCCGCCACAGGCCGCTCCTCGCGCGCGTGCGCAAAAGCCGCCCGACTGAGCGCCCGGGAGGGGGAGGGACTTCTGAATGACGTCAGACGGGGAGGGCGGGGCCGGCCCGGGGAGGGAGGTTCGCGGGTGGGGGCGGCGTGCGCGTGGAAGAGGGAGGCAGGCAGGGCGAGGGGCCGGCCCGTGGCGCCGCGGGGAGGGAGCCGGGCAGGGCTGGCTGGCTGGGAAGGCACGTGCTATTTTGAGGCAAACTCCGCTATTGTTTAACCCCCCACGCCAGGGCCCCAGAGCCCTGGCTGCGGTTTAAAGCCCCTTCTCTAGCGCGTGTACACACCGCGGCCCTGCGTCAGCGGGCTACGTCTCGGTGCAGCGCCGTAACGGGCGTCGCTCCCCTTTGAACCGTCGGGCTCACCTTGGGCGCGCCTCTCACGTCAGGTCGGTGTTCCCGGAGCACGTGGCGAGTCGCTTCCAGCCCGGGGAGCTCCGTCCGAGCTGTTCCGAGATTTATACGTTTCCAAACCGGCGCGTGCACACGCCCCCGAAAGCGTTGCCCTGAAACGCCAGCTCGTCCTGCTCGGCGAAAGAGCGCCCCTCGCCTTAGCGGAATCACAGATGGGTCCAGCTACTTTTGGCTCTGAATAGAAAACGGAGGGAACAGGCTAGGTCACAGCCTCTTTGATTGCCCCAGACTGATAGCAAAGGCTGTGATCGATTTGATTATGCTTGTTCAGTAGCATGTGCAATATCTAGCTCTTCTCTAGCATTTTTCATCAGCAGAGCTCCACACTCTTCAAGGCACTTTTTCTCACACTACTGCTGTGTATTAGGGAAATGCTATTATCCCCATGTTACAGATGGGGGACAGGCACAGAGAAGCTAAGTTAAGTGTCTACAGTCACACAAGATGTCTCTGGAAAAGCAGACTTCTAGGCTCCTGACCTAACCACCGAACCATTCTTCGTAGTTTTAGTCCATTTCCTAAGAAACAGACCTTATCATACCACAAACTCTTTTCTGACTACTATGTGAAGGAGTCTCTCAGCCAACTTTTTCCTGTCTTTTCAATGCAGATTGGGTCAAGTTAATTTCAAATGCAAAATCTATTGAGTTTATTTTTTAAATGCCAACAGGCCTTTTTCCTTCTCACCTATGCCACCCAGAAATGCAAAAAGTGTGAGTTCTTATTTTAATTTTCTGAGTTTCTATTTGTATAAAATAAGAGGTATGTTTTCCCTCTGAAGATTGGAATATTGTATTGGTAGTCCACTGAGAGAATATACACTAGGACTGACTGCTGCCCCTTCTAATTTTTTACTTGTACAAGTATCAAGTCAAACTTGCTGTTGAGTAAATTAATTATGAAGGGCTAGATTCTGCCACCCTTCTTGTGTTGAGTGGTATTTTGATTCTCAAATAATCCCACTTAAATCCCCGACTTTGTGCACAAGTTTATATTTTGGAGTTGAGACCCTTCATCCTTTCCTATTATTCATACACTAAGACTTTTTTTTCACTATTTCATTCATTCTCCTAATTTCAATCTAGCTATCCTTATTCACTGTTTCTTCTTAATTCTTCCTCTTTTTCGTCTCATTCACAGTCTCCCTCACAGTCATTCCATTCATCCTCATTTGATCCTTCTCCCCACTGCCTTCCTCTTAATCTCTTTTTATCTCTTACTCCTTGGGGAACTCTGCATCAAAAATTAAAAAATTCTGTATATTTTATTTGTCAGAATAACAATATAATCACACCAGTTTCAATTATTTTTGGTAATTTATTTCAAAATACCTATCAGCAAGTATGTCTGTAACAACACAGACAACAAACTATATTCAGCTAATGTTATTTGACAAATAGATTCCTTAGTAGGAATATTAATAGAGAACTTTGAGCAATAATTCATTTAAACTACAATACAGAAATGTATTTCCCACACCCCTCAAAAGCAGTGCAAAGACCTGGGGGAATATGGTAATGCAGGAGCTGAGGGAAAGGGAACTAATTGCCGGGAAGGAGCCAGGGAGTGAAGCTGGAGGGTTGTTGGGTGTGGGGGGGAGATGTATGGAACAGGTTTTTTAGAAGGATTGTTGGGGTGCCACCCCGACTGACTGACCCCCTAGCCTCTCCCATTCAGTCGGGCACATCAGCCACTGTCCCCAGTGTCCCTGCACCCTCTCTCCCTCATCCCCATTTGTCTCTACAACCCCACTTAGCCCCCCCTTGGCCCCATCCTCATGTGGCCCTGCACCCCCACTCCCATTCAGCCCCCATCCCAGTCTATCCCCCCACACTAGCCCTTCTGAACCCGTCTATGTGACCCCAGCAACACCATGTGCCTTGCTCTAATTGTCTGCCCATGTCCCATGACTCCTCCCCTGGCCCTGTGGGCAGGGCACTGCCAAGAATGCAGGCAGAGCCCCTACCTATCTGTAGCTGACTGCTATGGCTGGTTCTGTTCTGGCACCACAGTATCCCCTGGTGGATGAAAGGCATCATTGCAGCATCTCTCCGGCAGAATGTATTTTCCATGGAGAAAAAAAATCTGCAGGGAACATGAATTCTGTACATGCACAGAGATGCAAAAGTCCCTCAAGAGTAATCTCTTATTCACATCCTACTCTGTCTTTCCTCTTACCTATTGCTCTTAACCCTTTCCCACATTCATCCACTCTCACACACCTGCTTAGACTCATCTATCTATCCACTCACATCCTTGTTCCTAGCCCTATCCCAGTCAAGGATTTCAGGGCAACTCTGCACCTGTATTACCTTCACTCTCTAAAATGTTCCTTTCCCTATCTCCCATATCTCTATACCAACTATATAAGTCTGCCCTTCCTTTCTCCTCCTTAGCAGAGTGGTGGTCCTGTTCTGTTCTGTCATTCTACATACAGAAAAAAGCAGAGAAATTATTGTTTAAAAGTTCCCAGTTCATTACAGGAGTTCCTCTCTTATATCTTTTCTATTTATTTGTTCTAAGGAATCTTAACATTAAATATGCGTGATCCAAAAGTTGGTGGAAAAACTCCAAATGCCTTTAATGGGCATCGTATTAGGCCCTGAGTTTTTTAACTCTTATTTGTGTCAGGTATTTAAGATGGCTCTTCTGTCTGTAATTATAAGAATATCACTTGCAGTGAATAATAAAAATACTACTTATTTCTCCTCTCAGTTTACCTGCTGCTTATATGAATATCTCCACATTAATATTTCTTATGCTGTTTTTTTAATTTTTGCCCTGTTATCAAAATAGCATTGCCAGATTAATTTAAAAGGGTTGGATTCTGGAAATTTCCAGGTGCTTTTCTGGGTAGTAGCAAATTGCTTTTCAAACAAGATTACTTTCTTAACTCACTAATACAAACTGGCTGGGATATTTCCCACATATCCAGCACATCTGGAAAACACAGCACTGAACTTTGGGTATAATGCCCACATTCACACTGTGACTCCAGTTCGTAACTTATTTACGTCTTTAACTATTTCACTCCTTCCCTTTTTTGTCAAATAACACAGGAGAATTTATATATATTTTATATCATCAGTTTTGTTAATTCTTACTTAAGATGTCAACATTTATTAAATCCTTCGCTAATGATCAATTTAGCAGATGCATCCAGCTATCCTGGTACTGTGGAGAGAGTTTGAGTAGGATACCATAATATTTTTCCATTTTGACCTTGATACATCGTTGGTCTGATTTAAAGTTATATCCTATGTTTCTACAGTATGGAGCAAAAAGCTGCTTATATTCATCAACCTATTAATTACATCATCAATATAATCATTCTTCTCCATGTATGCCAGTATTTTTATTTTGATTGTCATGTACACTCAGACTTGTAGCCAAAGATGATTACAACATGGCAGAAGTTGTTAAAAAATACACAAGGAAGTATGGGGAGAAGAAAATCCCATATGAGAATAGTCATGGGAATGATTACATTTGAGAGTGTTCTATTTTTTACCTAAGTATTGAAGGGATAAATGATCAGCTAGAGCAAAATAATGGCAAATATGAAATAGAATGATTAAAGTGTATCACTGTATATAAAATGTGAAAGGAGAAATCTGTAGAGAGGTTACCTGGTAGTATGATTTAGTTTTATTTACACTGATTTGGGATAGCCATATTATAAATGACAATATTATGAATGAATTAAGTATGCAATGTCAAGTGAATGCCAACAAAACATTTATACCACATTACCATATGCTCTGTATGCAGTTTGCCAGTATTTTACAGGAAAAAACATAAAAATATGACTGTTCTTAAAAGTGTTATTGGTGTTATTTTTCATATCCCTGTACCTGTAACATCAGGCACCTTATTTGCACCTATTCCAGCTGTCCAGGTCTCAAAGAGAAAATTTAATCAGTAAATCTTAGAAACTTCTAAAAATTACTTCAAATAACATTCCCATACATAAGAATGCATGATTGTAAGGTCTGCTATCTCAGGATAGGATCTTCCAGTACTGGAAACCTGGAAATCTTCCCTTTCCAGGAGCTCAAAAGCTCCCTTTGCTAGCCCTGCAAGTTTGAGTTATATCAGACCTTTTACTTTTCTTTGGTGCCGGACTAAATGCTCTCATCTTGGTCCCTGGGCCAGCGTTATTTGGTGGGGGAAAATTCCCTAGCTGAGGGGAAAGAAGGAAACATCTCTTTGGCAGGTTTTGAAAAAAATATCACAGCTGTTTGAAGCTGCTCAGGGGTTTGGAATGTTAGAATAAATACAGTAGGAGTTAGATTAATGGGCGAAAATGCAGGTGAGGTACTCACAGGTGCATGGCAAATACAGTTTATCAACACGTATCACCAACACACATATGGTATAATTCATACACATTACAATCACCAGCTAAATAAAACAGGCAGTGTTAAAGAGCCCAAGACCTTGGGCTTAATAAAACAAAAAAACACCACAGACATCTGTCACATGATCTAAAGGAGACTCCAAGAGAGTCTCCTTTAGATCATGTGATATAGATCTGTGGCTTGTTAGGACAGTTGCTACAAGGCAGCATAATCTCAAACACTTGAGGAAGTCGGATTCTATCCAGAGAGGACAATGATGCATATATATTGACCAGCACATTAGTTCACTGATGTTTATATATCATTCAGTGAACATTTGCAAGATTATGGCATTTCTAACTGCTATTTATGCCTTTGAAAATCTTTCAGTTTGTATAATGTATTTCTAGACACACATCACAATATCAAAGCACTTTCTTCCTTGCGTTAATACCTTCAGATGAGGTCCACTCTACAACTCCTCTTGCAAGGCTCATGACTGCTTAATATCTGAGCCCCTGACTCTTGTGAAGCATTCACTATTTATTTTTCTATGGTTTGTGTGTTATTTTGTTTTTCTGAATCACCTATTTTTTATTTCTGTAATTCCTATACAATAAATCAAAAATCCCCGTCAGCAGAGAGCGGTGAATTTTTCTCTCTGCACAAGGTTCTCTTAATTTGTCTGAGTGTTTCTGAAATGGGAAAATTCACAAGCAATCTTTCCCCAAAATCTTGATGTTGCTGCTGAGAATCATATTTCTGCACTTTTTGTTTATTTTCAAGTTTCAGGTTTTTCTACATGCTCTGCTCCTCCTGCCTAATAATCCAGGGAAACTACAGACGCTACAATGTGCTGTGTAGCCAAGAGGAAGAAACTAACCTTTTTATCTAAACAACAGAGCTGCTGGACTATGAAGATTAGTGTGTGTATGTGTGCGTGCACATTTATCATCACTGCAGATAGGAGAAAGCACTTTGTCTGACAAAGTTACAGACAAAGTTGTTTGCAAGCCAAACATAAAAAAAACAACACAGCGATTACTGTCTGTTCGGGACTGAACTTGTTGGGAAATGTCGAGTATTGCTCTGATTATACCATGGACTAGAATGTCATTTTCATATAGCTAGACACCAGACAAGATCCTCAGCTGATGTAAATCTGTGTAGCTTCATTGACTTCGATGATTGTTTTGCAACAAATAAACATTACTCTTCAGTATTTAAAACCCACATATTTCAACCTTAAGAGCCAGAAAATTAAAAATACTATAAAAACACAAGTGAAATTAAATGTATAGATTTTCCTTACCTACACTGAGAGATAGACATAAATAAAGAACATGGAGAAACATAAATGGTATTTTTAACATTTGTTCACTTTTAATAATCTAAGGTGTTGTTAGTGGGGTAGGTAAAGAAATTGGTTTACATCATATTGGATAATATTCCATGCTTCATGTCTGAAAGGTGCAGCACAAAACTCACAGTCAGGGATGAAGTGGGGGTTTAGTTATGGCAGCCTCCCCATGCTGCCCTATGGGTTGCTGCACTGCCTGGAATCTCTGTTGTGCTTCCCCCTACCCCTGACATGCGTCTTCCACCCTTGGCCCCATGCCAGGCCTTCTGAGGGGCTTGGTGGTGTCAGACGTACAACTGTCTTCCACAATGCCTGCATCAGAGGAATCGTCCCCTGGCTGGATAAGAGTCTTTTAGGGCCCCTTTATGTCACTGCAAGCATTTTGCCAGGCATAAAGGGGCCAGAGCAGGGGGCTGATTTTTAAATTGACAATATCTATTTGCACAATTGTTTATTAAGTTGTAAGAATACTGTTGTACAGTAATTTAAATAAAGTATCTTGAAGAATTAGTTTAGGACTATATTCTTGTAATATCTTCTCTAGTGATGTCTATTTTCTGCTTCCCTTTTTGCCCCCCTACTTCTTGTTGTTGTCTACCTTCCCAAAGTTGTTCTTGTAACACAGAAGTATGTATTTTGATAGTTATTTTGTGCTGTGTGAATACTACTGCAAACAACTTGTAGACATTCCAGCGTTTGAGCTGTAGGCCATGTCCTGTATTATTCAGGCATTTGGACATCAGTTTTTAAGATTCTAAAACTCCTTTGTACACTTGAACACTTTTACTAGACTTAAAAGTATTTATGTATTTTATTTTTGGAGTAAAAGTATGTCTGGCGAAATCATCCTCTGTGTGGGAAAACCTCAGGGGCCTGAAAACGCCTAACCAGATTTTCAATTGGTGTAAATTGGTTTAGCTACACTGAAATCAGTAGAACTATACTGATTTACACCAAATATGGATCTGAGTTTCAGTGAGTTTTAACTCTCAGGTTCCTTAAGGCCTTCTACTGAGAGTGCATGATTTGCTACCCTTCCATCCTTCCCATGGAACTAAAAAAGGCCGAAAGGCATTATGAAGCCAATGCCTCCCCCTCTGCTGCTGAACCCACCCATCTCAGAGATATGGCTAATAGAATATTGAGGGGACACTGGGTAGGATAAGTTTTGTGCAGTTATTTTTTGAGATTCAAGAGACAGTGGACATTCCTCCTTCCATGGAGCTCAGTAATTGCAAGTCTCTGACAGAGGAGCTTCTGTGTGGTTCTGAAGAATTTGGTCTGCAGCACCCCAGAGGTATTTGGTGTCCATTACAACAGATTTCAATAGTTCTTCTACCTTTTATTCAAACTCTGCCCATAATGTTTTGCCGTCCTTTATAACACATATGGTTACCTTTATTAAACTAGTGATTTACTTTTATACTACATCTTTACAAACTAGCCAAGTGCATGTCAGGTCTTCATTATTTGGCGGATTACCTATCTTTTCAACTTACTTTATATGGATTGTGAGAGGAACTGAAATATTTAGTTTAAATACTGATTATATTTCTACCATCACAAATTCCCTTGTGTAATCATACTGTGAAAATACTTCCTGTTCCTCTGCCTCTCACTATTCTCAGCAGATGCTACATGAATGAAGTCAATCACTCCCAGGATACTGAGGAAAGCAAAAAGACATAAAAAAAAACTTCCTTCACTCCCTGTTGTGGGATGGTAGAACACTTGATCAATGTCTGACCATTTTTGTAGCCTGGTGCACAGGAATTGAGTGCAGCACACAGATGCAGAAAGTTGACTCTGTATGACATGCCCTGTTGATCCTCTGCGAAAAGATTCTATGAATTGTATAGAAAGGACATAAAATATGGAAAGCTAATGTATTTGCCTTAACTTGCACTTTCATTATCAGCTTCTAATAATGTGGGATATTCCTATTATTCAAATATTAGTTTAATGTATGAATATATTCTTCATTGTTGCACACTGTAGGCTGGTGGCACGGTCCAGCCAGCGGCGTCACGACCCTTCCTCGGGCCCAGGCTCGGAGGAGGGCCACAGCGCCCTTGTTGAGGGGAATAAGCTTCTGGGTTATGAATCTTTAGCCCCGGCCCTAGGCAGAGCGGGCTTCCCTGGCAGTCTATAGCCCCCTGGCTCTCACATAGGGCAGGGCTGGTAATGGGTCTGCGGCTCCCCACCCTTCCAACCAGCCGGGTGGGCCAGTAGTCTATTGCCGCCAGCCCTCAGATAGGGTGGGGCAAGAAACAGAGTCTTTAGACCCTGGCTCGCAAGTGGGCCTTGGGAGCGGTCTGGTGCCCCGGCCCTCAAACCGGGCAGGGCAGGCAAAGCAGTCTCTAGCCCCAGCCTTCCAATAGGTGGTGCTGGAAAGCAGTCTGATGCCTCCAGCCCCCAAGCAGGGTGGGGCAAGGGAAGCAGTCTATAGCCCCTGGCCTTACAGTCTGAGGGGCTGACAAGCTCGGTGTTCTCCAGTCAGGAGTGCAGAGGACAGCAAGCACTCCCTGGGTGGTTAGGGAAGGAAGCAGGGGGACGCAGGCCCACCCGACTCCACCGCGTCCCAGCCCAGGGCCCTACCAGTGGCAAAGTGGTTTGCCATGGAGTCAGCGGGGCTCCAGCTGCAACACGCTGAGCAGGGTTCTGCCTCTGACTCAGCCATTGCCGGTGGCTTTCCCTGGGCCACTTCCTCCCAACCAATCCCAGGGTACCTGCATCCATATCGGGCCCTCTGGGTTGCAGGGGGAGGCGGTGAGCGGGCATCCGGCAAATCCCTCTCCGTCAACTGGCAGCAGGTCTGGGAACTCCTGAGGTCATCTGCCAACAGTAGCTCCTCCAGGTTACAGGGCCCCAGGGGTTCCTCCAGTCCACCAGGGTCCATCCACATTGGTGGGTTCTCCACACCAGGCAGCTCCTCCAGGTCAGGGCTGGCCTACAGCGGTTTCTCCCACCCAGCAGGCTTGGGTAGCTGCACCCAGCTACTAGGGTCTGGCAAGCCCAGCCCGTCACTTGGGCCCAGTGGCCCACTCCAGTCACTAGGGTCAGGCAGCCCCCTCCAGTCCCTGGCAAGTCAGGCAGGTCCCACAAGCTCTGGCCAACAGGGTGGCTGTGCCAAACAATCTCAGGGACTGGGTCAGGCCTAGGCCACTGCCTCCAGGGAGATACATCTGCCTCTGGCAGCAGCTTCTCCCAGACTGAGCTGTTGGGCCTGTTTTTTATACTTCCTCCCCTGGCCCTGGCTCCACGCCTCTGCTTCTGGGTGGCAGGGACTGCAGGGCCAGGTTCTTTCCAGTGGGGGCAGAGTGACCCTTCCTCGGGCCCAGGCTCAGAGGAAGGCCACAGTGCCCTGTTACACACACATAAAACTGCAATGTATATTTATATATTTAAGAACCTGAAAGTTTTTAACATAATTCAAAATAATAAAAAGGGAAACTCTTTAGTAGGTAGGAAGCAGGAATCCAAGTGACAAATCTGCATAATAAAAGGGGTAAAATCATGTTTGAACCAATTTGCAGAGGTTTTGTGATGTAGATAACTGTCTGCTAGGAACCAGAATGTAATTACAAAACACATATTCACTCATGACCTAAATCATGATTTGATCTCTGGTCTCTAGGTATGAAGTGATAGTGCAAAAAAACTGAATAAATGCATTACATTACAAAAATGAAATGACTAACATAATTAAAATAAAATAATATTGTGCTTAAAGACAATTGGCATAATTCTACTTTGTTAGCTACTACACCTGACATTGGAAGTCCTAATGCAAACACCCATTTTTCCTTTGAAATCTTTATTTTTAAGTACAAAGGTTGTTAATCTGAATTGAAATTTTAAAATGTTCCTCAGGATTGTTCACTACATTTTAGGATAACTTTGTAAGTTTCTTTTTCTATTGGGGCATTACAGGAATTAAAATGTGATCTATGGTGCATATAAATTGTTACAATTTGCAACATCTTTTTCTTGTAATCATTTACTCCATCATAAGACATTCTTTAAAAGTTATCAAAGTAGTCATTTTGGTGTTATGCAATAATAAAAAAACAGATTGTATGATCTCATACTGCTTTACATCAACTAACTGATGCTGCTGAACAGACAGATGAGAAAGAAAATCCTTCCATATTGCCTCCCACAGCACTAGTACAATGGTTGTCCAATAGAGGACAGCATAGAGAATGGTAGGGGAAATGGTAAGAGATATAAAGTAGATCAATTTCTCTTATATACATAGTTTACCATTTGGGTAATCTGCTATATTGAAAGAATTGTATTGAAAGTGTACACGATTGCTAAAGTGTCATATTTTTGTTTTAAAAAAGTAAATCTCTGCAGGTTAGCATAAGAACGGCCATACTGGGTCAGATCAATGATCCATCTAGCCCAGTATCCTGTCTTCCAATAGTGGTCAATGCCAGGTGCTTCAGAGGGAATGAACAGAACAGGTAATCATCAAGTGATCCATGCTATCACCCATTCCCAGCTTGCAGCAAAGAGCAATCCCTGCCCATTTGGCTAATAGCCATTGATGGACCTATCCTCCATGAACTTATCTAGTTCCTTTTTGAACCCATTGCAGTCTTGGCCTTCACAACATCCTCTGGCAAGGAATTCCACATGTGTGTTGTGTGAAGAAATACTTCCTTTTGGGCATTTTAAACCTGCTGCCTATTAATTTAATTAGTTTCGAGTTATGAGAGTAAACAAGGAGTAAACAACACTTCCTTATTTACTTTCTTCACACCAGTCATGACTTTATAGACCTCTATCACATCCCCCCTTTTTTGTCTCTTTTCCAAATTGAAAAGTCCCAGTCTTATTAACCTCTTCTCACATGGAGAGGGGTATTTTCCATACCCCTAATCATTTTAGTTGCCCTTTTCTGTACCTTTTCCAATTCTAATATATCTTTTTGAGATGGCTACTTATAACCAATGAAATTGTTACATGCAAATTAGCTGTAGAATAAGGGTAGGGAATGAAGGGCAGTTGAATTACCTCTGTTATCACAGTGGTCTAGGACTCTTGGCATGGCATGGCATGGCAGCCTTGCTGTTGCATGAGTGTAATTCATAAAGTCAATATGGCTAAGAACTTAAAAATTGGACAATAAGAAGCTGTAAATCCCAGTGATGATTGAAACTGGTGATATTCTGAACAGAGAGAGCTCTCAACCATGCTGGTAACGGTATCCATTGCTTCACAGTGACTCAACAGACATTTAAACTTCCAAGTGTCACACAGACTCACAATCCTGGGATCTTATATTGTGCCAATGCCCCCCACCTACCAGCACCTCCTTTCAGTATGGCTAAGGGGATGTCCTAAAGTAGTATGCATACATGTAGTCCTCTTCGGGTTGGGCGTTTGCCCCCTTTGCTTACGTGGGCCCAGAAACTCTTGACAAAAAACCCATATTAGTTTATAATATGGGTTCCAACCATTTATATAATATAATATTAGGTAAGAAAATGGGCACAGACAAATGGGTGCAAAAGGGGCTGGGAAACTAAAGGAAATTCAACCACAACAGTGAAACCATAGCATGATCTCATCCCCCACCTCTGGAGGTGCCCAAAACCTTTATCCCATCCCTAGCCAGAGGCCTCTAACCCTAACAGAGGTGCATATAAAGTTGAGATGCACCAGCCTGGTGAGGTGGCTGTTCAGTCTGGTGGGGATGCTGGTCCTTGACTCCTCGGCTTTCACCTGCCCTCAGGTCTCCTGTGATTTTAAGTCCAAAATGCTCATAAGAAGTTCCAGTCTAGTAGTGTCCTCTCAAGACCTTTTCCCTAGGCTTATGCACACCCATACCCAGAGGAGCACAGCCCTTCTTCCTTTCACAGAAGCCACACGCACACGGCAGCCAAATGTGCCTGCTCTCCAGCTCCGCCCAGCTGTTGTGGGATCCTCCAGCTTCTTTCCCTCTTTCGGCCATTTATCGTCAAGGACTTGTCTTAGGTACAAGCACTTAGGTACTGGCTTATTACAACATAATGTAAACATTTTCAATCTTTTTTCTTGTTTCGAACCAAATACATTTTGGTGCCAACATAAAGGATTCTAGATGCCAAAAGTACTATACATCTGAAAAAAGAGATGGGCAAGATATTTACACAATGCTTGGATTCCTACACATTAAGCACTTTACTCTCAGCACACTGATTTTTATGGGACGTGTGAGTTAGCAAGACCTAGTAATATGTATTAAGTTAGTCAGAATGCATTAGACTTCTTCCATTTAGTCTTATATCCAGACAAGTGTTCAAACCTTTTTATGAGTTCTTATAATTTAGGTCTTGACCTCCGTGAGTTAGAGAGTAGAACCACATACAACAGTTTTTTGTTCTGTGTGACCAATCTAATTTAATCTTTAAATACTTAACAAACACTTAATACTATGGAGGGTAAACATTTTGTTCTAATACATTTTAAATTTTCAGCTAAAGCGTTCTAACATGTATGATATGCATTATTGTTATTACAGTGCACATGTGCACACAAAGTACATTATTGTCCAGCTATAAGACGGAATTGAGTTTTTAGAGCATCCTTCATGCAACTGGGTCTTAATCTACTATGAATGGAATTTACCCCTCCTTGCACAAAGCCTGAGTAAATGGGCTTTACAGTAAATTCTTCATGAAAGAAAGGACCTAAAATTCACCCCACAATCTGTGGGCAGGCTATAAGATGCAGCCCAGTCCCCCTCGAGCTACTCTGCCAATCTAGAATAGGGAGTATTCCTTTGACATACTCCATACATGGAAGAAAGGAGGGCTTTGAGCCACAAGATCTGCATAAGCACAGATATCTTGGACCCTTCCTCTTAGCCCCAAGTATACTGTTTTGTTCACAGATAGTAAGGATAAAAAGTGTTACCAAAATATTTAAGGTAGTGTTCAGTATGGAATGGCCAGGCAAGGAACTCAGTTACTATGGTGCAGGTCATGATATAAGAAGCTAAACAAAAGCACTTCCCAGCTTTATCACTCCTTGCATGTGCCAGCTAACTGCCAACAATTGCTCAAAAAGGTTCTTCAATTACATGGCATGCAGCCCCTGGAATGTGACATTTTTAATCAATACTTGTAGAGAAGAGGTACTGTTAGTAACCACATTTCCCCCCACTTTTTCTAGGATAGCCATATACTCATTTCCATTCATTTTATGTCTCCTTTTTATTTCCCATTCCTTCGCTTAGTTTATTGAACAGTGCAATAGGGTGTCTCTTTGACCTCCAAAAGGAAATACTACGCCAATATACCAGTACCTTCACTGTTTAAAGAAACAGTTTGTCATCCACACTCCTTTGCCTGCAATATCCATAGTTGCAAATCTCTGGAATGTATTCTTTCATAAATCTCTTCTCAGTTGTTTTAGCAATCCTTCTTCCTTTATTGGTATTAACCTTCCTTTAACCTTGTCTATCTTCAGATTTAGTCCCTCCCTGATGACATTCCAGACAAAATATCAATTTGTTTTCCTCTCTTTCTCTCATTAAAATAGTGTTCTCTAGTTACCTAAAATTCTTACTGCTTCTTCTGTATATTTACATTGGATCTCCCTAAAATGTTCCATATTCATCATAGAGTGTATTTGATTCACAACTAATAACCATTTACATTTATATAATCGGTATAGTACCTTATATTCCAAAGGGCTTTATAACCTAGACTTTACATGTTTATAAAGCCCTTTGGGATAAAAGATATGATTTAAGTGCACGCTATTATTAGACAGATGCACTGTATACGGAAGGTATTATTACATTTACATATAAATGTAATATTATAGACAAACATATTCCAAGACCAAAAATTATATTAAGATGGAGTTAAGGTTGAGAGACATATCAGTAACATAAGGGTAAAAAATATCAAAGGTATGTTGTAATTTTCCCAAATTTATGTATTTCAAACTCAGGATACCCAGAGTTAAGATTACACATTAAATAAATCCAAATATACATGCATTCAAATGCATAATTATCCCTTTCCCCACCCCAGTGGAGTTCTGTGCCCTTACGGATGAGGGGGGAAGCATGCCCTTGCTCAGCCCCCCTTGCACACAACATTGTTAGGCCCAAATTCTTGCAGGAATTTAGGCACTGCAATGCTGAACAGCAACACCCAGTTCTTAAGTGTCTAGAAAAATAAGGAACAGCACTTTAATCCACATAGCCTGAGTTAACTCCCTATACAATAAATGGAGAGAGAGGGGTTTTAGAATGTGACACACAAAAGCCAGCACATTAGGTGGGAAGCCACCTAAGCTAGTCAGTGGGAGAGGGGTATGTACTGTGCCACGCCTTTCTATTTTTAGCAATCCACAAACAGGAACCTGGCTCCTAAAATCAGACAGCTTAGGTGCCTAAGGAGTCTCTTATGAGAAATGAGTTAGGCACCTGCCTCCCTCCACACAAAGTGGCTAGCAGAGGAAGTGCCCACTTTATAACTTCTAAGCCCACTCATTAGAGCACATACCTGGGATGTAGGAGACTGGTCTCTCTCCCTCTCAGGAGAGGGCTCTAACCACTGGGATAGAGGATATTCTGATGTTGGTTTCTGTCAGTCTCTCCTAGTGAAGCTGTTCCCCAGATAAAATAATTAAAGAGGAGTGGAGCAAGAGAACTGGAGCTAGGTCTCCCACTTCACAGGTGGGTGCCCTAATCATCAAGTTATAATCATTCTCACTTACTTGCTGTCTGGGCAAATGACTGTTTCACTGTGGATAAATACATAAATATGGGGCTGGATCTGGATGGCAGCCTACTAGATTGGGCCCTTCGCACAAAATAGGTGTTCATCCACCTATCTCTCCGGGTTTGTGGATCACTCTCGGGCTTAGGCAAGAGAGAGGCATCTGGACACATAGAGGGAGGTAGCAGTGCACATGTTCAGAGGCAGGAATATAGGCACCTCAGAAACTTTTACCCTGAAAAGTTAGGTGCTGAGTGAGTTTAGATGCTTATAGGATTCAGGATTCAGGATTTTGTGAATCCCATTGGAGCCCTTAGGTGCTTGGGGTTTAGGCACCTAAATACCTTTGTGCATTTAGTGATTGAAGTGGAGGGCTTGGAGTAAAGAGACCTGATTTCTATTCCTGATTCAGCCATTAACTTTCTGTGTGACCTTGAGCAAGTTACTTAGCTTTCCTGTTCCTTGGTTTGTCCCTGGTGTAATTAATCATAACACTTTCCTACTTTTGTATTTAACTTTGAGATTCTCATTATTAGAGGTACTATAGATAGGTGTTACCTTGGGAAGACGTGCTTTTGAATGATTTCCCAAACATTAAGTACATTTACTGAAAACAAATAAGATATAGAGGTGAAAGGCTTGAAATATGATTTGTGGTGTTACATACACTAGTGTGCAAAATGTTGCCAATGACTATATAGTACATCACTAATTAAGTTATCATTAATGTTTACTCAACTCAGTAGTCAATACAAATGTAGGCCAAGTATAGGATGCAACATTACTTTTGACCAGAAAATCCATTGCATGATACATGAGCAATAGCCAAGCTGTGGATCAGAACAGATGGCTGAAAGATCTAAGAACTTGACCCCATCTGGAATTTTTCTCATGCTATTACAAGGGTAAAGTAAATATTCTGAAAGGTTTGGGGGCCTTCATTGTCAGAGCTGGCATTGCAGTAACATTGACTTCTCCAGGATTCATGGTTTGCTGTTTAATAATGGATGTTCTGTGCCATAGAAAGAAATTATAAATGGAACTCTAATAAATGGTGCTCTTAGCTCTACCAGTACATTAACAGAGATGTGAAAACCATGTTAAATCTGATCTGTAACCGGGTAATGTTATGATTAGTGTTTGTGATGTAATAAAGAAAACCTAATTAAGAAACTGCAGGGGGAAAATACAAGAAGCCTGTTCTTTTAACAAATCTGCCACCATTGAAAAGAGATTTTAAAATGTCATTTAGCTAGCTTTAGCAGCACACCATTTAAAATCATAGTAAAACCTATTATTTCTTGTTCAGAGAACTTGTAACTCACTTGGTCTAACAAGCTTTACTATCTCTAGTTACAGAAAACTTTTAAAGAGAAACTGCTATGAAAAGTTTATGTGATTTTTCTACAAAGAACAAACTTTGTATCTAAAAAAAAATTACTTTGTGATACAGCCTCAGCTATGCAAGATTTCAAAATGTTTGTAATCTCTTTTTTATAGAAAATGTTCGTAGGCCATCGGGTGGGTTTCACGTGATCTAAAATTTAATTGTTACCATTGCTAATATATTCGAAGCTAGAAAACAGTCATATTGTAGGAACTATGTTTACTCTGAAATTTCATAGATCTTTACTGTGCCCTTTTCGCATAGCTTCTTGTTTGTTGTAATAATAAAAACTCCTTAACCAAAACACGCCGAAGTTCATGATCATGATATAGCTTTCAAAGGAGGGTTTAGTGGTCTGAGCATAAAGTGCATGATCCTGCACCACGTAAATCATTGGGTGTTTTAGAACTGACATCAGACCGACGGAGTTCAATCCAGTGTCAGAAGGGGATAGTGAGCTATGTGTGCTATTTCTACTTATAAGCAGCAACAATCAGTAGGCGGTGGTGGGACAGCTAATGGGTGTCCCAGTCCTGGGATAAATGTTGGGCATGAAGACTCCTTCCTTGAGTCCAGCCTGTTGTTATAGCCCACATTCACATGAGCAAAACGCTGCTTTTCTTGCTCTTTCTGAATAGGACCCATAGTGTATAAATCTCTTTGGGATTCTTTGGGAGGAAAGGTACTTTACAAAATTAACAATAATCATATTTATTATGCGAAGGGCTATTTACACTCTACTTTGTCTTTCAGTTAAGCAATAACAATCAAGGAGCAGAGCATTTCCTGGGGATTAATGACTGTCTGGGAGGCATTTAAGGACCAAGGTACAGCCAAAGACCATTAACTCCAGCTGGTCATTAAAAATCCTTAGGAAATGCCTTGTGCCAAGGTCATTATTACCCTTATAACAAATGTAGGCAAATGGATCTTTTTTTCTTGAGGGTGTGTTTTCATTTGGTATGCACAGGAGAATTTACACCTTCTTAGTATTAGCCAGTTCAATTGCTCGAGTTGCCTCGCAACATTCCATTCCTCATGTAGTTGTAGTTAAATCTATTGTGAAAAATGGAAGCGGAGCACCCTTACATTTTCCAAACCAACAAATCTGATCATAATTTCAGATTTCTTGGCAGATGTGGGATGTCTTTTGCCTTCCACCAAACAAAACAATGCCACAAGGAAATTTCCCTGAGAGAAGAAAAAAACTTTATAGGCCAGATTTTCTCAGGAAGATCCAGCTCCCTTTATGGCACAGATTAACTGGCAGAATCAAATAGTTGCAACCGGCTGTGCTCCCCTATGAGCTTTGCTTAGCCAATTGTGAATGCAACTGAGAATTTAGCCCTGTATGTATGTTCTTCAGGAAGTACTGCAAATCCTCGTTATTTACTCTGTATACACAAAGACATGATCTTTCACCAGCTAGTCAGTTGATCAAATGGAAATTTAACTTTGGCAAGATTTATATGGACTATAACAAGTTAGAAAAGCCTATAAAAACAGTAAATAATTAAACTTATAATGTCAGGGTGCTGGACGGAGAACTCAAAAAAATCTATTTGGAATGGATTTTGGTGGCACTAAACAGGTTACACTATTTTCAATCAGCTGAAGTATTTCTCCTCACAATAATCTCAGGCAGTATCGTAAGCAGGGATGGGAACTGGTTCAGATAAAATAAAAATGGATTCAAATGCTCACCCAAACTCCCAAATAAATCTAAATCTGAGGTTTACAAGAGGTTGGTTAATTTTCAGAACATTAATCAACACATACCTTTGCACTTTTGCAATACTTTGGTTCTAGCCAAAATTAGGATGGCTCCAAAATATTTCAAAAAGAGTTTATCCTTGTTATATTTCTGTCCCTGCTGAAGGAAGTTCTGGGAAACTCATAAGAAAGCTTTATCTTTGACTATCATATATGCTTGCATAGCGCCTGGCACAATGGATTCCTGACTTGAATAAGGCCTCCAAAGACTGCTGCAATATAGTATTAAATAATAACTATTATTATCTTGCAAAATCTCCAGACTGATTTTCAGACCAAAATGTAGACTGCTCATCTGAAACTTATGGTGATGGTCAGTTAGTAATGGCAAGAACACAACCCCCAAAGTAACATCTCTCTTAAAACAATTCAGATTTTATTTAATTAACTTTTTTTCCACTATTGAATTTCACAGCTGAGGTGATCACCTGATGATAGGACTGACTGACTGTCAGAACTCCTCTGACTAGCCTTAACTATGATGAAGAGAACTATCAACATAGCCCTTTTTGCCATAACTACCTGTAAATTGAAGTATTTCTAAAATTGGCTGTCTTGCTTGATCAAAACCGTGCTCCAGCTGTGACATCTGTTTTCTTCCTAAGGTATGCAGTAGAGGCCCTCCCCAAGGCCCTATGTACCACTTCAAGTGCTTAACACAGAATTTAAGTGGGACCTTAAATGGTACATAGAAGATGGGGTGTGTGCAGGAATTTAAATTCCAGCGCTTTTCAAGGGGCACGTTTTGTGCCCCCTCTCTGCCATGGGAGCCTGAGGAGCTGTCAGCTCCCACCAGGGCCCTGGAGGAGTCCATGCCGTCCCTGCCAGAACCCCAGGGGCCAGAGGAGCTCTGTGTCTCCCTGTTGATTACTGGGGGGAATGGGGTGGGGCTGTGCCCCTGCTTGTCCCCCCTTGTGCACACTCCTTCATGGGACCTTGCATAAGCCCCCTCTGGGGTGAATTTCATCCTTAAAGAGCAGGGGAAAATCCAAGTATTTTGATCAACATACTTCTTATATGAAAAACCCTTATTTTTTCTCTTTATCCTTCTCCACAACATGCTCACATAACTATTCTGCTTGCCTTACATCTGCATATACTGAAAGCTACTTCATACTGTTTTAACATTGTTTCCATTGGCACCTGTATAATTTTTGTTTCTCCATCCCAGGTGACTGGCAGAAAGCAAACATAGTACCTATGTTTAAAAAGGGGAACAAAGTGGAACCAGAAATTATAGACAGTCAGCCTAACTTCAATACATGGAAGGATACTGGATCAAATTATTAAACAATAACCTTGTAAGCACCTACAGAATAATAGGGTTATATGTAATAGCCAGCATGGATTTGTCAAGAACAAATCATGCCAAATCAACCTAATTTCCTTCTTTGACATAGTTACTGGCCTGATGGATGGAGGAAAGTAGTAGACATGATTTATTGATTTATCTTGATTGTAGTAAGACTTTTGATACAGTCCCAGATAACATTCTCATAAGCAAAGTAGGGGAACGCAGTCTATATTTCCATCATTAAATCAATACATTTATTTTTTAAATACCCCAACAACCCTTCTATATATTTACTATATTGGCTTCCATAGACTCCAAACCAACTCCCAAAATTGATCTGAATGGGAACTGAATTATTGAATTGAAAACATTTATACACATACTTAACTTTGCACACTTGTGAGAGGTAAGCACTTGCATAAATGTTTTCAGGACCAGGGCTTAAGTCTTGAAAATGGAATAGTTTATAAATGATTATTGTGCATGTATTTTTTTCCCATTAAGTTCTTTCGTGGTTGTAAATTTTCTGTTCAGGATTGATATGCTACATTTTGTCTCCTAGTTGTATTGTTTGTTTTTGGCCTTTTTGATTTTTTTGGTGCAAGGCTAAATCCATAAATAAAATAAAACTAACAACAAACAATAGGTTCCAACACCCAAAGTTGTGTGTGTTGGTCAAATTTCAATTTTTTATGGGGCTCCCTGTGAGCTTAGTAGTGGAAGGGTCCCCATCGTTTTAGTGTTTTCTTTCCCCTCAGTCTTTCTTCCCTCCTTTTATTCATCCCCTACTCCAGCTCCCCCTGCCATCCTCTAGTCATCAAAGCAGAGCCAGAGACAGCTGAGCAGTGAATCCAGACACCCAAGTTAAATTGAGGATTGTAACAAATTCAAGTCCCCTTAATAAATAAGGGTGCCTTGTCAGTTTTTAGGCTCCATTGGTTCCCAATGCTGCCTGTGGCTGTGTGTGTGAGTTATTGGCTTTCATACAAAGTTTGGAAATTCAGTGCTTTTAGTGTAAAAGACCAACTTTATAGGACCAAATTCTGTTCTTCTCAAAGATCTTTCGAGATGAAACATCCACCCCAACAACATTAACAGGACAAGTTGCAGCAGTTAGAGTGAAAGAATGCCAAGACTAAGCTATTTACTTTAAATGATTCCAATTTTTCCGAGCAACAAATGGTTCAAGTCTCTCAACCAGACAATTAATAAAACCACTGTCCAAAAGTGCAGTGATAAAGCTAGCTTAGCAGTACCTGACTGTCCAGCGTGCGGCGTATTGCTTTGTAACCAAAATTCCTCACCAAATGGATAGATTTCAGGGGGATGGCACTAACACCACCTTAGGCTACATTCAAAAATACAGCATCATGTACTGACAACATCTGAAAATATCTCCAGGTTTCAAACAGTCTATCTGACTGTGACCAGAAGAAAACGTAGAAAATTCTTTTGTTTCCCTTGGGGATCTTCCAAGAACAAAAACATTTTCTCCATATTAATCATGTTTTACACTGACCATTCTTTCCGGCTGAGGATAGTTGGATGTCACTCCCTCCAGATCTTGTCAGCACTGCTCCCAAGTTAGCTAAAGGAGTCACTAGAGACCAAACCTAGGCACTTCTTCCATGAGCTGAATGTGCTGCCAATTTTCAAGAACTGCATTAAGGTAAAAGAGTGTCTAACATGGAGACTCTACCAAATACAGGTGGCAGCTTTGCAGATGTCCTGCAGGGGCGCTTCTCCAGGAAGGCCGTCGACGAGGCCTGGGCTCTGGTCGAGTGCGCTGTGACGACCCCTGGGAGTGGTATGCCCACCAGCTCAGAGCAGCACTTGATGCAGGGAGTGATCCACTTGGAGATGCGCTGGGTGGAGACTGGGGATCCTTTTATCTGGTCTGCCACGGCGACGAAGAGCTGCGTCATCTTCTGGAAGGGTCTCGTCCTGTTGATGTAGTAGGCCAGGGCTCGCCTCACATCCAGGGAATGCCACCTCTGCTCCCCCTCCAAACCGTATGGTTTTGGAAAAAACACGGGGAGGAATATATCTTGGTTATAATGAAAATGGGAGACTACCTTGGGCAGGAAAGCTGGGTGGGGTCTCAGATGCAACTTGTCCTTAAAGAACACTGTATAAGGTGCCTCCGAGGTCAGCGCCCTAATCTCGGAGACCCTCCTAGCTGATATAATGGCCACCAGGAAAGCTACTTTCCATGACAGGACCAGCAGCGGCCATGAAGACATAGGTTCAAAGGGGGGCCCCGTCAGTCAAGAGAGGATCAGCTTCAGATCCCAGGGAGGCACCGAGTCATGGATCTGCGGGTATAGCCTCTCCACCCCCTTGAGGAACCTGATAGACATGGTATGGGAGAACAGAGATCTCCCTTCTAGTGGCTGATGGAAGGCTGAGATGGCTTCCAGGTGGACCGTCAAAGAGGCTAGGCCCAGGCCTTGGACTTTTAGCTGTAGCAGGTACTCCAGGATGCCATGAATAGGGGAGAGGCTTGGAAGCAACCCTCGAGACTTTGCCCAGCAGGTAAACCTTCTCCACTTGGCCCGGTACATGACCTGTGTTGAAGGTTTTCTGCTGCCCAGCAGAATTTGTTGGACCTGCGCTAAGCAGGCTCTTTCTCCCTCTGTCAGCCACAGAGTCTCCAGGCCGTCAGGTGCAGGGAGATTTCTGCTATGATGGTCCTTGTTACCCCTTGCCTCTGGTGTGATGAAGTCTTGCTTGTGGTAAGGGGATGTTAGCTCCCTAGCAGCACTCAAGCACTCTCCTCTTGGCTCTACCAGCCCTGTCTATGCCTTGCATTTTCAACAATAGGCATACCAGAATACCCTTGGATCATTCCCCTGCGATATCCAGCCCTTGACACTGGCTACTCACAGAAATTCCGGATCCTCTGCCCCCAAAGAAGCAATGTAGCCCAATTTACCAGTTTTACATTAAACCATCATTTTTTTTATAACCACAACACTTGCAATGAAACAAAAAAGTTTATTTAAGAAAGAATAGAGATTCCACTGGTAACACATGGTTATTATACAAAAACAAAATCATAAAATGCAAACTAGGATCTACCCTTTATTAATAGTTACCTTTTCTACATAATAAAGTCAGTTTTCCCTCCAAAACTCAGTCTGTGGCAGAGCTGGCTGGCTTCACAGGAACCAGATATCTTTCATGAAAACCACTCCCACTCAGTAAGATGCCTTCTCAGTGAATAGATACAGAGTGCCTCTCCCCATCATGTTATAATGAAACAGTCTTTTGTCTAACTTGTCTCTATTCATAGACAGGGTGACTCCCTTTCTGTTGCAATATTCCCTTTTTTACCTGAACATGGTGTTGATTGTTCGCAATAGTCTGATGGTTTTCCATTGATAGTTTTGGGATGAAGCAAGGCTAGACAACTGAGTCTTACATTACATCATCAGATAACCAGGAGAGGTGAAAACTCTCTCCCACTTGAAATACAGTAATTTCAAAATTACTTTCTGTTTCAATTGGAACAAAATATTTGTAAAATAAATAATTTTGAAAGATTTCGAATTGGAATAAGGCAGGGGTTCTTAAACTCGGGGTTGTGAGGTAATTATGGGGGGAGGGTTGTGAGATGTCAGCCTCCACTAGGGTGACCAGATGTTCCGATTTTATAGGGACAATCTCAGTATTCGGGGTTTTGTCTTATATAGGTGTCTATTAACCCTCATCCTTTGTCCCAATTTTTCACACTTGCCATCTGGTCACCCTAGCTGCTGCGCATGCCAGTAAGAGTGGGGCATGGGGAGACGTCATCACATTTGGAAGGGAGGTCATCACAACCTGAAATATTTTCAGAGGGGGTCCCAGCAAACAAAGTTTGGGAACCCCTGGAAAAAGGGAACAGTATGTTAAGTGGGAGAATCCAGGAAATGCTTCCTGGTGACAAGACAGTGGCTTAGCTGAGGTTTCTGAAACAGAGAATTACCTGTGTGCAATTTGTGACAATTTCTGTTAATGGAAATATGACTCTGTTCATTCTGTAAATAAACAAATTATATGAGAAAACATCTAGACTCCGTCTCACCAATTTCCAATGGGAAACTGACCTGCTGCAAAGGCCTCTAAGTCTGATAACACCTAGTTAAAAGGGGCAACAGTAACACAGTTACAGCTACATTGAGCTGTCATTTTGTCCTGCTATTTGTGAGGATTGAACATTGGAAAAGACCAACTGATGAAACTGTAAAAGACATCATATACCTGAGCTGTCACGATAACACTCTATTGAATTGTTACAATTAAGTAGTCTGACTCCATTAAATATTGGTGGGTACAAGGGGGTATCTATACACTATTGTTCAAGGAAATCATTTTGGACAGAGTCAAATGGCCACTGAGATAGAGAAACAATGATGTAAGGCAGGCATTGGGTGTAGCAATGCAAGTTCTAAATATAGAAGAAGAGAATGGCAATAACAGTACACATGCCACAAGAGAAATAGGAATGTGTGAAAGTTCAAAATGTTAATATAAAGAACAGTCTTGAAATATCAGCATTATACATACAGGACTACTCCCCAGCTTTTGATAATATGTAATTGGAGGGTCAATTTATTTTTCTTACTTATGGGTAGCAATACATTAATCTATGTTCTTCAATAAAACTAGCAGGGGGCGATAATGATAGGGTTGTAGTTAAATGCTGAACAAGTACCCCATTTAATCCATGATATACCATTGTGAATTTGCTTCCAAAACCCACTTCATATGGAACAAATTATAGCTAAAAATATGCTTTGACAGTTCTTTCTCAAAGATGAGGATGGAATAAAAAAGCCAGCATCCTATGGAATAATCAGAACCAATATGGGAGCTAAGTGTTTAGCATTTTTGAAAATTAGGCCACCTAATTAGGTGCCTAAATATGGATTTATGACTAACTTTAGGCTCCTATGTTTGAAATTTTAGGCAAAATGTAGAGCAAAAGAGGAACTATTTCATGGAATACACAGAATTCTAATTTATTTTGCTTGTAACATAAACAATTTTACCATGAGCTGCAGAGGTGAAAGTCTAATTCATTAATATGCTGAGTCCCAGAAACTTGAATTTTATTCATTTTTTGTACTGCCAGCCATAATATACAGAACAGAAGGCTGGGCACTTTCTAAGAAAGTGGAGCAGAAGCAAAGAGTATTGAAGCATGGACAAATCATAAGTGATATCAAATGGCTCAAAACAAGAACAGCTAAATGTATTAAAGAGCAGATGAAGTATAACAGGGTGCAGAGGCTTTGCTTGTTTTGAACTGTAGCCAGTAAACAACTCAGCCTCACACACGTGTAGCAGGAGCAATAATGAGGCAGGGCTTCATACTTAAGGCCCAATTATTCTTGCAGAGGGTGAATAGAAAATTCTGTTAAAAAAACAAATAGGTGCTAAAAACGTAGAGACAAAAGATGCTTTCAGGAAGGCAGAATTCCAAACCTCTTTGTCAGAGGACTGGGTTGTTACCCAGATTGTTTGTTTTCTAGCTATGTAAGACCATTTTTGTTTCTTTAAAGCTTCAAGAATGAAACCCTGAAGATGGTAACTTAGTGATCAAAGGCTTCATTTTAATAGGTGGCATTTGCAAAAATGGAAATTCTAAAATTAAACAGATTCTTTCATTTACTGGGTATCCTATCAAAAAAGAAATGGTGATCCCAGGGGAAAATGAGAGTGAGTTATTTTGACACCTCACATGTGTCCCAAACCAAAGCCCTTCTCCCCATTACATTTGCTTTAAATTGATCTCAGAAAATTAAAACTATGGTATATTCTTTCATATAAATCAAACCTCTTCAAATTTGCCCAGTTCTCTCTCCAGGAGTGCAATAATATCAAAATAATTGAGGAAACTGATCCATAGGTTGTGGGAGCTGCTAGGAGGGTCCAGTGGAACACATTCTCTTTAACAGAAACTGAGAGGACAGCCTCCAAAGCCAACACCAATGCTACTTTTTTGTAGGTGCTCCCCCTGGCCCCTTCCACCAGGTCTGCAGCCAGCCAAACAAAAGTGGTGAGGAAACAAAATGTGAAATGAGGGGCATAAGAACATTCTGAAACACCAGGTGCACCTTCCTGCATTTTAGAAGACTTGAAAAACATTTCAAAACAAAAAGTGTATGCAAAAAAATAAGCCTACCTGGTATTTATCTTGGATTCTGTGCTAGAATAACTTGCCAGTAGCAAATTCCACACACTGCAACCACAGTTCCTTCTACACACTCGCGTTTCCCATCATACACATACACACACACATACACTGCATAGAAAAACATTAAAAAAGCCAGTATCAACATTATACAAAAATCCCTCAAAGCAGGCTATCACCTCCTCTATATGTTGGAATGCAGGGCTCCTATGCCCACCATCCATTCACAGCCAGGTCTCCCAAGCCTCCTCCCTTGTCCTACAGGATCATGTCCCTGATGATATTTTCTATATACATTCAAATGTGTATTTTCAATAACATTTTGGTATTAAACACACACTATTTATTTTTAATTTGTCTCCCTCATTTTCTGTTATGTCTCTCTTTCTGCTTTACTTCCTTCCTCCCCCTTCTACTGCTTACCTGCCTATTGCATTTTGCCTCAGAGAGCCAAGATGGGTGAGGTTATATTTTTTATTGGACCAACTTCTGTTGGTGAAAGAGACAAGCTCCACAGAATGCTTCTTCAGGTGGAGCTTGAAAGCTTGTCTCTCTCACCAACAGAAGTTGGTCCAATAAAAGATATTACCTCAACAACTTTGAGTCTTTCATATCCTGGTACCAACACAGCTACAACTCTTTTACTTCTCTTCTTCCTCTGGCTGTGCTATGCTCGATTCCCCTGCTTTCCAACTCTTTCCCCTGACTCCAATTTCTCTCTTCCTGTTCCTTCTCTTACCCTTTGCCCCTCTCTAACTATTCACCTGCTGCTGTCCCAGTCTTTTGCTCTCATAATTTTTTGGTCTTTTCCAGTCTCCCTATGTGACATCACCCAGCTTACAGTCTGGACTGATGAACAACTGTGTCCCCTCAGTTCTCCAACCTGAAGTGCCTCGCACAACTTTGCTGTGAGAGCTACCACTCCAGGTCTGCTCAAACGCACAACCTCCAGCATGTAAATTACTCCCAGTTATATTGTATGAGTGCTATAGCCAGCCACTCATGAGTTATATGGCAGAGCAACGTCCCAGTCTCAGACTTTTCCCCAGAAAGGTATGCCTTGTACTGCCAGCTCTCTCCTGACAAGGTAAGTTCATATAAACTCTGTCATTTTATTAATAGAAAATTACATGCACAAATCCCTTTATCTGAAATGGAGTTTCCCAAACTCTTCAATCAAAGCGCACTGGTTTAGATAAAATAATAAAACAAGTTTATTAACTATAGAAAGATGGATTTTAAGTGACTACAAGTAATGAGACATAAGAGTCAGAATTGGTTTCAAATAAAAATAAAATTCAACTAATGCCTAACTTAGCAAGCTAAGTGAATTCAAAGCAAAGTCTCTCTCACCACATGTTCCAGCAGTCTTACTAGCTGAATTTCTTTCAGTCAGAATCTCTCCCCCAGTCCAATGCTGCTTCCTTGTTCTTCTGGAGTTGTCAATGCCATGGGTAGAGAGAAAGGAAGAGAGAATTTGGGGTGTCTTTTCTCCCTCTTCTTTTATTTGAGAATTATCTCTAGGTGAGATTCAGGAGACAGAAAGTCTGTGTGGACTGGAACCACAAACTGTTCCTTTGTCAAGATGAAGATTTTTCATCCACACCCTCTTTTCTGCCAAAGAATGGCCACTTAACCAGCTGATAGTCCATTTGATTTTGTTGACACCTGGGTGAGGCATTGGCTTGCCTTTTGTGTTGGCGGAATTGGGGTTTATGACTGTTCTCCAGATTTGGAACATGTCAGTAATATTATACAGTAGAATCTTATAATTTTACATACAATGTTGCCACACATATTTTACGAGGACAATAATGATCAGCAAATTATGAGTTTTCAGATGATACTTCATAAGGCATAATTTGTACAAAATTTAGCATAATCTGGTAAAAGAGGTGAACATGAACTCTCACCCCTTCTTTGAGCTTTCCAAATCTCTCAAATAATTTTTGTTCTGGAAGTTATGTAAATTATTTTGAGATTTTTTCAGTGTTTTGGTTTATAATTTCCCACTTCTCTCTCCCTTTCATCTTTCATTCATTTTTCCTTTTTGCCACTGAAAAAAAGAAAGAGAAGTAAAAAAAGTGAAAAAATAGAATTAAAATAAAATTAAATGTTTTTCACAAAAAAAATTCAGTTCTGAAACAAGTCCATCATCTGTTTAAAAGAAAATCCACTCATAAAACTTCAGTCAGCTCTAGTGAACAACGTATAACAATGGTCCAACTGAGACCTCTCTAAGTTGAAATGACATGGACCATGGGGCCCCCGTCCACATTGTGTAACCTGTGCTGATTTTTGCACTGATAATGGTGTCTAGATTGGAAAAAATCACTATATCCTGTACTTATTGAGACACTTTCTAACAACTTGTAAAAAATTAAAACCACACTGGCCTGTCCAAATGATCTCCTAAAGCCTCTTGCATTACAACCCTGCAATACCATTTTTAAGTGGCAATTCAGAGTTCAAGAAATGTAAGGCAAGCAGTGGTAATTTGGTAGGTGAGCTTTGATCTTTTTGAATCAAAGTATTTGAAATCTTTTTTAGCAGCTCAATACTCAGGCCCTGATTCTCAGTTACACCATAGCCCCATTGTTGACAAAAAGGACCTGTGAAGCTGGCAGAACCAAGCTCCTGGGGAATTCCCCAATGAATAAGGCTTCCAATGAACATCCGTACCTGCCCTCAACCCCATGTAAATTCATGACGGTGGAAGAAATGAGTGACCAGAGTGCACTGCCCTCTGGCTGTTCAAGGCTGTTGCAGGTAGATGTGAATTAGAGCAACCTCTGTGGTTGGAATGGTGCATGATTGCCTCCAGCATCAAGAAGCCCACACAAGCACTCTATAGTTTGTATATATAGTACTGCATATTCTCTATCTCTTCTCCCCAAACTGCACTGTGCAGTTCAGACTGAGGCCCAGGTTTTCCTTTCTTATTCATTTTTTAATTAACACTTCCAACACTAAAGGCCCAATTATGCAAACACTTACACATATGCTTAACTCTACCACCGTAAGTTATCCCACTGATGGCAGTAAAGTTAAGCATATGTGTACGTGTTTGTAGGAGTGGGGCCTAAATAATTTCTTGTCCTGGATATCTAAATTCACCATCGTTACTTAACGGGAGAGCACACTTTATGTCAAATGCATGTGGTGTAACTAAAGTTGCTGTTTACGCTTGTAATATAACTCATGCAAAACAGGAACCACAAAGTTGTCTGGGAAATATAATCAGGGACTCCAATAATTGGGAAATTTGGGAGCATTAACATAAAATGTAATAAAGTATACTGGCTCAGATCATCCCCTCCCCTGGAACTCTCCTGGGAGGGTTCTTGAAGAGAGGAAATGTCTGTAATGATCCCCCCACACCTGCGCACCCCTAAACTTGGCACTTCCAGGGATCAGCAGGAGGCCTTGTGTTTCTATAGTAATTCTGGGTTCCGGCTCTTTGGCAGAACAGCACCATTGGAGGTAGGTGCCATGGATGTCTCCTGGCAGTGACAGGACCAGAGTCACCATAATGCTTAGATAATACTAAAGCTGAATTATCTCTTTTTGACTAAACTCATTAGGGCCAATGGTGAAGACAATGTACATCCACCCTAACCCTCTCTCACTGCACTTTCTCTCAGCCTTCCCCGTCTCCACAGAGCCCAGGCTACATGGAGAAGTCTCCACAGTAGTTGGGGGAAAGCTGCAAGGAGAACAGTGTTGCAGAGATAGCTGAGTCTCCACTTCTGTGAAGAAATGGGGAGATAGATCCCCATGCAGAGGTTCCCTTCCCTGCATAGAACTAGGGGACACGATCTGGGTCATAAAAGTTAAAGTACAACATTTTTCGTGAATTGTGGGCTTTACACCACTTCAGAGAAATGGGAACAGAGAGAGACTAATGCTGGAGATGTAATACAGAAGATTTTGATTCCATACACAATTATGCGATACTAAACAATATTGAGGAAATAGTAAACAAGTTATGAATTAATTGTTGGCATAAAATGAAAATTCCCTATTGGATGCAAGAATTGTTCTCTCGGACACCTCTCCTGAAGGTGACCTGGCTCCTTCTCAAAAACAGACATTAGTTTTCTTTTTGCCATTTTATGTCTTACATGACATTGGAAATCAGAAAGACCCCCCAATGGTACCTGACTTAATTTGAGAAGTTCCACAGGGTATCATCAGTGAAAAACTGGTTTACAGGCTGAGAAATAAGACTATTAAGAAAAAAAATGAAATCTTGAATTGGACACAATGGTGTAAAAAAGACTGTTCCTTTCATTATACTCAGCTGGCTGAATCATGCACATAAGTAACTTTACTCGTATAAGCAGTCCCACTAAAGTCAATAGGATTACTCACTTGCTTAAAGTTAGGCATGTGCTTAAATACCTTAATCACACCCTTAAAATCTAGGTCCCATTGCATTTAGCAAGAATCTTCATGATACTCCTTGTACACTCATTTCAATAAAGAACTTTTTCTTAAGTCCTTAATAGTTCCTAAGGAGCCATAAGTGACTAATGTGTAAATCCTCCTTAGTTAATGGACTACTGATTCAATGGACTGTAATGGTTAATTTGGAGCATTAAAACCTCTCAGGTCAGAGAACATCTACAGAAGCTGTGCTAAAATTCATTTGGAATTCATTTTCTAAAATAGATTAATATTTTCACAGGCAAATATGTTTGTTTTTTAAAAAAATACTCTTTCACTTCTACATACGTATCACCCTCCCGCCCCCCCCTTCTGCCCCGCCCCCCGCCCCCAGAAAAATTACTCTGAAGTGCTCGGCTATAGTATGGAGACACAGTTTGAAAATATTTAATTGATAAAATGGAACAATATTAAAGTTATTGATGCTTAAAGAAAAGTCAGAAACCATTACTATTAATTTGTTTCTCATTCCTGAAACTTTAAAAGGTCTGAATAATTTGTAATGGGTCTCTAGCACAACCTCTTTATTTAATAAAATGAACCAAATTCATGCCCACTGTAACAACACTAACTGTACTAGGGTTATATCAGGGATAAATTCAACTCGTTCACTCAGTTTCAGTACCATCAGAATTTTTCAGTTTTCACTATGACTTTCACAGGTTAACAGAGGCTAAGCAGAACAAAGATAATTTTGCAATATGCCTAATCAGAAAGCTTTATATACTTATTCAAAATGACAATTGTTACCACCATTGTGGTAACAATGCACCATAGTTGCACCATAGTTGCAACCTTATAGCTGAACGTAAGTACAACACTTCAAGGCATGTGACCAGGTATGTTCTACTTCTCTGGTTATTTAAATATCAGATATTGGTAGTTCATTCTGTTAAATTAGAATCTTCTATAATTTTACAGCCAGGTCTTTACAACTGCCACAGAAGCCAATATTCTAAGCTAAAATGTAACTGCTCTATTAATATGATGTAGATTAGTAGGAAACAGGCATAATTCATGTGTCACTTTCTCCCATGAAAGGATTTTTATATCATATCAATTTATTTACTGCCAGATTGTGCGACCCTGACTCACACTGGCAAACCGTTACTTACATGAGTAGTTCTACTGAAGTAAGAAGCTCAGATCCAGGCCGGAACAGCTAATAAGTAACCTGTGTCTCACATTACTCGAGGGAACAACTGTTTGGCTCACAGAGGTAAATTATGTATTTATGATTATGAATGTCCTAGGAGCTTGGTAACTGGATAAGGATAATTGGATAATTTCATCTCTAGATTCTTGGATTAAATCCAGCCCATCCTGGTGGGGACTAAAGGTCATTTGTCATCTGACATATTTGGTGACCTGTGAAAAATGACTTGACGCTCTCAGTAAACAATAATTGCTTTAGGAGGAATATCTGTGCGGTGATGGAGTTTCCTAAGGGGAAAGTTGAGACCTGATCCAAAGCTCATTCAAGCAATGGGACCCTAGCTCCCAACCTACCCCAGAATTTTTCAATTCCTCTGAACAAGGAGCTAAGAACATGCACTCATGATACAAGGGGAAGAAGTTTCCAGTGGTAAAATATACCTGGGCTGAAAATGGGTAATGTAACAACCTCTATTCTTCTATTCCTTTGTGCACATTGCATGCTCTTTCCTGTTTTTGTCTTCTCTTTTCTTAAAAGGACTACCCAGATACTTTTTCTTTACAAGTCTGTTTGCTTCCAAAAACCCAATGTTTGAGGAGAAAATCACAGGGTTGGTCATTTGGACAATTCCTTGAGTAAAAAACCTCTTATTTTTACCCATGTTTTAAAACAAAGTTTAAATATATTGGTTTACCTGATCGGTGAATCTATCACCTCTTGCTTGTGAAGAGTCTATTGACCTGGTTTAAAAGCTGCCTTATACAAGTTTATGGCAGCTCAGTGGAATGGTATCTTGGGAAACATGTTCCTAAGATGAGTGCAAAACCATGGGAAATAGGTAGTATGGAATTCTGGGACTGTCTCCTCTCAAGAGGCAGGGTTATTGCCTGTGCGCTACATTTTGTCATCATATTTTGCTCTGATCCTATGCCTCGAGCTCTGACTCCGCCTGCTATTTGTTGTAACAATAAAAAGTGACTACGTGCACATTAGGGTCTGGGGGCATTTACTTCATGAACCTGTTATAGTGTCTTATCTATTGTAATTGCTTTTGTTGACACCGGGCCAGATCCTCAAAGAAATGTAGGCACCTAACAATGGGAAGTAGAGGTCTAAATACCTTTGAGGATCAGGGCCAGTGTTACTACAGAGGCAACAGACTGAATGAGCCAGTAGCTTCTTTCTAGCAAGAACCTTCTTTAAAAAATAGTTCTGAATTAGCATGTGCTGAGTCTACACTAAGCTTTCTGGGGAATCTACTACTGTCTCAGTTTGACCAGTGGAGCTGTGCCAGGGAGAGAGGGGTTGAAGTACTAGAGTGCAGCAGGCCCAAGGATTTTTAGCATGCATCATCTAAATGTGCAGAACACCACAATGATAAAAATACCAGTACTATCTGTACTTACGTTCCCACTGATGAAGTTACAGTAGTGGTAGAGAAATGATGTGAGATTTCCACCAAGACGTTACTGTAGACTATGCCTTGATTTAAATTCTGCTGTTGACAGAGCCAAAGTGTGAGGAGCAAGCTTCCTTAACTTGCAATATGCCGCCACAGGCTGACTGCATTTTGACTTGCCCAAATATGATAGTATCCTTTCAACTTTCTGGCTTAAGAAATTGAGAGTGCACATTCCTTGTCATTTCATTTTTATTAGCTAAAATTGACTGTATAAAGTTAGAATGGGAAAGTATTTTTAAGCCACTTATGCTGGGTGCTTCAGTTTGCTGGCATGCATCCTGGGCCAGTAATGGGGTCCACCCTGACTGCAACAAATAGGATAGGAATAATTAAATGGATCAGGGAACTAGTAATTGTTCTCATTACTTAAATCAGTCTTTAAAAGTAACTAAAAGTTGGCAAAGGTGATTTTCAGATATAAGCAGCCAGTGTCTCAGATTCTCATTAGGGAGGAAAGTTACCAGAAATGAAACACCTGTTTATACATCAATGCTGCTGCAGTTTAGCAGTGTGCAACATTCCTGGAACTGTTAAATGTATGTGTTATGCCAACAAAAATTCAACTATGTGTTTACTTAAGCACTGGATAAATATGGCCGATTTCTGACAAAAATCTAAGTAAAGTTTTACCTGAGGTTAATAAGACTGAAAGCTAGAAAATGTGCTATTTATAAGAAATATAACCATGAAGAGTAATACAAGGTAAAGAGCTATATTTTTTGATGAAAAATGGAATTTTAAAAGAAAAATCCTCCATTCTGACTGGAAGAAACTGTCAGCATATTAATATTTTTCCAATTAGATGAACTGAGTGATTCTCATGAATCACTGGGACTGAAAAAGCCATGTTAGCATTATCAACTCAGGATAGTCAGGATGCATAATTTTACTTAGCATTGACCATATACGGGTTATAATTAGGGCTGGCTGAATAACTGATTTATTTATTTAGTTTGGTTCAGTGCCTGAATTGAAAAATTTAAAAATATTCACTTTGGATCAAACTCAAATTAACATTTTATTGCTTTTCTTAATGAAATAAATTACAAACAGAATTTCTATTTTTGTTGAATCAAAGTATTTTGTTCAATCCAAAATTTCTTCTTTCATATTTTTTAATTAAAAAAAAAAAAACTTTTTACATTAAACTTGGGGAAATTCTGAAACAAAATGTCTGCTTTGAAATGAAAAGTAAAAAAAAAAAGTCACCAATTTTGACCTGAATTTACTAATAGTTTTGGTTAACCTGAATCTGCATTTTCAATGAAAAAAGCTATTTGCACACAAAATTTCTTATATTTAAGGCCTAGCCCTGCAAACTTTTTCTGACACAAATATTCCTTGCTGTTGCAATTCATCTTTGGCCTGCAACAGAACTATTTCTGTGTGTAATGACAGTATATGTGAGGAAGGGTTTGCAGTATAGGTCCTTAAATTGTAACCAAATTAATCATTTACAATTTATCCAGACAGTTGATAAATGCTATCTTGGATAAAAAAGGAAAACGGGTATTTGTCACTGAAAAGCTGAACGTGAATGAACTAAAAGCTGATCATGTCTTCCACTAACGAGAGTGGAGACTCACATGGCATATTGTAAGTGGCTTGTAAATATGAGGTGGGATTGGGGGATTGTTGGCTCTGTGGCACTTCGATAGAAAGCATTTTTGCATGGTACAAGTCAGGCAGGGATTCCTCGTGAGTGGATGTTGACCTGGTCAACAACTATACTAGTTTTCTCCAATGCATAACAATACTCTTCCCCTCCTAAATAATAGATAGGGCAATTTGGGAAGCAGCATTGGCAAAGCTTCTGCAAAACCAGTCCTGGTACAAGTGCCAGGAAGTTGAAGAGACCCTGACCTCTTGTGCAGCTCCTGAGATCCACAAATTTCGGGAATCAAACTCCCTTGACTGTGCCAGAGTGGACAAAATCGGTCTCCTCTCTTCCCTACACCTCAGAGAAGAAGCAGATACACAAAGGCCAAATATATTGTTTCCAGGCTCCTATATAGAAATAACCTGTGTTGAAGACTATTTGACTTCAATTTTTTAAAATGTTTATGCAAAATCATGTTCTGACTGAAAAAAATGCAATAAATAATCCACAGTGTTGCAAGGTACTAGATTAGTTTTATCTAATGGTTACATATACAAAGGGAAGGAGAAGTAAACAGAGAGGAGGGCCAAACCAAAACCTGGCATCTGTAGTTTGGATCGGAGTTTAGAGCTTGAACCTACCTCCAGAATGAGCCAAATCTGAAGACAGATTCCAAATATTTTGAACTCTGGGAAGTTCCCAGTTTCAAACCTCAAGTTTGGGAGATTCCAGATCTTGGCTTTGGTTTGGCCAATTACAGAGATCTGAAATTAAGAAGCAGAATTCAGTTAATGTGTGGCTCAGGCCCATGTCTGGTAATAAAAGAAAGAACTAGCGCGCATGAATACCACAGCCTTTGACTGTAGTATCTAGTAAGTTTGCTGGTCATATGGGTTACACGTCCAGGGATGATTGCTACTCTTCTGTTACATAGTTTATGGCTACTGCAAAAAAAGCACTCTACAAACAACCAAATACGTAACCAATAAGTTATAATATTTTTTATTCATGTTAGAATTTCTATCAGTGTTTGAACATTAATATTTAGAGAGTTTGTACAATTTCCACTCCAGGTTTAAAATGAGAACCACACTAGATCACAAATGGTAACTAAAACATAATTCAAAATTGTATGGATATTCACACTCTCTTTCTTTCTCAACACTGTTAAACTTTTTTTTTTCCGCAACGGGGTTTAAAATGAAAAGTGTGCATTGTAATCATGTCTCAGCAATGCTCCAAAACATAATGGAATCATCATTACATATAAACTCTTTAAAAATATACTTCTGTCAAAAGACTTGATGACTATTATGTACACTACAAAAATAAATTTTCATATAAATAAATTATATGGCATACTTTTATCTTTGTAACTGAAATGACACAAACCCACTCCTGCCAAAATAGCAGGCAATGAGACCCAGTTTGAATATTTTTTCCTTTTAACTCCTTACACTAAAAGCTACAATGAGTCCTTAATGTAAATGTTATATACTCTTTCCTATTTAACATTAGTAAGCACTCTATACAAATAAAAAATTCCATTAGAAGTAAAAACATAGATGTAATAGTGTATCCAATAGAAATAAAATCCCTGCATTTTGTTTGTTATAAACTGGCATGACAAATACTGTAAGAAAACATTCTTATGATACAAAAATATAAATATCACCAACCATTAAAAAAAAAAGTTAAAAAACCAACCATAAACACAAAGTTGCCAGCCACTGAGTTCCTCCTGTTGCCAATGTGACTACAGGAAAGAAGATCTACATTGTGCAGAAAGCAGACAGCTCACCCACAAACATACACACAGAACAAGGCATTGGGAGGTGGAGGGAGAAGGGATGAGACATCAAAACTTTTCCTTGCTCCCTCCCTCCCACCATCTACGAAAAAAGAAGGGGGGGTGAGGGAGGGACTGACCGATAGATACCAAAGCAATATCTGTGGGAAGCCACAGCGACCTCTGGCACAGTAGCATGTGCACTTGGCAGTTGAAGGTAGCTTCCAATTAGGATCATACAGGTTTGTTGCCGAGTTTTTATGATCTGAGGTCACCACACTGCTAGTGCTAAGTTGGAGCCTGTTGTCTTTTTGTCATGTTAGACAGTGAGCTGCACCGGTAGGCAGTTGCAGGATTAACCCTTCGTGTGTGTCTAAACAGTAGCTTATGTACCATTGGGACAATGCCAGGCTCATCAGCTGTTCTTTGAAGTGTTCACCTTGGATACCTGTAAGCAAGTGCCTCACATCAAAGTGTTTTCAAGTGAGCAAAAAAGTCATGACAGTCATAGTCCTCCACTCTGCTGGAAAGGCCCACAGGAAAAGGCAAAGACTTTCAGCCACTGGAGAAGTATAAATTCTAATCAATTAGAATTGATTAGAGCAGCCAATTGTATTTATAAACACAGATCTTGTGTTTTTTCTAAACTGAATATATATCCACCCACTCGGAAAAATACTTCAGAGAAGGGCAATGGAAAATTAGGGAAGGAAAGTAGTGAAACTTTTTTTCTATTATTTTAAATCAATGTTCTCTTTATATAAGATTTGAATCCATGCTGAAGCCTAAAGCTTGCAGCATTTTTTCCCAGTCTTTCACCTGCTGCAATTCAATTTTGACAATAATAAAAGAAAGAAAATAAAAAAGAAGCTAAATTAGATTCATGAAGGGCACCCAGTTCAGTTTAGTTATTTTAATTAAAACTACTAATGTAGTAAGAGTTACCTTAGAGGGTGAAAAAAAAAATCACCCCGGGCTGTTAAGTGTCAGTCATTATGGTCCTGGATCCAGCAGATCAGTTAAATAAGAAGTGAAAATAGAACATTTTTAGATTTATTTTTGACATCTAATTTTTGTCACTTTATATTAACTTGCTTCCTACCATGTCAATAAGATGATGAGGGATGCCAGATAGCTTTGAAATGTGCAGTTACTGTATCGAACAACCAGATTATTCAGTTTCTGTATCAAACAATCAGATTATTCAGTTTCCAATACCACTCTATGTTTTGCAATATTTATATCAAAAATACGGTACAAATGAAGGCACATGCTGACTGGATTTCAGCCACTTTCAATACCCAGCACCCTCTGCAGTTAAGGAAAATAACTATAATGTTTTGCACTTGCATGGCACCTTTCATGAAAGATATCAAAGCACTTCCAAACAGTAATTAAGCCTCACAACACCCCTGGGAGGTAGGTACGTGTTATTATACCCATTTTACAGATGTGGAAACTGAGGCATGGGGAGGTTAAGTGACTTGCCCAAAGTCACACACAGTAAGTCAGTGGAAGATTTAGGAATAGAATCCAAGTGCCCTGAACCTCCTGTCCTCTGTTCTGTTTTAATCATCCCTTTGACGATAGCAGTCTGGAGATTCTGCTGTTAAGTGCCAATGCATTTTTCACTAGCACCTAGCAAGAGGGAAATCCTGATTCTGCCAGCATCAGTAGGTTAATGAGCCCACTAAGGGTTACCATACAGTAAAAAGAAATACACTACAGTACACTGGGAACATACATGCACACACACATGCACGCAGCAAAACAAAACCTGCACATAACTAAACCTACTTAAGCCACCCAGATTAACGTGCTTTTCTTCATATCTGCTCATTTAAAAAAAATTATCACGCATAGCGTGTTTGAAAGTTAACAGTAACATTTCATACTACCACAGGGTTGTGAAATGCACATTTTAAAATATTTTAAACACATACCTTTACAAAAAGTCCTATTACATAAGCAATATTTGCATAGAATTATACAAGTAAATTATACAATATTTAAGCAGCAGCAACATGTGCTGAAATTTAGAACTAGATTAAGCTTAGTTGTGGCACAGAGATCAATGTACAATAAGTACAGAGCACAAACAACATTGTCCCCACTCTATTAACAAGAGTTAACTCCGGATTATACTACTTTACATTGTTCCTTTGTATATTACATATGTGTACATCTTTTAAATATTTATAGAAATATTTAACAAAATAATACAATAGGTTACAGTAACAGTGAACTGTTGTCCTGATGCAGCATGTCCAATTCTACAACTTCAAGCAGTTCTCCTCAAGCAGTTCTGGAAAGAGGAGGTTTCCCCATCTTTGGCCTCTTCTTTGCTTCAGTTGTTACCCTTTACAAAAGACAGAAAACAACTCTTCACCGAAAGCTTAAGGAAAATAAATGAACCAACTCAACCCAAAATGCACTTGATGATTCTTGTGGTTCAGGTACAGGACTGAGAGTTAGGAAATCTGCACTCTATTCCCATCTGTCACAGATGTCATGTTTAAAATGTCCAATAATTTTGAGTACCTCCATTTCTGCGTACCCACTCCAATTAAAGTCAATGAAAACTGCAGGAAAATGAGGTCTTAGGAATCTCAAATTGGACAAATGTGAAAAACGTGTGAGAAAATACCAGTGAGAATATGACTTCCTCTGAAACTATTTTTTGTTTTTGTTTTGGGAGGTGGTGGAACCCCAAAAATATTAACAGAAAATTTTTAATAAAATGAAACGTTTTAATTTCTTTCAAAATGTCTTCTGAAATACATTGATTTTTTTTATCAGCTCTAATTTTTACATCTCTCTTTTATCACCTCCAAGGCAGACATAATTCACCTTTCAAGCTGCACAAATTATGAAAGGATCCAGCATAGTGTCATTTCCTCCACAAAAGCCATTTTCAGAGAGTGGGCGGTGGGGGGAGTTTACCTTCATTTTCCTTTTTTGGGTCAAATCCTCACGAATTCTCTCTCACAAACCTAAAGAGCATCCACAGAACAACTCGATGGCTACTGCGGCCCAAAGGCTATAATAATGGCAGCTGCACTCTACTCATACAGGGCGACTTGCTCAGTGGATCCTCCTGTTTGGGAATCCATTGGGCATGCCCACATACAAGCCCACTGAAACAGCACTGTGCAGGAATGTGTGTCATCTCCATACAAACACTTCCTTCAGCCTGTTTTGCACTCTGCAGCAGAACCATGGAAGTTCTGGCACACCAGGAGGATTTGGCTAAGTAGTTTATATTCTTTTACTACATGATATTCAAGGGTCATTTTCTTTTGAATGTAAATAACTGAAGGTTTTACTCCTTCCTAACAAAAGTTGTGAGATTTTAGGAAGCAGCCTATTTTAATGATCTGAGCATAGGACTGGGTACCAGGAATTCCACGTTCTGACTCCTGTTTCCCGGACTTGAACAAGTTGCACAGTGGGTATCTCTATGCTGCCATCAGGAGGTGGACTGCAGCATGTGTAGGCAGAGCAGCTGCAGCGGCACTGGCAGTGGCACAGGCTAGCTCCCCACAAATACATAACAAGCATCCCGGGTAGGACTGAACTTGGATGCCTGGCCCATGGTGCTGCCTGTGCAAGTGTGGCTACATTGCTATTTTGGCAAGCTAGTTTGATCAAAGCTAGCTCAGGTGCGCCTACACGTGCTCCAATCACACTTCCTGATTGCACTGTGGACATACCCAATTTTTCTGCTTCAGTTTCCCCACCTGAAACATTGGGATAGTAATACTTACTTTAATGTTTATACAGATCACTGAAGATGTCAAGGCCTATATATGCTTGTTTCAGCCAAGCTAATTTTCTAATGCAAAATGCACTGATATTAATGGGTGGTAAATCCCAGTCATTGATGCTCAGAGGGTAAAGCAGCTGGGAGGAAAGACACCTTAGGAAATTCTGTCTTTTTCCTTTTTTCACCACCCCACTGGCTGGGAAGGACAAAACCATACCTTAATCTGAGCTGTTGCCATTTGTCCTTTCTTCACATTCAACATCTTGCAGTTCTATTACTTCTACTTTAGAGTTCCTCCTCTCACACCGCACATGAAAAGGCACATGGGGATCCTCAAATGGTCCATGGTCAGTTTCATGGTATCCCTCGTAGGATGCAAAGCCTCCATGAGAGTTATGGCTGTGCACAGCAGGGTGTACAGCGACAGTAACCGAAGCTGAGGCAGTCACAGTAGTGATAGGCTGGCAGTATGCGGGCACGGAAGCACCCATGGCAGTGAATGCTGGGCTTCTAATGTTATGAGAACGAGTCCTGTGGCTCGAGCGGTCCCTATTGCTAGGTCCAGAATGCCCTTCAGTAGAAATTTCAAAAGCATCCCTGCGTGGCCTGTAAGGAGGCGGTCGTAATCCTTCCCTCAGTTCCCGTCTAGGTTGTCTGTTATGATGCCACGTCTGCTGGGACCCAGCTTCTGGGTTAGACTGTAATTTTGGACTTGGCTGATGATATCGTGTCTCTGGCTGAACCACCTGGAAATGAAATGAGAAATGTGGTTAAATCTCTGACTTAATGCAGCACTGAAATGTACTGTTCAGGCCTAACTCTAGAAGTGAAGCACTCTGGAGTCTTATTTATGCCTTTTTCAGACAGTTCTCTCCTAAAATTGTTACAAGCTGGGAAGTACAACTTTACAGATAAACACAGGACTGTCACTGAAAGCCTTATGTATACCTCCCACATACTGCTCAGTCTTCTGAAAGGGACAGATAGCAAACACTATATTTTAAGTAGTTCAATAAGCAAAATTGCTGGGCTTTGGCAAAGACTCTCTTCCAGCTGGGGTACATACACAGGATGTTAGTGGGATGGTTGTATAGACTGCAGGAATCTGGTTTCTGGATCTCTGTAAAAAGCGTGAAGCACAGCGGCCACATCAGTCAATAAACCGTGACCAACTTCAAATGTGGCTCTCCTTGTACCTATTTTTAGGCCTCTGCTGAACAAAAACAGATCCTCACTGCAGCTCAGCATGCAGCATCCTGGGGGGTAGGAGAGGAAGCTTTTTAGTTTTTCTTTGAAATGAAAGTTATGCTGGCCCAGTGGTTTAGGGTTTGGGCACTGTGGTGATGCACAGCAGAACCAAGATTTGGAGAAACCTTGAGACGCTCTTTCCCTAGTCTACCCCAGCCTTTATCCCCTAAAATGTATTACTGGAGGAGAAATATAGTATGAAGATAGTTCATATGGGTCTGGGTGTCTCTGATTCACATGGCTTTGGGTGGAGCCACATTAATTCCAGAGTCCCTCCCCTTCTCTTTCACGGAGGTCATCCGGAACAGTTGTCAAAGGACCTGCCAATCCTGCTCTTCCAGCTGGAGCTGGTATGCTGCAAAGGCAACTACACATGAATATGCACTGTGCTTTGATACTACCATTTTATCCTAATTTTCTTCCTAAGTGAAGGAGTGAGAAACACCTGAGCACCCTTCATCTGGAAGTGCTCTAATGTTTGGGCCAGTTGCAGCAAGAAATACAAAGAAAAAAAAGTCAAAATAAAATCTGCTATACAAACTGAAAAAGACAAATTCTTCCAAAAACCCCAAATAAAAAAAACTTCCTCCCCTCTTGTCCCCAAGCCAACATGTGGGCTACTTACAGTGGACCTGGCAAAGACAGGATTCTCAGTTGCTTCCACTATTACTTGGTGGGCTGGTGCACCAGAGGTCTGAGTGACCTCGTACTGCTGGAGTTCCTCACTGATCCCTGACGCTGTGGTCTGAGAACTGGACTCGGAATCAGATGAATCTGATCCATTGTTTGTGTGTCCAGGTGGCAGTGCAAACCTCACAATGCTAGGAGCTGGCTCAGGAGAGGGAGTAGGCAATCTGTTCCGTCCATTGGCTGGAGAAATCTAATAATGACAATTTAAACCTCTTATAATTACTAACATTCAACAAAAATGTTCTTCACCAAACTACATCTACTCTTATGTCACCGAAACCATTTTGTTATTTATTGTTTGCTACACTCTCTGTTCCTGTGCAAAGTGCTATACCAAAAACAAAGCGACGTGATCCCTATCGGTGGATCTGAACATAATTGTATACATTCCCATCAATGTACGAGTGTGTAAGTAGTATATTTTATATATATATTTCTTGGGGTCTTTTCCTTTGGTATGTCATTAAGAGAGAAATTCCATGGCTGCGTATTGTGTGTATCTATTTATCTGTCTGTCTAAAAATACGGTTCTGTATATGCACACGGATGCACACATAATGGCAAATATTGTGTGTGCGCGCATTACATATTGACATAAACTGCGCCATAGCTATATCTCCACTCACGCTATCCACACATCCATAAAGTTACTCTCTTTTAATAACACTAGAGAAAATGATCCATGTGATGGGTCAATGATCCATCCAATGATCATGCCATATAAGGGTAATTGTGATGTACCCAATGAACTATCAAGTGGAAGTTTGAGGGCTATGAATGCTCTTTTGCTGGACTTATGTTAGACTGTTTAAGGTCCTGATCCTGCAAAAAATAAACTGCATGGACCCTTACAGCAGTCCAGGATCTTATTTAAGCCAATAGGATACCATGAGAGTGTACCTGTGGAGAAGGGAGGATCCTTTTGCAGGCTTGTGGCCTAGGCAGTGGTTCGCAAGCTGTGGTCTGTGGACCACCAGTGGTATGTGGAGCCCTTCCTGGTGGTCTCCTGAGTTAAATATTTTGAGAATGAAGCAATGGAGGGGCCAGAGTGTTAGGAGGACACATAGGTCTACAAAAGGAGCTCTCTTTCACAAAATGGCCTGTAGAATGAAGAGGCTGAAGAAATCCTTGCTCCTATGGCATAGCTATTACATGAAATTCTGCTTAAAAAAGCTAATTAAATCATGTATTTGTATCTAAATCAAAGAGACTACAACTTCCAATTCACTTATTATAAAATTATAATTGTAAAAGCCACCTTCTGATTACTAAACATGAATATCAAATTAGGAAAAGAAACCACATTAAGTATACTTTTCTTGGAATAAAACAAAAGAAGAGCAAAAAACTTAAATAAAAATCAGAATTACAAAGAGAATAATAGGTTTCTAGGAAAGAAAGAAAAAAAGGAAACTCATTTTTTCTGCTCATTAAGTATACCAACCTCAGGATATGGTCCAAAGAATGATAGAAGAACTGGAAGCAGCACCAATCCATTCAGAACTCCCAGAATGGTTAAAATTGCCAAAACAGCAAAGAAATACCTGAAATAATATTTAAAGTAGTCAGAAAATAGTCATGAATAGCATTAGGAATACAGATGATCACACACTATCCCCAAAATAATTTAACTTTTAAAAATAAAGAGATGCTAATACAAGCCTCAGAAGCTTTAAAAGTATTGTACAGAATCATTACTTGTAATGTATTCATTTAATTTTTACCTTTTGGATTACAGAAGCTACATTCCACAACCCAGTGTTAGTTGATAAAAGGAAAGAAAAAAAATGAGTTTGTTAATTTACCAAAAATCTCATGGCATGTAATGTTATTTATAAATGTGTTACACAAACACAAAAATATGGAATGTGAACTGAATGGCTGAATGGACTGAAAGCACAAATACAATGAAAAGGGGCCCCCATTAGTGAAAACCCAGCAGAAGCAAACAAATGAAGTGAAGGGTGTAGAATTTAAACAATTTAGCCTAGAAGGAAAAGAAGCCTACTTCTCCCAGCAGCTAATCCACTGTGAAATGCTTCTGCATTTTACAGAGGAATCTCTAATTACAGTAGAGCCTCAGAGTTACGAACACCAGAGTTACGAACTGACCAGTCAGCCACACACCTTGTTTTGGAACCAGAAGCACACAATCAGGCATGGAAAAAAGCAAATACAGGACAGTACTGTGTTAAATGTAAACTACTAAAAAAATAAAGGGAAAGTATAAACAAAGAAAAAGATCTGACAAGGTAAGGAAACTGTTTCTGTGCTTGTTTAATTTAAATTAAGATGGTTAAAAGCTGCATTTTTCTTCTGCATAGTAAAGTTTCAAAGATGTATGAAGTCAATATTCAGCTGTAAACTACTGAAAGACCAAGAATAACGTTTTGTTCAGAGTTACGAACATTTCAGATTTACAAACAATCTCCATTCCTGAGGTATGCGTAACTCTGAGGTTGTACTATAAATCTCTAGCGTATCGGGTAAGGTTTTCCCTCATTAATCACAACTTTCCGCCTAGAATTCTGTGAGTTCCAGTTTTACCAAATAGCTCAAATTGCCACCTTTTTAGAACACAGGAACCAGCTTTCTGCAAAGAAAATGCTGTCCATTCTGTAGTAAGCTTCAGCATTGTACTGAGTAAGAGCACTCCACAATGGCAGAGCTGCATTGCAGGCTAATCTTTTGTTGAACAATTTAGCATCTCTGAATACTCTTGTTTTGCGTCAGCCAATTCAAACATAAAGGCTGAAGTACTATGGAGGACGAGGAAAGTGCACAAGTGGTTGTCCTTTCCCACCATTGAGGGCTAAGGTCTGGGATCACTTCATGAATACCAAGGTAAACCTGTCAGTAAAAGGGAAGTCTTACTAGTTGGTATTTGACACAGCTGGAATTCAGACTCAACTCAAGGCTGCGTTGTAACTAATGATTTCAAAGGCTCAGTCTTGGGCAAATTTTTGGAGGGTACAGGGACAGGAGGAAAAGTGGGGTCAGGTTTCCTAATAACAGTCCTGCTGATCACATTGTTTAGCTGGCAACAAACTTTATTGCCTGTCTGTGTTTCCAGATCTGATCAAATATATCAGATTCTTGTCAAACTACAAATATCCGGCTATCGTAAACATTTTGGAATTTTTGATCTACAAAATCAACAAACATCTCCTTCACTAATATAAACTACCAGAACTTCATGCTGGGACATGTATCAACAACAGGCATTAAAATACATTTGCATCTCATCCATCTAACAGTAGAATAAACAGGCTGATTAGAAGCCTGGCTACTTAGAGTATACAACGTCTGTTAATTTACTTAATCTTCCTAAACACGTTGTTGGGCTAAACTATCCCTTTCTGGAAGTTTGGAGTCTTCTTCACCCACTGTAACAATGCTTCAGAATTGCTTGTTTATTTTACATCTGTTTTAGGAAAACCGGGGGAACTGAAGCCCAGATTGTACTAAAAAAAATACAAACTGATGGGCAAAGACAAAGTTAAACAACAAAAGTTTCAAACGTGAAAAGCTCATTTTATTGTTAAGCAAGTATCTAATCCAACTTTGGAATCAAACAAGACTATGTGCTGTGATCTGCTACATCACGAAAACGTGCACACTATCTCCTTGTGTGTGCAATATGGAGACTATTACAACAGACATATTACTGTAAATTTCATTCAATATGCAGAAAAAGCACAATCCCGCAAAATACTCAGCATCTTATAGGAGCAGGCCTTAACTGAACATTTCTGCTTCATTCCCTCACTACCAACAAAACCTGAAGACTTGGTGGTAGTCGCATTTGAGGATACACAGTTTGTAGTTATAAAGACCATGAAGCTATGATGTATGCCATTTTTGTTAGGCAAGGAAATAACTTTCTTCCCCCCTGCAAATTCAATAGTTAGTCTTTCAGTTATAGCCTTAACATTTTTTGTTTGGTTAAATAAACCTGATGTAGTTTACATCTATCCAGCGAACTTCAGTCCGAACAGTCCAGCCATCTATCAGACCATGAATGTTTGGTCCAGTATTACCTCAATCCTGCCCCCCCACACCTTTTTTCTTTTGGCATGCTATAGTCTGCCACAAAGAGCCAGTGTTACTTCTAAGATTAGCCATTTTGCAGAGCTCCACAGGTTGTTTGGAGTAGAATAGGATCCATTTCATTGCACTTCTCAAATTCCCTTCAAAAGGAAAACTTGCTCTCTTCCCATACTTGACAAATTCACATTCTTAATCCACAAGAAACAGCCTGCCTTTTGCTGTAAACAGGACCTTCAGGCTTTGCTTTGCAAATTTTAATATGAAGGTCTGTGTTCACACTTATGGTTTCCTACATCCCAAACAGGACTTCAATTTTCTTGTTAGTTAAAACCTGCTGTAAACTTCATATAGGGATGATGGGGGAGGGGGAGGGAAAGAGAGTGTCAGTTTCAGGATGTTTATAGTTCCTCCTGTCCCTTCCACACAAAGTGCTGTGCATATGAAAAGTCTGGAAGACCCTTAGGTTAAAGGTCAAATCCAGCTAACCAATGGACAATACTAGCTATTTGGAGCTAACTTTATTTCGGAACTGAGCAAACTAGACAACAGAGGACCCCTTTTGTTTCATGTTCGGCTGGGAGTCTAATTTTCCTGGAACTTAATCCAATGCCAGCAAAGGGAGCACTATTGCAACTAACATGTAAGAAGGAGTTCATAAAGCAGAGGTAAAGCAGGACCGTGATGTAACCATGCTTGACCCATTATGCACAGTAGAAAGACAGCAGATACACTGAAGTGTACACATTTAAAACAACAGCAGTCAAGACACACAGAGATGCTTTACCTGACAATAAAATCAAACTCAGAACCTGCAAGCATTAACACTCCAAGTAGAGTAGACACAGCTCCATCCAACACCGGTGCAAACATGTGTTCCAATGCAAGGACAGCCCTGCGGTTCTTGTCTCCTATGGCAGTTAAAAATGCCTATAAAAAAAAAAAAAAAACACACTCCATGTCGTCATTTCTTTGTACACAATATTTCAAAACTCTCAGCCTCTCCCACATCACACACGTTCCTCCCCACCCCCAATTACTCCAATTTACAGTTTATTAAAATATCTTTGTGGCTGCCTAGAGTTCAAGACAAGGTCTGATTCTGCAGTCATTGTACACAGCTGCTACTGAAGTCATGGGAGTGAGTGAGGATTGATTGCAGGGTCAGGGCCACAGCAATAATTTTCTGAAACAATCCCCGCCCCCAACTCATAAGGATTTTCGTTTGTTGCTGTTTGCCTGTTCCCACCCACAAAGGGTTCATTTCGTTTTGAAAGCACTTCTGGTGTAAAATTTATAGGACTACTCTTGCAGTTCTTACCTGGGCTAAACTCCCACGGATGTCACGGGAAGGCTGTGTTAGCAGGGACCACATGACTTGAATTATTATTTGTTGTGGACCTGATCCTGCAACCTTTAGTCACGGAGTTCAGCATCCTATCCATAGGCCACTTATTTCTGATACTTTTAAAATAGAATTATCCACTTATGTCAGTGGATCTCTCCACATGGGCACAGAGCCCCATACTAGCAGATCTTTATGCACAATCAGCACCTCACTGAATGAGATGAGCAGGATTTGACCCAAAGCATTCAATGGGTCTAGTCATATAAATAAGCACGCAGGATTGTGCTCTTCTAATTCTTTACATTTGTGTCCCATTCTACGCAAATGTATTTACCATTTTTACTACTTCAAAATCAAACTATACATCCGTCTTAGGGTTTTTCCTGCCACTCATCACTGTAGTATCTGAGCACTGATGTAATTTATAAAGAATCTGTCCCCTTCCCCATGACTCCTGAGTAAACAACTCACAGCATATAACATAGTTCAGTACTCAAGATTTATAAGAGTAACAGTGAACCATGGAAAACTGAAGTACCCAGCATTAGTACATTTTATATACACAGGTTCAGCTACAGATAACAAATGTATTTCCATATACAGCACAGGATATGAACCGATGATGTGAATTGGACAACTCATGTGAGTCAGGGTTGGGGAGCACACCCATAACATAGTAACAAAATATATGCACTGCACATGGATATATGTGTATTTAAAGGATACATAATACAATGAGTGCAGTGTTGACACAGAATTTATTTGGAGGAATTTTTAAAAAAATGAGGTCACAGCTCACAATTGGCAGAGAAAAACTGAGCCACGAGTGGATTGTGAATTTGTCTTAAACAAGTGCAATTAAATCCTGTATCAACATTATAAGCATTGCGTATTTTGTTTATACAACACTAGTGTGGTTATTTATATTTGGTTAGATCTATGAATACATTGGCCAGCAGTGCTGCTACAGTTTAACATCTATTAGGCATTTTCATTGTAAAATCCATTTTTGGAGGGTTTGTTTCCAATGTCAACGTGGAGGGAAAAAGTGGTTTTAAGTTTGCTCGGGACTGAAACTTAACCCATATGTGATTTTTATTTATGTAAAAATTTGACATAAATTAGTTTGGTTTCTCTCTGGTTAGAACAGACAGCCAAATGTTTTATAATTTTGTGTTCCAATCTTTATTTATTTATTTAAAATTTGTCATTTGTTTCCCCATAACATGCACCAGGTCTCTGAAACACTCACCATCCCACCACAAGCCTTAGAAGGCTGGTTTATCTCAACAATATGCTTCCAGCTGCCTGTCCCTCTCTCCCCATATCCACAAAGCCCTCTTAAATCAACTCCCTCCACCACCTGATTAAAACTGAGGCCACCCCACAGTTTGTTGCCATTGTGCACCTCACCCTGCCACACTCCTACCATACTTCTGAGTTTCCAACCCTCAAAGTTCCCCTTTAGTCCCGCCTTCTTACTCCCTCAGCGATCCTCTCAGCAGTCCACATCTCCCGAGCCCAAGGTTTTCTTCTCTAGTCCTGGACACATCTAATCCACACCTTCTCTCTCCAGTCTACCTCTCTTCCCCTTCTCATTCTCTGAGCCTAGTGGACTCCTATGGTGCTTTTGAAAAACAGAAAATAGTAATGAATAGGCATAACCCGTCCTAAGATAATTAAACTGGCTTGTCCAGATTGATCCCTTTCTATTCTCTACAGCAGGAATGGCCGAACTGTGGCTCGTGAGCCGTATGCGGCGCTTTTACAGTTAAAAGTGAGGCTCATGGAGCCCCTGTGACTTCCTGATTCTCTGCCTACCAGACTGGGGTGGGGAGCTCAGAGCAGAGGATTCTGCTCAGAGGGGCGAACGGTTTTGGGAGGTCATTAATTTTGACCACCTCTGCTCTATACTATTGCTCCACTCAATATATCTGACAATTCCTAAATAATCTACTCCTGAAAAATGTGTGGGAATGAACCTGGGCTGAGTGCATGAAGATCCCCCGCTGAAGGTAACATTGGGAGTTGTGAAAACCTACCACTGTTGAGAACTTGTCGGCCAAAAAAATCATCAGACACTGGGAATTAATTTAAATCATGTGTAACTTTGGATTAAGTAGCATATAAACATTTTAATGCTTGCATTTTCCAAATTCTAATAAAAGAATTCTCATATATTTTCAGCATTCCAATCTGCAAACAAATTGTTAAATCAAAGTTAAGGGTGTGTGCAGAAAATAAGGCTTAGAATGGAAGTCTTGATGCAGCTTTAACAATAGAATTACCAACATCTCCATAACAAATCAAAAATTTCAAAGTTGGACACCAAAAATTAGGCACTTTATTCCGTATTTAGCCACCGACATAAATGGCCTGAATTTCAATGGTGCCAGTCTCACTGGGACTGCAGTTGCTTAGCACTTCAAACATCAGGCCACTAATTTAAGTGCCTAAATTTAGGCACCCAAGTTTGAAAATGCTGCCAATAGCGTTTACACATTCTCTCTCTCCCTGATTTTTTCTGCTTTACTTTTCAGTCAGTCAATCAATAGGAGGTCTGCTTACCTATGGACTTCAGGATTGTGACCATTAATAGCTAATGTGTTCTGAAGGAAAGACACCTAATGGGAGATTTCTAAGGCAGGTACCCAACTCCCATTGAACATTTATGGGAATGGTTGCCTAACTGCCATCTGAGCCTATGAAAATTTCCCTGGAAGGATTAAATTTGCCAAAGTAGGCAGCATTTAGACACAACAGGGAGTGTATACTTATGTACTGTTATAAGACCCTCTGCAGCACTTAGGGACAAAAGACAGGCCCAAGATAGTGGTAGTGTCTGAACTGACACTTAAGAGTGTAAAGGTCTTAACAGAACTTAAACAGCTCTGCTAAGTTCACACATTGATACAGATCATAGAAATACCTACCGCATATTAGCTGGAGACCTGTATAGTCATATTTAAAGGCACTTAAAAGTGCTTTGTTGTTTCATAATACTTATTCCAATCTTATTTCATACATCGACTTAACGGATGGTAATTATTCTTTCAAATCAATTATGGTCTAACTGGTACGCTAACCCTTGTGTAGTGTTTGAGCTTGGTTGTCTTTTGAAAGTCAGGTCACACATTTGAATGCCTAACTATGGACTCAGGAGCCTAACTTCAGGTTCCCATTTTTAAAAATCTTGCCCAGATTTTCCGAATACTTGCTGACGAATTTTACATACCAAAGCAACATGAACAGTGAATTCCACTCCTATGCCAACAGAAGCAATCAGGATGACCACAGGCACTGCACTCAGCTTTATTCCAATTAGACCCATCATCCCAAACAGCTCCACAGTCATCAAAGCCAGCACCACCACCTAAATGATTCCAAACAGCTGTTAGTAACGTCCCCCACTTTACATAAACGAAGGAAAGGGTGTTTCAAAACAATGCAGGGCTAGAAAATGTATCCCTCACAGTACTCCTTCTCACACCTCCCAATTGTCCTTATTTCATTGAATTCAATGGCAATGACCTGAAAAGAGTCAATTTAAATTATTCCCCCAGGAGCCAGTGGGCAGAGCAACCATCAATTTTCTATTGGTTACAGCTTGTCAATACTGTCTGAAACGTAATTTACTATTCCGCCCTACCCCATCCATCAGAATATAACTTTTCTGCTTTTAACCCATTTCCCCAGAAACACTCCTAAAAATGAAAGGAAGGCAGAAGTAGAAAACCAACTTTTAAACAGCAGGTTTGGGTTCTCTCTGCAGAACTCATGGAGTAAGTGAAGATGACTCAAGGGCAGGTTTAAAGCAGGGAAGAAAGTGAATGCCATAATCAGCTGATGAGTGTCAGGTTACAGAGGGTCTCTTAGCTTTGAAGAAACTTGGCGGGATTGGCATGGACAAAGCAAACAGTTAAATCTAAAGGAAAGCTTTTATTTTCTTTCATCTATCTTGTAAAAAAATTTAGAGAGGTGGGGGAAAATCTGTGGAGTAGACTTAAAAGTTTCTGGAGCCAAGAAAAAAAAATACACATTTTAAAAAGAGATGGAGGGCTTTTTAAATAAACCCTGTTTCTAAGAGAAAAATTTAAGTGCTACAACAAATGATTTTATAAGCTAATGAATCATGAATGATAACATAAATTGTTTGATTGAGTGCTATGAAAAAATATTCTAGACTAAACAGTTACCTTTTAACATACCTGTTGCACAAATGTATAGTACAAAAGCTAGTGACTGCTCTGTACTTTTCTACTTCTGGCATTTTATAAGCTATACAATAGTTTATGGAATTTAAACACAGGAACATCATCATTCAATTTAACATGACTGTTTATTACAAGGCTTGCAGAATTCATGAAGGAGTATTCTATATAATTTATAATTTTACTGCTCTTTCTTCTTAAAGACAAACTTACACTCCTTTCTTGGTGCATACTGTATAACTATTCACCTAGCTGTACTTTCTTATCCTTTTAAGATTCTCATCCAGAAGTTAGTACAGCAATTTACTGTTTATGGGCAAGATACAGAAATAAGAAGCTGCCACTAAAAATAATTTTGTTTGGTTTAAAACAACTGGGATAAAAAAATGTAGAATTTTTAATAGCTACTTAAAATTCAAAATTTTCTTCTGTGCTTTATTTCTCATGTTAATGAGTATCTGAGCTGGGGCAAAAGTTTAGTTATATTTATAAGAAAGCTTTAAAGCTATTAGAATGTGGTCAAAAGATTAAGGTTATTAAGGATTATACCTTTACCATGAACCCTACCCCCTCAAGTTGAATAAATATATCATGAATGATGCAATATACATACTCCACCAGAGGCCCAGACATAAACAAAACCTTCCCGACTACAGCAAGAGCTAGGCTGAAAGGAATTTGCCTTTAACAAAGACCCTTATAATAAACTTACAATGATCCCAGCCGTCCAGGGGTTCAGGAGAAAGAGGGCACACACTAGAAACGTGCAAGCCAGAACCACGCTAATAGACAAGAGAAGCCAATGACGAAGTCCAATGTACTGTTCCCAAAAAAGAAACGGGTATCCATTTGGGTAGCTGGAGACCCCAAGGCTGGTGTAGTTGTTACAGATAGCTCTCACTTTCTCAATAGCTTCCACAAAGTCAGAAGTTTCACGTAATCCATTGAGGTAGAAAGGAAACTGAGCATATTCAATGGGCTCAGCTGCTGGAACTAGGAGAAAGATGATAATGTTTAAACATTAATTGTGGAGGAAGAAAAACAATATGCAGAGAAATAAACGTGATTAGAGCACTTCATTTTCTATGGCAAAGTGTTACATTTGAGTAAAAATTAATTACCTTGTTTAAACTCCAGAACTTTTGTGGCAACTTTAAAACCCTAAATCCAACAGATGACTATATTTCAAACCTGCAGTGTAATGGAATGATTACACTATATATCGTGCTCAAGACAAACTTGATATTATTTAATGGAAATAGGTATCTAATATTATATATATGCATTACTGTAGCACCTATGGCAATAGTACTCTGTATGTAATGTAAAATAAATAAAAGGGTAACCTTCTTGAACACTTCACCCTATACCCTGAATATTTTGTTGGGGAAAAAAAAAAAAGTTTCAAATAAAACTCTGTTACTCCAGTTTTATGCCAGTGTAACACCTGTGAAGTCAACATATATTTATATATTTATCTAAAATCAATGGAATTAAACTGGTACTGAACTAGATTCATGCTCTGGTGAATCAGGCCATTCTACTTTATAGTACTTCAGTTGACTATTTTGAAAGCCAAAAGGTGGAAAACGCTTTTTCTTTTTTTTTTAAACATTATCCACTCAACCCCATCCCAAAAAACAAACAAACAACAAAAACAAAAAAAACCCCCAAGGAACCCATAACAGTAATGGTTTATTGAGGAAATACATAACTTTTTATCCTTTAATGATCTGACAAACTTAAATTTTCCATGCTTCTTTTTGATTGTAATGCTAAGTCTACCGTAATACCAAAAGAAAAAAAGAGCCTTCCACAACAAGCATTTAGTTACTGCCGCTGTGTGTTCCAGACCCTGCAGGGTCATTCAGTTGACTTGCTAAACATGATTTGCCCTATTATAATCTCAACTATAAATTTTCATTAAGACAAGACTTGGCTGACTGCCACAAAGCTCTAGGGTTCGGTCGGATACAGTGAAGCACAACTTGCTTGTTATCCAATCACATTTCCAAGAGAAGCAATCCTCTCCTTCCCCCTCCATCCCTCGGTAACCAACTAGCAATCCACCCAATAAATCCAGTGTAAAAGCAAAGAAAATCAATTTGGGATTACCATTCACTATGTAAAAAGGTGAATGGGAGCAGCTGGAAAGGAAGAAGACACTCTTACAATAACCTCTCCTCTAGCACAATACAGGGGTGGGTGGCTTATATGAATAACCTAACTTGCCAAAAATTTTCTTCCATGCTAGGGTGAAAAATTTCAGATAAACATGATATAATTTTCAATGACAAAATCCTGGAATGGCAAAGGCAGAATGTCATGCACTCTGAAGGTTTCCCTTGCATACAAAATTAACAAGCAATGTTAAAAAGAAACGTCTTATGCAAGTTTTAGAGCTTCAATATAAACTATTATACAACTAATTATTCAAGATGATAAAGTCCTGCAGTGGTACCACATTATACTAATTACACAACTACATCGGTCTCCCGAGGTTTTAAAATAACACACTATATTGTTCTGTTTATGCTTCTGAGACCTGTACAGTGTCAAGCAACTAGAGAATTACTGGGCCTTTAAGGAAGGGGTGAGGCACTTATATAAACTATCAGACATCAAGATTAAATGTTACTTACTTCTCAGCCTTGTTTCTGGCATATAGTCTGCTTTGTCATGGACCCATTCTGGACGGTGAGGCCGGATGTTGGCTTGTGAAGCAGCATAGGCCACGGGGTCATTGCTAACCCAGGCTGTCAGGTAGATGTAGAAAGCATTGGGGTTAATGATTCCATCTGCATCCACCAGACGCTGTTTAGTCAACTGCAAAATGAAAAGATTAGAAGCCTTTCAGAAAGAAGTTTTGCTTTCAGAGCTCTTGCTGAAAAGCTTTAAACAAAAAGACTGGAATATGCAACACACACACAGAGAATTATTTTTTGTATGTGTCTTCACATTAAGTGCCTAAACAGGGAGGCTATTGTTTGACTGTGAGCAAATATCTAAATATCTGTATTGATTTTTAGAAGTGTTTTGTTTTATTTTGTGAAAAGCATATAATATTTATCATAAACATTAACCAGCAGATGGTTCCAGAATAGACTGAACCAATTAAACCTGAACTCTAAGAGACTGTCTGCAGCCAAAGGGGAAAAATGACCAAGTTGGAGAAACATATTTAAAGAAGGGGGGAAAAAAAAAACCTGGCAAGAGTCCCTATGCATGTCTGTGTGCAGTTAACCTCTGTTGTTAACACTGAAGGAAATGCCACCCAGTAAATGGAGGAGAGCTATAAAAATAAAACAACATCTGTATAAATTTTGCTAACACTTGCCTCCTATGACCTATGTATTCAGAAAATGCCCAACGCCAAGAAAGCAGACGAGTGCACTGTGCTTCTTGGGTCACTGTGGGCAAATGTATTTGTGGGGTAAACAGCAGTGGTGTATTTCCAGGGTTTTGTAGCCAAATACTACCCAGCCAGAGCCAAGTCTGAGGACTTATTGGATGAAAAGCATTATGATTTTTTTGTTTTGTTTAGTTTATTTTAAATTCTGGCCTGACTCCAGTTTCAGGTCTTTTTAATGAAATGAAAAACAACAGTGACAGCAGTTTAAAAAAAAAAAAAAAAGTTGGATTCCAGGGATCTGGATTCAATTAATCCACAGGATATGCAACAACTATATGTCTTCAAGCTGTCTTTGGAATTGCACAGTACAGCTCACAGCCCCTGTGGGTGCACCACACTTTTCTCCCTCCCAGGCACAGGAAATTATATCAGTAGCTATGGTCCAATCACATTTGTTCCATGGCGTACCTGGAACATACTACCAAACAAAACTATTTGGGCATCTCACTTAAGTTTCCTCTTCAACTCCCTTCTTTTGCTTAATTCCTAACTCAAACTCCTGTCAGACTTGACAGCATGCTGCATGTTGCTGTAAAGCAGTGTTTTATACACCATAGTAACTTTGAACAATGTACTCCGTAAATCTGTCACCTTTAATGCCAACAAAAAAAGGAAGACAATAAACAGAGCTGCCGGGAAGATCATTAGAGTGACTATTTTCTGCCTGAAAGTACAAAAAGTCAGCTATAGTTCTGAAAGAAGAAAACCTAAGCTACTACCGTTTTGGGGGGGTTTTTTTGAACAGCCTTTTAAAAGTCTAATTTCAATATAAACAGTCAAAAACACTGTGCTTTGTCTTTCAAATGTGTTCATAACAAAAATCTGCAAATACAACTGTATGCTGTTATTTACTGTATAAAAAGGAGCTCTGATGTGTTCAAGTGGCTTAATGAACTGACAGTCTCAATTCTAGGACTGCCTTGACATTTGCATTTGAGCTGGGAGGTATAATTCCCAGCTCATGTAGACTACTATGCTAACTCTGCTCAAGCTAGTGCACTAAAATAGCAGTGTATCCATGGTAGCACAGACAGCAGCTTGGACTAGCCACCTAAGTGTGTAAACAGTGTGTGCGCGTGTGCACGCGCGAGTGAGAGGGGGGCCACGGTGGGTATGTATTTGCGTGGCTAGTCCAGGCTGCCACCCATGCTATCCTGGCTACACTGCTACTTTTAGCATGCTAGCTTGAGTACAGCTAGTGTGGTACTTCCACGCAAGCTGGGACTCACACTCCCCAGCTCAAATGTCAGTGTACCCTTTACTAATGATAGTGCAGGAGTACTATAGTTAGGGTTGCCTATTTTGGTTGGCTGTATTCCTAGGAGTTTCATCACATGACACAATCTTTAATTAAAGATTAATCTTTAATTCCTGGAAACTCCAGGACAATCCTGGAGGGTTGGCAGCCCTACTATAGTATATGATTGCTCCAATACCCTTTCACCCACGCCTACAAAAAAAGTTTCTTAAAAATGTGCCTTTCCACTCAAATTGTTGGGAGCAAATTGAGTAGTTGGGAATCTATGTTTTAAAGTTTCTATTCACCAGGAAAAAAAATAGAGAGAGGCCCAACCTATATGACTGATTCTTCACATACTTTGGTATAAGCCAGGTGCAACTCCATGCAAGTCAATGGAGTTAAAACTGGTGTAAAGTTGGAGAAGAAACAGGCTCTATGAAGCTCAGTCTTGTCTTCAGCTACAAGGATGCAGCTCCTATTGAGTTCAATGGGAACTGAGCTCATGCATTTGAGAGAAGAAATCGGAATCAAGAAATAAGTACGCACCACCCAGTATTTCATAGTGATAGACATTTGTATTGGTAGCTTCTGCATATTACAGATTTCAGGCTCGATCCCGCAGCCTTACTCCTATGAGTAATCCTACTGAAACAAGTAATCCCACTATTCATGTGTCTGAGAACTGCAGGATTGGTTTTGTAAACTCAAGAGCTACTAAAAAAGCCAATTAAGTATTCCCCATTTCTTCTACAACTCCCGCTAATTTGTGCATTTCCCACATAAACAGCTATGGTCACAGTACCTGACTGATGTCGATGGGCTTATCACGGTTGCCTGTTTGCACCAGAAGTTTGTAGGCCAGAACAGCATCATCAGATCCATTTTTATAATTGTTGTACGTGATTTTCCCAGTTTCCCAGTCGCTGTCAAATGCATCCTGAAGCCCTAAAATGAGTCAGGAAAGGGGTGGGGAAGATAAAATATGTATAAGAAACCACCCTTTAAACAAATTACAGTTGGGAGAAACAAAAATAATTACTCTTTTTAAATATGTACCTATTTTGGGCCAGACTGTGGCCTCCCCTAATGCAGCTGTAGGATGATATAAACCAACCCCCATTCTCATGCTCACTGCATGGCTGTGTTAGGGCTCCCCCCAATGCATCTGGAGTGCGGCCGCACGCCCCATTCCCCAAGAAGGGGATGGTGAGAAGGATGAGTCTTGGCTTAGTGTCCACATGGGGCTGGCCAGCACAGCTGAGCTAGTGAGAGTGAGTAAGTCACCTGCATTTGCAACAGAGCTGCAGTAACCCTCTACGCCCAGGAGCGAGTGCAGAGCAAGGAAGGGATTATGACTCTGAGTTACAATTCCTTCTCCTGATGGCACAGCTCCACACTGCCCCATTCACAGCGCTAGGAGTGAGGTCACAACCTGGTGTGTTCAATTTGTAAACCAAAAGAGAAGGATTCACAGAGGTCTTTATTAATAAACTACAGTTGTGCAATGCAGTTCATTTTTTTAAATGTTTATTTCTTCTCTTTGCAAACCTCCGCCCCCAAATATTACTGAAATCTCACCCTAGGCTGAATGGTGCCAAAACCAAAAGGACCAAAATTCATCCCTGATTTAACGCCATTGACTAGCATGGAGTTACATCAGTAAGGAATTTAATCCTTTATCTAAAAAGAAACACACTCCCCACACCGCCCTCCCCAATTCCCCCTTACTGAGAGGCTGGCCAAGTGCATTAGCACTCTCGTTAACTGCCTTGTGCTACTGCGGGGCGCTAAAGCAATAGGTTCTGTGATATAACCAGAAATTCCACTGCAAGGGGGAAAATAAAACCACACTCAAACTTTCAACTTCAAACAGCAACTCAGCTGCTTCTTGAGCACAGCATGAGTGAACACGATTTTGTCAATTTGTTCCATCTGTTCAACTTGTGTAGCTAATACAAGTCGTGGGATCTGCTGCCAGCACGTGTAAAGATCACAGCCAACACCTATTCACTCTCAACTGTTATTTTCCTCTTTGCCACCCTTTTAGGTGGTGGTGAGGAGAGGAATACCTCACAGCACAAATTTGGATCAGATTTAGAACAGGAAGCCACAATCCAGTACAAGGAGGCTCTTTGAGAACAGATGACAAACCGCGTGTCCAGGAAAGGGAAGGAAAAGGCGGGGGAGGGGAGAAAGCACGACCACCTCACAGCTGCACTGAGAGGCTGTAATCAAAACCATCATTACAGATCTGATAGGTTAGCTACAGCTGTAAAGAGATGAGAGTGTTGGAAGAGAAAGCATGGCCTAAATGACACAGCCTTAGGGCCTGAGTGCTCATTCACCTTTACAAATGCTTACCCCTCCCCTCTGGAAAGTGGCTTCCCATGCAGACTTCTATAATCATACCCCCTCCTAAAGCCAATAGGTTCAGAACAAAGCAATAAAGCAAGCCTGCTAAACCCAGCTCAGACAGTACTCCAGCCCCTTGCCTGAATCAAAGGGCAACTATTCAACACTAGATATTCTAACATCACCTAAGTAATTCCAAAGCACGCAATATGAAAGCTCTGCTTGCTGGAGCACTTGGAGTAGGTAAGACATAACTTAGAAAGTGGAAAAATTAAAATACAAATCTCTCTTTTCTGAATGGTTTTATTCCATTAAAACCTTCTCTGGAAATACTTAAGCATAGGTTGTGTTATCAGAACAGTAATTTAAAAAAGCACTTTGGGAGTTAAAAAAAAAAAGGGCAGTTCAAGAAGAACATGGGAGAGGAGAGACCACCAAATAAAAGACTGACTTTAAAATTACAATAAACATGACTTTCCTTGATAAAGTGAGCACAAGATGCTATGCTAGACAGACAGTATTTGGGGCCAGACTTTTCAGACAAATATATGCTTCATACAAAGTGGAAAATTAGACACACAAATAACCAGAATTAGCCATTTGCATTCAAAATTACTCAACTTGTGCTTGCAAATTCAGCATACAATGGTGCATAGATTTTACATAAGTAACGTGTGAAAATCTGGTCTTTTGTTTCTCTCTTTATACTAAATCTTTTTCTTTTTTTTTTAAATGGATCTTCCCCACAAAACTCCTAATCCATTTTGAATATTTTGTGACTTAGATGGCTTATTCCCTTTACATTGTTGCTGGAATGGGCATAAGTACCAGCATCAGTTTCTTGTTACTGAACTGATCCATTGCTAAGACCTACAGATATCAGAAAGTGTACCTAAGAAATCACCCTTAGGTGTGTGTAACTTCTTAATGATTTCAAAATCTATAATTTACAGACCACCAAAAATATCATAACACTTTTAAATAAATAAAAATGATGAATTGAAAAGAAAATATCTTCAACCTGTAGGTGTGGGTGTGACCTGCTCAAAGTTATACATTTAAAAATGCAACCAAAAACCATGTATGTTTTTAAAGTAATTGTGATCAGCAAAATCTTTCTGAACAGAAAAATAAAGCAACTTGGTGGTAACTTCCTTTGGTAAAGTTATACAGATGAAGACAATTTTTAAAATGGTATCTACAGGAACATAAAATTTGTCACATCAAGCAGTGACCTATGCTTGATGCTTCAACAAAGAAAATAAAAATCCCCCAGAGTGCATCTGGCTAATTTTGCCATACTGAGATGCTGGGGATGAGGGAATGAATTCCTTCCTGATCCATGTGAACAGCTGGCACTATGAAGCCCGAGGTACGATTACCCTTTGGAAAACAAGTGTAATTATAAATCATCAGGGAATATGTTGCCTTCTTTATATCCAATCACTTATATACACAAAGTTCACATTTCCAGTTTTAAGTAAACTTATTAAAATGTTAATTCTTTTCATTGATATTTTCATGCAACAGAGAACAAGCTAGCATTATTGAAAATCAATGAGCAAGACAATGTTTTTCAAAGATTTTTTTGGAAGACTGAAGCCATATAACTCAATCTAAAAATAAATCAGTGGGCATCTCGTATGGCTAACATTAAGCACAATACTTGGATAAAAAATGCTGCTATTCACATACTATTGTTTCCTACCAAATCCATCATGCAATCAGGTGGACAAATATTTTAGGTGCCTGAGAGTCATCTTCAGCCTGCAATTTGTGCATTGACCTCCTAGTGAAGTCAGTGGGAATTATCTATGCAGTTCAAGCATTGGTTTGCCATTAGAAAGATCATATCATGTTCCCGAACATATAATCACATCGTTCTCATTTCCATACAACTCCACGAGCTCTCCATTCATTCCAGGACCCAGTTTAAAACTGTCCCTCTTCCTTGTTTTTAAAAACCTGCATGGACTTGTTCCAGCCAGCTTCACTGGCCTTTGCTCACTTTTTACTTCCTTTCCATTCCACTCACATAGTCCTGGATCTTGCTAGCATAATATAGGAGATAGTAATAATAATACCTATCTGCTCCTTCACATAATCACATTATTACAGGTGAGAGAGTTTTCTCTATTACCGCTCTTAGATCCCTCTCCTTCAACACTCCATATCTTAAAGCATGACCTCTCCTTTGCCTATTTTTCTCCTTCTATTTTAATCTACACCATATAATTGTTTTATGTTAGTTGTACAGTTCTTCCTTCTAAATGTCAAGTGATAATCACATTTATGACCCAAAATGACAGGAGTGCATCAGGGCTCACGTTTTCGTCAAATCACAGGTTTGGGGAGCCTGCTTATTCAATTCAAGTGTATCTTTTTGTTTTTTTGTTAATTGTGTGTCATGCAAGTTACTTCTATCATCTCAAAAGTGTGAGAGTTACAGACACATCCACCTCTTCTACAAATCTTTCTCAAGATTGCAATGGAGCCAGGAAGGGTGAATAATGTGGTGTGCAAGATTTGCTCAATTTTGTGGTGAGCTGGAGAGATAGTGGACATGACTTTGCAAAAAGGAGGTGTGATTTAGGCCAAATCTCTTGCTCAGTATTGTCCCCTCCAGCAGTAGGGTGAAAAGAGGAAGCAAGACTAAACCACTCTTGAACATGGAACCACAGCAGTTATTGGTGCTGGTGTGAGGTCTTTGGGAAACTCTGAATCCCTATGGGATGCAGCAGGGACTACTGTGAAGAGTCATTTGTCATATAAATATCAGAATGACCATAAGCACAGAGTGGAACTGGTATGCATTGGGATATGGAGTGTGTGGTGTTCTGGTGTAAATAAATGTGGACAGACAGATTTGTCTCTGAAAGAATCAGGTACCTGTAATGGGCATGATAACTGATTACCTTACTGAGTCACTGAAAGACAAGTGGGTGGGATAGTATCCACTGGGTGGGATAGTATATTTTTTTGGACCAACACCACCAGTTGGTGAAAGACACAAGCTTTTGAACTACACAGAGCTCTTCTTTCACACCTAGTGTTTACCACACAACACTGCTAGCAGCAAGAGAGATCCAATCCTGCCCTCTTCCAGACTTACCTGTAGCACTATATGCTGAAATCACCAGGAACTTGAAGACACAGAAATCAACACCCACCCCTCAAGGTAACCACTCATTCCACATCTCTTTATTCCGTGTACAGGAAGCTATTTGGATGTCTATATCATTGGGAAACACACAAAAAAGGGGACATCCTACAACTGCCTGTATTTTTTCCTACTGTTACCTAAAAACTGTTTTATGTAAAAATATAGCATCAGAAACAAATCTCAGTTGAACACCAGCATATTTGGAAAAGTATTTTAAAAACTACTGCCTTTTCTTCATTCAACAAAATATAATTATGAGCAAAATATTCCAAGCAAAACTTTCCATAAATTAATGTAAACAGAAGACTGTGAGGAATGCATCTCAGACATTAAAAAGCAAAACTAGTGTTTCTCTCAGCCTCAACATATATAAAATACAACAGGAAGATTGATCATTTTGTATTGTATGCCACTTAGTGGCTTAACTTTCATCATGCTGCCCAACAGTCTAAGAAGGAAAAAAAAATACTGGCACTTTTATGCACGTTTTCTAGGAATTATTGGCTACTTTGGTATTCTGCAAACAGTTATGGAAAAATTAGACTGTCTCTGTAGGTCAGCACAATTTATTTTTCAATTGACTAATACTTCCTAAAAGTCCTTCCAACATAAAGATGGGAGAGGGACAGGTGCCTTTTTAGGCAGAATTTGATCATTCAGAACTAAGAAATGTTAAATTTGCTGATATGTTGCTGTTTATTTTCAGTACTAAAGAATTAATTGCTTCAGAATGAATTAATATAATAATCCTACGCACTTGGCCCCTGATCCAGCAAAGCACTTAAGTACATTCTTAACTTTAAGCATGTGAATGGTCCCAACTGAAGCCAATGCGACTGCTCCCATACTCGAAGTTAAGTTTGTGTTAAAGGACACAGGCACAAAAAAGACACAAAAGCCCTCTACTCTCTTAGCCATTCAGCAACTTTCTTACCTTGCAGCCAGTCTCTAAAGTAATGCAACCACATTTTGGGAAGCTGCTTATTTTCCTCCAACAAAACGTATGTAACATTGCTGAAACTTTTGTGAAGGTCATAAAGTAAGTGTTGGGTGTTGGGATAGTCTGCTTTCTGTGTCACTATGTACATGTTGTAGAAAGAGAAGTACTTGAACTGTGCAGCAATAAAGTCATATTCTCGGGTTTCCCGTGGTACAATGTCTGTGAGATCCAGTCCATCTCTCACCCGCGTAGTACCATAAAGACTGAGACCAAGTAAACCCAGGAAAAGGAAAATGACCACAATCTGCAATAGAAAATGGAAATGCAGTAAGTCCTGTGTTTCTAAAGAAAAGAAACTGCTTGGGCTCACAATTGCTCACTACAGGAATTACTTTGAAATTGACTTTTTTAGTATTGTACTTTTAACCTTTACACACAATGCACCTAATCTAATTCCTATTATAGTCAGTGGGAATTGAACCACGCTCTACACATTTCCAAGAGAACAACTTATTTTCACTGTTTACAAACTTATGTTACAGATGCCAATGTCTCCCACTCAAAAACCGTAAGAAAAATACTGTCACTGGACACATTAGTAAGTTGAAAATCTTGAAGTCTGAAATTAGCTCTAGGATTATAGCACTCATTTTAAGAACAAGTATTCCAAAATGAATCTCTCTGCTGGCAGTGTAATTTATCAAGCTCTAATGAGGTAACTCATATGGCCCCAATGTACAAATGCGTTTTCCTCTTGGGTAAGGGAGAAATATATTTTGAAAAACAGATGCACATTTTGCAGGTTACCTTGGCTTTTGGTTTTAGCAGGAATGGAGCATAATGCTTTTCAGCAAACGACGAGAGCGTCCATTTGGTACAGGATGGCTCAAGGCAATGCATGTTCGAGTCCGAAAACTGGGAAAGCAAATCCCTTGTTGAGCTTGTGCTTTCTGGACTCTGGCAGCTGAGATTATCCTGTGTCACTGTGACTGGCTGCACGGATATTTCTGAGCGAGGCTCTGCTGTGGTGTAGTACACCTGGGTATGAGGGTCGTATTCTGTGCGCAGCTGCACTGTAGACTGCATTGTAATCTGAGTTTCGTGTGCAAAACTGTGACTGCTGTAGGGGGGTGGAGGGCTGTAGCGAGTGTTATCATTCTCTGTGTATGCTTGCGGCTCAATCTGTATCACTCTGCTAGTACACGGACTGAAAGAGAAGAGAGAAACATCCATTTACACTCATACCCATTTTCATTTTAATCAGACTAGACAGGGTAGTCTGCTGGCATGTAAAACTAACAGCAGCTTTTTTATACTTTAGTTAAACATAGTATTTTGATGAAGATTTTGTTTTGCACTTTAAGGAAAGGTTTTGCTAATATAGGTAAAGAGAAGGTGCCTCCATGAACACATGTGTATCTGTTGTGCCTACATAAAACAAAAACAAGACACCAACATTTGTATGAACAAATTAGCACTTGTTTCACACAAGTCAGTTAATTGCACGTGCAAATCAGGTAATTTGCATGTAGTTCCACAATTTGAATATATCAACATGGATTTGGATTTGCATCTGTAATAACCATAGTAAAGAGTAAACGATTCAGAAGATTAAAATTTAAAAACACAATGAGCTGAGTTCTTCAATTAGAACTCTTAAAGATTATAATGTCAGATCAATCAACTGTTAAGTATTTGGGCCTTCTAATTGGAGGCAGTTTGAAAATAGTTGCCATATACTGCACGTTGCAAAAATGAAGTAAACATAACTGAAGATTAATTTCCAGGCTGTGAGGTGATGAGACAAAATTACAAAGTATTCTCCTCAAGCACTCAGTTTTACAGTATCTATTCAAAAGCATGGTAACTATCTAGTTTACAAGGACACATCATCAAAGACAGTTTTTTCTTTAAGTGTGGGGAGAAAATAAACATGGTATGAAGCACTGATAATAGAATAACAGTATCAGAAACTTTTCATTGAGGTTACACAAATGCTACAAAAAGATTTTCAGAATGCTACCTGCCAAAACAAAGAAAAATCTCATTAGGTATCTATATCTAAAGAAAAGTCGGTAGACCATATCCTGGTCTGTTCATCTCAGATTGGAAAGTAAATAGCAGCTGTGGGAGCTCAGTACCTCTGAAAATCAGGACTCAAAAATGGAGGACTCAAAGTTAGTGAAAACTTTAGAAAATTTTGGTCTAAGTAACTTCCCCAAGGTCACACAATGAATCTATGGCAGAGCAAGGAATAGAAGCCAGGCTCTCCCTTGAAAACAAAGCTATTGATGGACTTGGCACATTTTCCCTTTTATAAAAAGGTTAAATTGTGTGTGGTCCTTAGTGGGGGTGCAAAGGGGAGAGGATGCAAGGTGCCTGATCTGTGCACAAACTAGCTGCAATGAGACTGGGAAATGTAGTCAATGCTTTGTGTTAGCTTTCCCAGTGATTGGGGGTGCTGGAATGGTTTTTTTTTTCGTGGGTAGGCAGAAAGCCATTGAACAAAAATGTATACCATATATACAATGGAGGTCATGCGTTCATTGCTATTATTACTTCAAGCCAGGGGTGCTAATGTATTCCCAGAATTCCCCAGTTCCAGTGCCCCTGCCAGAGACTCTAGCCTTTCCATGAGCTCTCCTCCATAAGCACTGGCCAGCAAAGCTTGTCCAGTGTAAGAGTGGTGGGGAGTTCATGCTATACTCAGTTCCTGGGTGGTGGAGCTGATGCTGCAGCTTCATAACTGAGAGCCTGTCTGCACTATGGGAGTTACGGAGGCATAATTATGATGCTGCAGCTGTGCTGCTGTCACCTCATAGTGTTGACCCACACTGCAGCAACAGAAGGGGTTCTTTCCTCACTGTAGTAACTCCACCTCCTTGAGTAATAGTAGATAGGTTGACGGAAGAATGTTTCAACTGACCCAGCCCAGCCTATGGCAGAGTTTTAGTTTGGCACAGCTGTGATGCTCAGGGTGTGGATTTTGCACACTCCTGAGTGTGGGAGCTATGTCACCCTAAGTTTTATGCATAGACCAGGCCTAATTCTGTCCAAGTCTGTTGTCTGTGGCATGGCCCTCTTAGCATCTCTCCCAGCCCTACCAAGAGCTGTGCCCATAAGTCACTTCCCAATTCTAAACTTTTGGAAGATTTAAAAAAAATGTTTAAATGTTTCCATGTATAAGAGTGATAATTATATAGAACTAACGATAACTTTAAGCACAACTGATGCCTTGGGACCTCACACTTTTGGCCTGTCCCTGAGAGAAACATCCAAAGTGAAATTAACACTTTGGTCCACCTCTCCTACTTCAGCACATGGATCCTTCTTTGGGATCGTACAAAAATCATAAAAACAGTGAACTAAACATTTGTGGATATTCTCAAAGCATGAGTCTTCTACAAAATTCTGGAAGGTTATGCTCCAAAGAGTAAAATAAGTATGTGTGTCACAGTACATATGGAACAGAGAAAGCACTGTTTATTGTTTACATTCACTCAAGCAGAAAACCAAGATAGCAAACATGCTTTACCTGTTAGCAACAAAACCATACGGCCTGATCCTGCGGTCGTGAAGCATGCTGAACTCCTGCTCACTGCAATGGGAACTACGCACACAGAAAGGCTGCTGAACAGAGAGAGCCCCAAGTGTTAACCACAAGGAGATTGTTTGATAGAAAGTAACCCTACCAGAGGGCCTCACCTTGTAAAGCAGCAGAATATATCCAATCTCCTGTCCTCCCGACGGTAAAGGTCCATGCTTAGAATAGCAGGAAAAATTAGCAGAACCATGGCAAAGTTGAATACCACAACAACAGCAGCCTAGAAATCAAGTGGAAGTAAAGAAATGTCATCACTAAGCTTCATGTTAAAACTACAGGCTTTAAAAAGTTTACAAACTCCTTTCGGTTTCAACAGGTCTACACATTTGTCATGTCAGCTCATGAGTACATTCAGACTTTAGCCTGAGCAGATTAGGAGAGGTATTTTTACGTTCCTATTTCATTGTGGTGAATCTACAGTAGTTAATGTCTGTAACATTAAATTTTATGTTGTTCTTATGCATGTCCACCCAGAAACATGGTGATGGACATATTTTAAAACTGGAAAAAATACAATAAAATATATTTTTGTGAGATAATTTGTATTATTGAAGTTTTAATAACGCAGAAAGAAAAACACAATCTGGAATTAAAATTGTAGCTATCAATTTGACGGTTATGAAGTCATAAAGCTACCACTACAACACTAAAGAACAATATTAAATTAATAATGGAAAAAGCTCTAATTAAACTTTAATGAAAATGCTTTATGTAGTAACATACTACACATTTGATGTAATTAGCTAAATTTTAGCTATAAAAACCAGAGTAATATTTCAGGATTATTTTTAGAATTTCCCCACTCAAATTTAACAGAGCTTGATTAATGATCCAACTTTATTTAAGTATTTAAAATCAAACAAGAATATTAAATATTAACTTTAAAATTAAAATTAAATTCAAATCTCAAATGTTCCCCTATGTATTATATATAAACACACGTGCAGCATTATTAATTATTATTAATTTGTTCTGTAACAGTGTCTAGGAGATCTGCAACAGACCAGAACCCCCTTGTATCAGGCGCTGTCCAAGACAGAACAAAAACTTGGATGGACCCTGGCCCAAAAAGCTGACAATTTACAGTCATGAAATGATAAGTGACAAGAACAATGGGATTCCTTCACATGATTAGAGTCTAAAAAGCAAATTAAAATACACCTCCAAAATCACTCTCTAAAATAGATGTTAAATACTATGAACGACCACAAAAGATACCATGAATAATGGAAGGTCTGGGGGTGAGAATGGAAGAACGTGTAGAGAAAGAAAAAAACTGGTCTGGAAAACAAAACCTTATTTCAAACTGAAATGAACAAAATGTTCAAAATTATTTCAAAAAAAAAAAAAAAATCAACAAGTGCTTCAGGTGCTCAGAAAATCACATTCCATGCGTCTCAAAACTGGTAACCTTGAATCTGTGGCATCCAAAATTAATATCCAGTTTTGAAAATGTAGGCCTTATAATCTAGCCTTGGACAAGGCCATTTTGACTTTTTTTCTGTGCCTCCCCTGTAAAACCAGAGCAATAAACCTCCCAATGGTGTTACAAGGGTTAGTTAGTGCTTGCACAGGACTCTGACGTTCTAAAGCACCAATTATTACTACTTCTTTCTGAGAACGACAGAACCACCGTTTAAAACACTTTCTAAGTATATTAATTCTAAAATTATAAATACACTGTACTTTAAAGTAGTTTATACTTATGCTCCTTTTTAGTTGTTTATATTAAGATCTTTAACCTGACTAAAGCAAGGTTTTTATACCATTGATCTGACTGGAGATGTAACTATTGATAGAGTTTCTTTAGTGTTAAAAAGGATAGTTAGCATTTAACCAACACTTGAATCTTTCAGGGAAAAGATCCAAGGACCATTCCATGATTTATAAATACCCACACACAAAGGTATGTAAGGTCACAGCCAGGACTGCAAAATTAAGTGATTTCCTTTTGATCCTTTCTAGAATGGATTGAATCTGTCAGGAAAACATACTGCTGCTGTAGCAGGGGAGGTATTTACTGAGCCTAGTTTGCAGAAGTTTTTTTTATTATTATTGTTCTGCTAAGTCAATCATAGTTGAGGAATCCATAAAGCATGAGTAATTAGTTCAGTTAAAGAAATAATCTCTGTCAACCTTTATCCAAACTTTTTGAGATTTCGGTAGATCAGTCAAGCCCTGCTCCCAATTTCCCAATATAGTCCCTGATTTTTCCAGCACCCACAAAGCCCTCTAACTGGGCCCCTAGCTTAATAGACCCCCACCCAACACAACACCACACAGACCTTACCTTACTGCAGTTCCATTGTGTGTACCAGCAACCCTTGGCCCCCAATTGCTTTGGGGCTATATAGTTAAAATTGCATTGGGATTTGTATGTAAACAGGATTAAAAGCATTCTTCTTCATACTCTAATGGGTAAATTTAGACTGCACATTAAACACAACTCTTCCTAGGACTACTGAATTCTCCTTAATGCAATTTTGGTCACAGATTTACAGATAAGGAAAATGTTTTAAAAACAATCCTTTTGTGAAATTTCCTTAAGACTCTCATAGTTTTATTGATTCCTCTAACTTGAGTATCATGGGCCTCAGAAACTTCAAGTTTTGATCTTCCTCTAACTCACTCACACACACAGAATGACATCTCAGGTACAGGAAAATTTTCTATTTTAAAAATGAAATACATTGAGTTGTTCTCCTTATCAATCTTAACCCATCATCTCATCAAAGAGAAACCAATGCAACTGATATAGCCTACCTCCGTGAATCCCCAGATCAGCTCCTAACATATGCCCCTGACTCTGGGGACCCAAGGAAGTGAAAAGGGCAGGAGACTTCGGGGAGGGTGTGGGGATTTAATTTAGAATGAGAATCAGGTTTAGTGGGTGGGGACTGCAGTGGGGAGAAGGGAGACTGAGGAAGAGCAGAGTTTCTGTGTGCCCATGCATCAGTACCTGAGTCAAAGGCTTCCCTCAGTGCTACTGTCACGGAGGTTTGGCATCTGGGTTGAGTGATGTTTGGGTATTGAGGCATGTGAATGAACATGGCCCTCACTGACAATTTCCATGATTTGTAGTGATTATGTCAATAGGAACTGCACCTTACCTCTAAATTAACAAAGTCTGTAGTGTGGGAATATAGCCCCAGAGTACAGGGAATCTGATATCAGCAGCCACAAGAGCCAGCAGAGGGAGTGGGGAGAGCCTCCCTCTTGAAAAGTCAACAAAAGCTCTGAGACTAGTCCTAGAAAGGGAAGGAGCTGGGGCCTAGTTGGGGGTATAGGCTGAAGGGGCTCTCTATTGGAAGAGCATCAAACATGTTCAGAGAATTTGGCTGCTTTCTCTGAACCAAACTCAAACTCTAAACATTTCAGTAATCTGCTGCTTTAAAATCTGGTGGCTGCTGCTGCATCTGTTGACTGAAATAAGAGAATGGAAGTCTGTGCTGGAGTCATTGAGAGAGAAGCTAGTAAAGCTGGTAGGTTGGGGCCCTGCCCAAGGTATGTGCTGGTATCTGCCATTCCTGGCAGACCACCCAAGGAGAGTGGGTGTGCTGCACAGCCAGAGGTGATGAACAGATGAGGAGGCCTGTCATGCAGACTTCCACCTTACTGCTGCCTATCTGCAACTGTCTTCTGATAGCATACATGGCTGGATTTCCCCTTCCACCCCCAGGCTTTACTTTTGCTCTGCTAAATCCTCATGACAGAAGCAGAGAAAGTTTAAGGAGTTGAAAAAGACGAAGGGGCAAGCTTTTTCAGTGTTACTCCACAGAGTAAGATAATGAATGAATTTCACAGCTTACATTCTCTCTTTCAATAAAGCACAGGTATCCCTTTCAGCTACATGGTATGTTGTGTATTATCAAAATAATCCTACACAATCTACTTTAATATTTAGGAAAAAGTTTGTCATCCTTAGATTGAGGAAAATTGTTATTGCTGTGATTTATTGGGCTAAGTTCCATGCTTGAATGACTAGAACAGCCAAGTAACCCCACTGCAGATATGGGGCAAATTCAGTCCTGGTGTAAATGAGCGAAGTTCCATTGATTTTCATCAAGATGTGCCCTCTTCTGCAATGGCTGAATTTGTCCCATAAATTCAGTTAGTTTGCAGTTAGGCAGAATTTGGCTCATAGTTTTTATGTTCTTCCACTGATTTCTTTGATAGCTTACACTAGTTTTAAAAATATTATTCGGCTCTGCAAATTTAGTACCCAATCTTGACAGCCCTCTAGGAGGTGATTCAGTGTGAGTCAGGGTTGCTCAAGAGGCTTTCTGCATCTCAAATTCTACGTCCCTTAGTTAAATGATTTATGAAAGCAACAAATGACCAAAAAAAACCCAACCGCATTATAAAACCTGTAATGCAAAACAACCCCCTTCAAGTAATACATTGCAGCTCATTGTAGCTGATTTTCATTTCATTATATTTGACAAAGGCTAATACATTATGTAATATCTGTAAAAGTGACAGAATAAATTTGAATATAAAAGAAAAACTTTAGTCAACACTTGAGACAGCAACACCCTATTTTGTGGGCTTTGAATTTCTTGAAGTAACTGAACAATTCGGAAGTATGGATGAGCTACATTAGCTCACACAACAGAAGTTCACAAAAAAGAAAGTGTTGATATGCTACGCTGAAGGTTGTGTTCCCATTTATAGGGGCTAGTCAGGAAACCATTTATTCTCCCTCAGCAGCTGGATTATTTTACAGATCCTGGGCCTCAAAAGCTATGGAAGCTTTGACAGCTATCTTGCAATGTCTCGAGAAAAGTGAACGAAGAGAGAAATAAGGTCAAAGGCAACCCTCTTTTTAAGCCCATCTGCTAAAAGTTTGCTATCTAGATGAATAGAAATCGGCATCTATAAAAAGAAAACTGCTGTATTTTAATGCTTTCTAAGCTCTGCTAGGGAAGTGTCAAAGACAAAGAGGAGTTATTGTTTAAACAAACTGGAGAGAGAGCAGGAGGAAGAAAATTGTAAATAAAGAAATCCACATGTAAATACAGACCACCCACTAGAATCTTACATGGTTAACTGATTCTGAATGCTGTGATTAAATGCATCATCTGATTTTGATTACACCTGGTGAAGTAATACAGAACAAGTAATAGATGCCCCCATTTCTGACAATAAAGGGCTTCATTCTTGTATTTTTAATTTGTGTTCATACATTGTTCAGTTACCAGCAGATCCTCAGTTCAGGTCATAGGGTGCATATTTTGCACATTATTCCGTCATATGTATAAAAAGTGCTACTACTTATGAGCAGAGAGAAGTTATGGCAACATACATGAAAAGACTGGGCAAGCCAAGTAATGTTTTAGATACTGGAAGGATAGAGTAGAAGTTCCTACAGAAAGATTCTAAGATAACGGCTACTTTATATGAAACTTTAATTCTGATGTTTGTCAGTCTGAGTAATTTGAACATGAAAACCATCCCGGACATACTTGGATGTGCTGAAACTTCATAGGGAACAACAGATATTTGTTTTTCAAAAGCATGGTATGTCTGACAACATGTGCCTGCTACTGTGAACTACTGATTGAACAAACAGCAAAACTATAGGTCACATAATATTATATCCATCAAAGAGAAGAGAGAAAAAGTTTAACAAAGTATATGCATACATGGGCTAATACAGCTGCCCTCTCTGTGGAAGTCGCACTGGCAGTGGAATTGGTGTATTTCTGATGTTTGTGGTCCGGATATATTTGAGGCAGACTCCCCAGGGCTGCAGCACCCCTTAACAGCATAGAGCCTATCTATGAATGCCCCCAAACCAACACAAGCTGAGTGACTGGGGCCACAGAATCTCTCTCTGTGTGGCTCCTCCAGTTCTTCTTATGACAGATAGATACATTAGAGTCAGGTAGCCTCCACAGAGCCATTTGGCAGCTGTGTAGCGTATGAAGGGAAAGGGGAAGACGAGTTCCCAAGGACTCCCAGTGGAAATACCCAGAGCCGTTTCTGCTACTTGGGTTAGGTGCTGGATCCTTGGAGTTGGGCCATGGAGTAAAATAGGTCATCATAAATAATTTCATTCAAAGAAAGCATTCAAAAAGAAAAAAGGCTACTTTTAACACACTGCATATGCACGAATAGGGAGTGCTGAAATCTGTGTTAATCGTTGTTTGTATGAGTAGGTGTGAATCCTGAACAAAATCTACAGCTGTTGATCTTTGCTATAAGATACTAAGCAATTTCTCTGTCAATAATCCCCAGAAGAGATTGAAGTGGCTTTCAGGGTTAATTGTATCACCACCTCTGCTACCTGCAACAAGTGAAATGCTGCTAGACTGAGAGTTGCATCCCTAATTTTAGATGTCATTTGGAGAGACACACATTACAGTGCAAAACAGTGAAACTTATGTTTTCCTGTATTTTCTGTATTATTCACTATCAAAATGCCTACTGAGAAAAAATAGTAAACAAATGATTAATGTTCAGTGGTCTTCAAGCAGCTGTAATCAGTAACTGCTTATCATTTCACAGCTTAATGCAGACACGCTTGAGCCTCTGAAAACTGCAATAATTGCCACAGGTATTAAGAAAAATTGCAGCCCTCACTTCCTCTGAGTAGGTCAAGGGTCAAGTAGAATGAAAAATGATTAGAACCAGGCTACAAAAGAAGAAAAATGACTACTGAAAAAGTACAGTTTTTCTGCTCTGTATCAAGGTCAGACAGTGCTATAAATTGTCTCTGTGTTAGAGCAGTGTCAGAGGCGAACCTCCCAGAGTAATCTTCAAAGAGTCTTTGGCTTTTAAGAGAAGCTTCTTTCAGTATTTCTTAATATTTCATCTCTCTGAAGATATTTTATCACAAACATAAATACAAAAGAGAGAGAGAGAGAGACTTCCATTCAAATATTCACACATTCTCTCAAAGTGAAATTCTTGATGAACTTCTTGATATACTTTGTTCCAATACTCGGTTAAAAAGACATTGAGAATAAGAGAAGTACTTATTGGTGTGATAATAGTTTACGTGGCAGCAATACTCCTTGCTGTTGTCACTGCACAAGGAATTATACCCAAATCAGCAATCCGGTTTTGTAGGCTAATGTATAGCCTGCTGCTTTTAACCATGGGAAGGGAGGGTCAAATCTTGCTTAGTTTTCTCCTTTTCTGCTGGGAGACAGGTTGGACCGATCAGGTTGCTCTTTCACTCGCCTGCAGGACATCAGAGGGTCAGGATCCACCCTCTTGATGTGCGAGAACTGGGAGGAGCAGAGCCAGAGTGAAAAGAATGGGTGTTGTCACCTCCTTCTATATGTGTGGCAAACAGGGGAGCAGAAGTCAGTGCAATGCAGTGAAGTGGAGGAGTGCCAGGTATTGATCATGATACTAACAGGGAGAGTTACTATCCTGGTCCCACCATGACAGAACACAATCATAAAAGCCAGCAAAACATGATATCAACTTACTTGGAGTGAAAATGCCCGTAAAGCAGGAATAGGGATTAAGGCAGCCATAAAGAAGGCAGTAACATTGCTGATAGATGTAAGGGCGACGCTTGCTCCTGTTCGCTTCAAACATTCACCTGTTCTATCCTGAAAAACATACAACATATCTTAAGAGTCAAATAGTCAAATGAATTCAAGTGTACAGTATAGAGCATTGGGTATTTAAAAGGCTAGATCCTGCAGATAGAGTTGTGAGGTTGCAAGGACAGATCAACCCTGTAGATGTAAGATGACGACAATAACAATCCATTACAAGTCCATACTGAAATAAAAGCACCCACGTAAAATAATCTGAAAATACAGCAGGCTCCACATAATGTACTAACAATTCTTTAGGGGGAAACGAAAGCTTAGCATGGCTTCAAAATTCAAAGCTAGATTGATGCTGACATCAGATATAATTTTTTTTTTATTAACTAGGTTATGTTTTGTATCAATTCAGTCGCTTTTGTTTTAAAATATTTTTCAGACAAAATAAGCATGCATTAAACTCATGGCTAAACTATTTATCTACATGTCTTGGAAAGCGTGTAGCAATAGAACAAGGATCATACTTCATTAAAAAATTGAGAAAGGGTTGTTTGCCAACCTACAGGGCTGTTTGCTGTTGGTTTAAAAGCACATGGAGGCTACAGGTAAAGGAGTCTGTAGTGTTTGTGTGCTAAGCCAGATGACAAAAGGGTGTGTGGAAGACACCATTTGTATAAAATAAAAAACAAGCAAATACATGTTACTTTTACAGAGATTTGTAGTTCACATATGAAACATCAAACCAAAGCCAAAACCCAGTTAGAACAGAAATGCTATAAAAATGAGAGGATTATACAGTATTTTCAATTATCACTCCCTTATAAATAAAAACAATGAAAAACTGAGGAACA
>ML675612.1:17381881-17402139 GCA_007922155.1 Mesoclemmys tuberculata | reverse complement strand
GACTAAACAGATCCTTAATACCTGAGTTGTGGCAGCATTAAAAGAAATTCCAATCAATGAGCACAGGCCCAATCCTGCAGCCACTGAGAGTGCAACCAACAAGACTCCTGCCAGCCCCACGGCACCCTGGGACTTGGCACAGTCCCATCGCAGCATGGTTAAGCAGGCATAGGCAAGCTGAAAGCAGAACAATGGAAAAAACAAAAGCAAAACATTAGAATGTGTCATATTCTAATGTTTCCCTCCCCAACCACAAACTTGCACACAAAATACATTTTTAAAAGCGTGCACACATTAGAGACGTTATCTAAACAAGTGACACTCATGATTCAAAGCTGTAAAGTCAAATTGCAACTTACAATTTCATCCTAAGCATTATGAAAATTGCATATAACACAGATTGGTATCAATAATGTACATGTAAGTTAAAAGGAGTTAGAACAGTAAAATCACTAAATAAACAAGGTTCCATTTATTTTACCATCAATAAGTAGCCGCTAGCAACTCTGATAACACTGACGTCAGAAAATGATTTTAGGATGTCATCCAAAGTAGTTGTAGTAAAGGAAAGCACCTTCTGAGTAGAGTTTTGTGTAACACTTTGATGAACCACCTGCCAAAAGAAATGTAACAATAAGCATTACTAGAGGAAGGGGATACAATATTATGAGCTTTCTGCAGGACACATTTGAAACCAACTTTTGTCTCAAGCATTAGCATTAAAATGTACACCCTTCAGTTGAGATTTTGTTGATCCTACATGAAATCAATGTGGTACTTATTCACTGCATGCTGCTGCTGATCAAATCAGAATGTGACGGTTGCAATCATTCAGAACAATTTTAAATATTGAAATTTAAGAAGGCTTTTCTGCTCTCCTCCTTTTCTCTCTGTGACTCCACAATTGATTTGTTGTTTGCCTCTAATCCAAAACAACAAATTCTTAAGGGCACTCCTCTCTTTCTTCATTGGCTGGCCACTTTAGAGAGGTCACAAGCAGCTCAGCAGAGGTCAATGCCTGGGAAACAAAGGCCAGATAATGTCACATGACCTCACCAATGGGACTGCAGCTGTGAGCAGATTCAATGGCTAGCTAATGTTTTCCAGACACTTTTCCCCAGTAATCACACTGACCAAGTGCTTTTAAATTCAGTGTAGCTCTTACATCTTCAGCTCATTTTCAGTCTCAGCAAACCAAAAAAATGTTCTCAATAACAGAAACAAAAAATAAAGGATACCTTTTCTTAGTCCTACTCATATGTGAGCTGCCAAATAGTTGTTATATTAAAAAGAAGAAAGAAAAGCAATATTTGAAAGTATCCTGTTGCAATGACTACCTTATTACTTTAAAACCAGGACACACCCACACATTAAGCATCATCTTTATTGGACTATCATAATCTCTGTAATCTGTCAGATTTCAAGGCATGATTTCCAGGTGATTTTGTATTTTACCTCAACATACATCCTCTGCCAGGCTTCCAGAATTGCTGCTGCCTTGTCCTCATTCCAGTTGATGTGTGAAACATACTCATACCCCTTGAAGTGTTCATACATTTGCTTAGGAGTCATTAACTGAAACATTGTCTGTAAAGCCTGAGCACTGTAACAGTGAGAGGGAGAAAGAGGAAAAGGCATAAAACAGACATTTCCAGGAAATGATTTTCATTGCACAAAATCTCGAATCAGAACCTTAAAACAACTAGTATGATTTTTTTGCTTTTATAAAGGACATTAAAATTGAACCAGAGTAATTAATTCTTCTATTTAGTTACTTACTGGGTGCAAATGTATATACAGTATTTAGGGCCAGATTCTGATTCCACTAAAGACAATGGGAGCTTTGCCATAAATAGGATCAGTTTCAGGCCCAAAAGATGTAACCTTACAAATCTGTTATGTACAAAGACAAAAATTAAATTAATAGTCAATTTACTATCTAGTGTCTAATATATGAACTAGGGAGGTCAGAGGACTAGTATTTTTATGAGGTACTGCATAATGTAGCAAGTTGTCCATAATTCTTCATCCAGGGGCTCTGGGATTTTTGCTTTCCTTGGGGAGAAATGCCAGACTGAACTCTTGACAAGCAACAAGGATTACACAAAGGGTGATCACTGTTCATCAGTAAGTCTTTGGTCACTGTTTAACATTATACAATTGTATCCCCTAGCACACATAGCCATCCAAGAAAACACCTTACACATTTCACTTTAGATATGCTTTTGGCCACTTCTTAAACTACACTATAGTTCACCTTTCAGAATATGTTCAGTTCATTAAAAATAAAATAACCCCCCTTAATACTCCATGTAAAAATGTCAAAATCTTTAAAAAAAAACTTCTATTAAAATTCTGCATGCATTTTTTAACTTCTTAAGGTTACGTATGCTGTGTCTCTGTGTGTGCACACCTTTGTTCAATTTTATTTTAATACATAACCTGCATCTTAAATTTTTGTTACTCTACATATATGTGAAGTGACCATATGGCCCATTGTTTCGAAGGATAGTTCTATTTCTTCATATGATATGCTGGTGTCCTAGGAATTCTTTTGAGATGCCTGCCACATTCCAGGTTTTGGTTGCATCCATCACGTTTATTCAAGATATATTTCCATACAGAGTAGAATTTGTTCTCAGATGAACGCTCTAACCATTATCCTATGGGATATTCTGATGTGAGGCTCCCTCAGTCTCTCCTGCAGAAGCACAGTGGTTAGAACCCTCACTGAAAAAGTGGCACACTCCTATTCAAATCCCTTCTCATCCGACAGAGGGGACACTTGAACCGGTGGTTTCCCACATCCTGGCTGAGTACCCTAACCAACAGGTTAAAGATTATAAGGGAGATCTGCCACCTCCTCCCACTATTCCTTGGATGTTTTGTGTTGATCTAGGCAGCCTTTGAGCATGGCTATCGATTGGGTATCACATGCAAATTTAGTGGAGGAGCACCTGTCTTCTCCAGGTTCATGGATTTCAAGCAGAGATAGGCACCTTCCTGAAGCCCAAACTTAAGCACCTAGATTCTTGTGATTTTTTTTAGGTACCTAAAAGTTAAGCATTGGAACACTAAGCATCACTATGTCTAAGTCCCTTTGTGGATCAGGCCCTAAATTACCAGAAAAACTCCTCCACTCTGAGGAATATGCACATGTTGCTGTTGGGTCAGAAGCAGGCAGCAGTGACCTCAGCATGCAGTGTGGCTTTCTCTTTTGTATGACAGTTTTGCAACTCTAAAAATGTCACCATAAAAACGTCAGTTTTTTATTTTGAAAACTTTTGCAAGTTGCACATAGTACTGAACATTTTTTAAACCCTGAGTAATTATTAAGGTCCCAATTCAGAAAAGCAGCTGATCATGTGCCTAAGTCATCCCTATTCAAGACAGCACTTACGTACCTACTTAAGCACATACGTAAGCACACGCATAAATGCTGTCCTGGTTAGATATATTTTCCTGAATCTGGAACTAAAATACACATTCACTGATTTTAGGAAGCAATTGCTTTGTACTATGTTTTAAAAAAAACCCAAGAGTGTAAAGCTCAGGAATTTACTTTAAAATTGTGTGTTTACCTGACAAGTTTTCCAGTACCATTCTTGACTGTTCCACCTACAATCAACTCCTCCTGCCAATGCATGTACTTTTTTGACAGTCCGTAGCATCCACCACTCAAAACAAGGGCCACATCAAGAGGCTAAAATAAAATTATTGTTAGTCATCCAGCTGTGTGACTTAGCAGACAAATCATATTCAACATCAACATCTAGTTCATTAGAATAAAATAAGTTAAAAGTCAAATGCTAGAAATGTGCTTACCAAACAGAATGGATTTATATGATTAACTTTCCAGCAAAGAGCTAGAGCTAGCCAAATAGTTTTCCATGAGACTTCAAAGCTTAAACCATACTGTTCTTGTTTGTTTGGTTTATTTATTTTTACACTCTGTAAAATACAGATTAACTCTATATTTATATGACAAGTAATTTCTATTTGCAATCCTAATACTTATTCCATGAATGCACTGAAACATGTAAGTTGAATAGCCATGTTTGACTTCCCTGCTAATATTCTCAACACAATGCAATAGGTGATAGATGCTCATGGAGACATTATTCTAATGGATTTCAGGAACTCTCACTGGTGATACATGAAAACTTGGTTAAAAATATATCTTAAGATACTGGGAAGAAGGAAAACATACTACTACATCAATGAAGAGACCATAGTGTTTTAAAATATATCAAATAAAAAAACATCCTAAGATTATCTTGATGAAGGAGGCATAAGGGCTTTAGTGCCTTCCAAAAGTGACTGATTTACAAGGAGATATACATCTAAGACTGCAGACTGGGTTCCAAATAAAACATGAAGATAGAATCTGTTTCTAATATCAGACCAAATGTAACTACTACAAAATCTACAAAGAAGCACTCCTTGTTAACACTTTTCTAGATAATTCATTTTCTCTGCCCATGTAGATATGCTATTTGGAATACTCATCCTGAATATGCAAATTCAAAATAGCATTAGGAATATGATTTGTCATATAAATGTCCAGTCTGATTCTGAAGTTTCTTTCTCAGGCAAAACTCCAACTGAAACCCTGGATATAGCTGGGATTGACCAATTGACTCCCATTAACTTCAGTGAGGTGGAAAAGATCTTCCAGCACATTCAATTCCAAGTGAGGACTGTCAACAAGTGAACCTCATTTTTTAGTATAATTTTATTTCTTTTCATGAGCTTTTGCTTGTTAATGTGTTTATGTGATGAGGGAGCAGGTTGTGAAAGTACCCAAATCCAAATGGCACTAAAGACTGGCTTGAGTCAAGCCTTGTACAGGTAGTCTGGGGGAAGAGGACACAAGGCACCTCCCTCCCTTTACACTTCTAGAGAGGGACCAGGCATAATCATAGTTCTCATAGGCCGAAAGTACAACGGACCTGATTCTCCTACTCATATGTTGATTTTACACTGATGTAACCACAATGACTTCAGTGTCGTTACTCTTGATTTATCGGTGTAACTAATCAGGGTCAGTGACTAAACAAATCTGGCATCACCAGTGCAGCTAGACTTCTTAGGCTGGAGGGGGCAGGTGAAGTTGAGGCTAAGGACCTGCCAACACTATGCAAAAGTCAGCAAAATTGGCCCAGCTTGGTGCACCATGTCAGTGTGTAGCAGCAGCTGTGCTCCTCCTGCCTGAGGCACAATGACTGCTGGAGTGCCAGATGGGATAGTGTGTCACTGCGGTACCATTCCCTGTAACACCCTTGCTCAAGAGCCATACTCTGACTCCGAATATGCGGGTCACAGTATTGCCTCAGAGATTTGAGAAAGTTAGCAGCTCATGGTTAAATGCATATAACAGGAACTGAATAATAAAGATTGCTAGGAAATATGAGACTTGTGTTGCTCTTAAAAAATTACACTCCTTTTCCTCCCCTCTCCACACATATGCCCACTTCCCTGAAATAGCCCAAAGATGATAAGCAAGCTTACTTTGGTTGAATTTTTGTTGGGGGCTGTGACTGGACAATCAGGATCAGCAGGATTCAGGCAAGGTCGATCCATATAACCATGACCAACCTCTGCTTTATTCAGCATCTCCTCCCAACTCTCTACTTGATAGTTTATTTTTTTTAACTCTTCCAAGAATTCTAAGGGGTCAAAGTTTATCCACTGCAAAGGAGGTTTCCCTCTGTAAAAGAAATTAGGAGCAGAATCATGAAAAATACATTGAAGAAAAACTTTTATTTTTTAAATCCGTATTTGTACAAAAGCTATTTTAGCTATTTTGGCATGAGCTGTAATCCACTTTTGGAAATTATTTTATAAAATGAAATGTATATTTTAATTGGATTTGTTTATATATTTTCTTCATGTAGTCCTGATGCAACCTTATGAAAAAGCCCTATAGGTAAAGATCAGACATAGCATTGAGATACTTCAGCTTTTTTCTAACAAAGGGAATATTTACATGTTAACTAAATGTACTCACATAACCTGTCTCTCCCTGCCCCCCCTCCAAAGGCAGCCAACTGCTGCTTCAAAGCAGTAATACCAAAGGAAAAGGAGGGGCACAGAGGGGAGAAACAATTTCACACAGTGTCAGATTACCACTTTTTAGTCTAATAAATGTTTTTCAAATGTAATCAATCAAAATATCTGATCTTTATTACCTCTAATAGTACTGTGCTCCTTCCAACTCCCTGACAGCTTGGCAATCAACAAGCAAACTCCCCTGCTGCCATGGCCATCACCACTATCCCTGCCACTTCTCCCACCCCCCACTTTTGAATTTGTGATGTTGATAGACCAGAAAGGCTTTTGGCTGCCTTATTTTGTGGTTCAAACCACACTGTATCTGCTTAACCAGGCTTAAGTCATTATTCCAAATCTCCCAACCAGAAAACACAAAACCCCTTATTTCCCCATCTAAGACTGTAAACTAAAGGTTAGGAGATGGCCATTGCAAATTGCTTTACAGACACATGCAAACCAGGGCAGAAACAATAACTCAAATGCTAACTCTTGCATAATTAACCAAAAATGTCTGCACAGATTAACAATTAACTCTTTGAAGGATCGAGTGCAGATAATATCACACTAGTATGCTGTGGAAGCTGTGGAAAACCTTCATAAAAGATACTATTTTTGGTTTCTTTAATGATCTAATAAACAAAGGATTAGCTTTTTACTCCTCAGGAAGACTTGAGATTTTACTCAAGACAACTATCCACATACATTTATCCACAGCAAAACTGAATTCCCAGGCAATCAAAGCCATTGTGGTTTTCAAGGACAAAAACAAAGTTTATTTCCAAAACAGCAAACAACTTCAAAAAGCCCATAAAAACTGAGAATCTGTAATTTTTTTTGCATGTTAATGTAATGGTAAAAATTAATGAAGATTAATTTGATGCCTACAAATCAACTTTTGAGGAAAAACGAGAAATAAACTTTGCGGATCATTTTTTGTTCAATTAAAAAATAAAATCCATATACATTTTCTGACTCATCACTAATGTATTTATTCCGTGGTTAAACCAGCATCTGAAAAAACAATGGGAATGGAATGTGAAAAGATGCACAGTTTTACCATTAAAAAATCACAAACTAGAAAATAAAACAAAACAGAAGTTTACTTACAATAGATAGGCAGTCCCTGACTGTAACTTTGCCCCCTCCCAGAAGCAGTCCAAAGGCGTGATAATTAAACAAGGATAAAGATATTCTATAATCTGTCAAAGTTAGAAGGGGGAAGGGGGAAAAACATATTTAGGCTAGAACATATTAAAGTAAACAGGTGGACGTTATTAGAGTGGGGAAGTAAAATGTGTATAAACCAAACTTGTTGTATATCTACCTGGTCCATGTAACCTGCTTCTGTGATAAGTTCTCCTGATTTAAAACATAAATGTTCCAATTTCCATTGTCTATAAAAAATATAAAGAACAAAAATTTCTTCCACAATAAAAAAAGCATTATATAAACACAACACATTTAAAATTTGCACATGTAGATGTCTCACTTCTAAATAGCTACTAAGTATTGAGAAAGGGAGGTCTTGTTTGGAATTAGCACACCACACCTCACAGTGCAAAGGCCTCTTTTGGTGCATTTACAGGACAGTTTGTGTTAGTCATGGTAAGAAGTTTGTATAAAAGTCATTAAAGACAATGGGGCTACTTTTGGAGCAATATGTTATTCAGTGTGAATGAAGGTGGCAGAATCTGGCTCTATGTAAGTGGAACTACTTATAGCCTTAGATACTGATCAATGTGACCAAAGAGGGGGTGGGCAGGAGCGACAGAATCAGGCTCAGGAGGCTTCTAGCCTTAACTCATCTGTGCTGGAGAGTAGGAGGAATTTCGGAGTCCTCTCTCCCACCGTGGCTGCGTTACAACCACCATCATGTCAGCTTCTAACACTTGGGGAAGTGCAGGAGCTATCCTGGAGATGCTCCCCCTAGAAACAAGTGGGCACGAGGGACAGGGAGTAAATGGAACCATGGCTTTACCTGTGCTAGGCACCTGCTCTGGTACACAAAAGTGTGTCAGATTTCTTCGCCAACCAAGAAGTAACCCTGGCAGGAACTGAGCCTCAGAGGGGTACCTAACTACACTATCTAGCCCAAGGTCTATGGTATTAACTATGTGAATACTTATTGTTAAAGGTCCCCTTATTGTGAGACATGTTTATTCCTATTACCATGCTTAATTTAATTTTTAGATAAACCATTTTATCAAGCAGACCTGAGAGACATTAAGCACCAATACACATACTGGAAACCCAAGTTTGGCAAGTTCTGTGGTGCAGAGCCACCACTACTTTACCAAACTCTAGGGCTTATTTGGTAGTAAGGGTTTCAGGATCAGATCCAATGCCTCTTATCTTTTGTTTTAGGTATTGAGATCCAGTCACTCACTGCTATAACACAACCCTTTCAAATATCTAAGTCCTGACAATCATAAATACAAATCAAAATGCAGTGCCCAAGGGAAGGCGTTCAGAATTGTCAGCCTTTCAAAAATACACGGCAAGCATAGAATAAACATATATCTACATGTTATTTGCCACAGATGATCAGAAATACCTTTGCTTCTCCACCTTACCTGTTGTACATATAAATGTGTACCCTGCTGGCTTGGAGTGCAGAGTCAAGGTGCTGTCTGAGTGCATCTGTGGTTAGTACATTAGCACCATCTTCTTGTGGTGTCTGAATCATGAGCTGGGGGTTAAACATGGCCTCTTCTCCAATCTTCTGGCGTGTGTAATTTAACTCCCGACTCACTCGTCCACCAACTGACAGACAAATATTTACAGCTTTGTGTTAGCCAATAACTTACTCTAGACTCACATTTTAATTGCTCACAGGTCACCAATAAACTTTCCCATCAGGATGGAATACGCTGTAGTCAGCTGAGCTGAAGTAATTTTAAAGCTAATATTAAATTCATTTTTCCAACAATGAAGCAAAAAATTATTCTCCATTAAAAAGCAACGTCATTATTTGGACTGAACTAAATAAGTGACGTGTATAAATTAGAGGCTACTAGACATGCTTTTTTCTATATTATAATCAATAGTTCATAAGTAGAAATTTAAAAAAAAAACAAATGGAGAAACCTTTTTTTCCACAGACCAGACCAAATATTTCTATGCTACCATTTCTTACACTTGTATAAACAGTCTGCTCCAATAGCACGTTTCAGGATAAATGGCTTCAGTTTACACTCTTCTAAATGATTTGGCAATGGCAGAAGGCGAAATGGACGCTTTGGTAAAAACGGAGGGAGAAGGGAAGAGTACATGAGCATGAGTACTACTTTCTGCCTTTAGGAAATATGTACAAATATTGCTAAGTTAGGTTGGAGGGCAAAAGAAATAATCAACTAAATTTGAGCAATCAACCCTAGTGGTCTAATAACCACACAATATGCTGCCATGCAGCTGATCAGAATTCTTGGATCAAGCTGGATTCTAAGCCCACATGGGCTGTATAGCCTATCCTACTCCATATCAAGAGATGGCACAGAAGAGAAAAAGGGGAAGGAGTGTAATACTGATGGGCTCTAGAGGGAGCCATGTTCAACCTTCCTTGCCAGAGAGAACTAAACAAGAGTGGGAAATGGATGAAGGCATTCCCTGAGTATTATTTCCCTACTGACAGCACCAGAGCATTCAGCTAAAGAGTTCATATACATTTCATGTTGGATATAACCTTATTCCTCACATATTCCCACTGACATCAGTGATATCACTTGTGGAGAAAAGTGTTACCCAGTACGAGTAAAGGGTATCAGAATCAAGGCTTCTGTAAATAAAGAAACCTCAGATTTTTTCTGTCTTGAAGTTTGCGTGGTTTTGAATTCTAGGAAGGAAACAAACTTTGGTGAAGTAAATAACTGTTTGCACAAAGCTCTTGGTTCCTTTTCTCCACCTATGAGATGTGGCATTACCTCCTTCACATCTTATAATAGATACTAGATCACAACCACCATTAGCAACAGACAATTTACGCATTTCAGACCTATGTTCCCTTGTCTATTTTTAACATCCCAGTTACTAAAGCACAGCAAAAAAATATTTCACTGGGATTTTTCATTCATGACAAAAGACAAATAACACAACACTTTGTATATTGAATTCAATCCAAGAAACATACTTACTATTTTCTCCTTTGAGTTTTTTTACATTAAATGAACCAAAATTAAATGCAAACAGAAATCAAACTGTTTAATCTAAATCAAGTTATTGATCTAGACTGGTTTAGTGATTTATCACATCCATCCATTTCTCAAAAGGTATAGAATTGCGCTTATAGCAGTTGTTCAAAAAAATCTTACTGCTTTCCTGATTGGGTTAATGATTACCTTCACTTCTGTCTCCATAGGACACTGTTCTGTGTTACTCTAACAAAGTTTGACTGAGCTTGTATAGGTGCCAATGACACACTTTTTATGTGTGATAATCTATAGTTCTCACAACAAAAGTTAGTCTCTCCATTCCTTTCTAAAATTCTTTAGATGCAACCCATTCAGGACTAAAATTGCCTGTTCTCTATGTTTCTGTGGTACCCTGCACAATGATGCCCCAATCTAATTAGAGCCTTTGGGTGCTATCATAGCATCACTATTTACTACTACTACATGCTCTGTCATTCCACTCTTGGATCAATACATCACTTTACTTATGGATTCACTGGAATTTAACTCCAATTTTAGCCAACAGCTCAAATCTCATGCAAGACAGAAGATGACATTCTCCATCTCTGCTGAAAGTGACCAACTGTTTACTATCAACAGAAATTATTGCTTCCTAATCGAGGTGCTGTCAAACTATATTAACCTCACTGAAGAAAGCAGATTTAGCTAATCAGAATTACATCACATGAGACAGCCAATAGGAGAAAAGCTATTTTTTCTTTTACATTCAATATAAGGAATAACAAAAAAGTTCAAGAAAATAGGCATATTCTCCAGGATGTTGAAAACGGAACATGCAGCAGCCTTCTTGTTAAACAGACATTACACCATTTATTCATTTTTTCAGAGTTCCATTTTGTATTTTAGGATTAAAACATAGTTTATCAAACTATTTTAAAGACATTTTAAATTATGTAAAACACATACTATTTTATAAATTACATTAAAAAGGAACAATCTGCTTAACCGCCAAAGATAGATATGTGACAACATACGTATAGAATGGAAGCAAATAGTTCCATCAATGGCCTTTCAATATGTCCAATGAAGGGAGGAGGAAGAGGCAAAAACAAAGAACATTTTCTACCAACTATTTGCCTTTGTTTTTGCATTTAAGGATCTAAAGACTCCATAGTCAGCTGAATAATCACCTTTACAACTGCTATAGCCACATATGCTCTGCCCTTATCTTGCAAGTATCCACAGCTGGTGCCAAAATGGCTCTTGGAAGACAGACACCATTAAAAAAAAATTGCCACTAAACTCTACTTGAAGCTCTCCCAGCCTTATTATGTACCCAATACATGCTATGGCAATACCTCCCAACAAATTCACACTCTGTTGTGTGCCATTCCTAACATATATTTAACAAATAAATATATACTGTTGTCCTACAGAACAGACACTGTAGGAAATCCTGTTGGTCATCAAAATTATGGTCTTTTTTCCTTTTATGTAACGTACTTTTGCATTATGGGAAGCAAGAATACTACAGATTATGTGTGTCTAAATATGTCAATGGCATATAACAACAATATATCGTATTTTATTTGTAAACAATGTTCCATGTAGAACTATCTTAAATGGAAGAAAGCAAAGAAAGAAAATAAAATTCTGGTTTGATGTTTTGGTGATAAAACCCCCAAGTGTCATTCTCATGGTTTTTGATATTTGAGCCACTTGATGGCATTCTATTCCTGAATTACATGATTCCTTATGATTTAGTGTCTGTATAGTTGAGTTGGTAGCATTAATATTGCCTCCAGACTAGAAGACAGATTTAAATTACAAATCGGTACTTGGGCTCATGGCCAATGATGATGCTATATTACAGTATGTGAAATACTCTCTTAGAGGTGCCATCAGATTCTGGGTGGCGATGTGGAAATAAGACACTACATCCCTTTTAAAAAATGCAGGGTAATAAAATCAGTGTCCTTGCCAAAATTCCTCTCTTAATAAATCAATTTTTAATGCTCAAGAATGTGTGTGAAAGCTAGTGCTGAATGTAGGATGACTGCTTCATTTGCATACATGCCCCAGTATCTCCCTCTCCACCACACTTCAAAATATTTTCTAATTAAAATATCAGTTCTCGTGAGAAGTGCTAGACTAGCATTCCTGAAGCAGACTTAAGTCATCTATTCATGCACAGGACAGCTATGGAACAGGAAGTACAGTGCAAGCTTCCTTCACAGTGCCTTGCCAAAGTACTTCAGACTTGACCTTGAAAGATCATCCATATTAGTACAGAGTAATTCAGTTTCCATGCTCATTAAGAGCCTGATTATGCCTCTGTTGAAGTAAATGGGAGTTTTCTACTGACTTCACAGTGGGAGTCAGATCAGGTGCTAAATCCTTTGCTTTTCTCCCAAGACTGTAAAAAGTGCTAATTGTGATGTGGACACTAGTCCACTACACTGGACTAAGACCATTAACTTTTTTCTGAGACCAATGAACAGCTGTCAGGTGGTAACAAGTTTTAGTCTCTCTTAACCTGAGGCACATTTGAACCAGTGACCTAGAGGTGAAAGGCTCTGTATCTTATTACCAAGCCCTTGAGCCGCACTCCCAGAGTCTCAGTCATCACTTTGTAAAGTGCTTTACAATACCTTAATTATGAAGCACCCTACATAAAACTAAATTTTGTTCTGCCTCATCATATATCTCAAAACACTGAGACACATTTTCCAAACACAGTACCACACAGCAGCACCACTCTTTTCATTCGAGTTACTATCCTATCTTTGTTTTCACTTTTACAATTTCTAGCTGCCAGACTTCCCCCGACTTACTAATAGTCTCAAAATGATCGTGTAATTCAGTTCATACATTCATTTCAGTAACACTAACTCACACTTCATTGTCTTAATTATACATGTCTCATAGCTAGTCTCAAGAATTTATATGGATTACATCAATACTCATTGAAAACACTCTGGAACCTGTTGTTAGAAATTGGAATTCCCTCTGGATAGAGTAAATTTATTAACAAGCCTCTCTTCTGCTACAAGCTTCGACCCTAAATCACAGAATGAGTGACAGCCAAAAACTCTGTTCATTAATTTGCTGTCCACCTTATTGTTTAAGAGCATTAAATATTTCTCTTTCAGCAACTCATGCAGTGCCCCATTTCAAATGAGTGACATAACAGTATTAGACATATTCTGGGATTTATTTATTTTTAAGGTAAGGATACTTTTTGATAGTCACTTTTCATCCAATTGTACTGTAAATGACTTCAAACTATGTAATGTAAGCCAACTCTCAAAGAAGACATCTGTAAACCAAATACTTTGGGACAAAACATAACCATGGATTTTTGCATATGGATATCTAACTGTATGTACGAAGGCAGAATTTGGACACAGAGGTCAAGATTTTCAAAAGCGATTGATTTTGGATGCCTCAGTTGTTGGGTATTGTTGGGTACTCAGCTTCATTCACCTAAATGGGCTTGGTTTTTCAGAAAGTGTTGATTACTTGCTCTCTTAGAATCACACCCCTTGAAAGTGTCTCCATTTGGGAACCCAAAAATTGAGGCTCCCAAAAATCAATAGTCACTTCTGAAAATCCTGCCCTGAAGTTGTGAAATTTGCTTTTAGTACAGGGCACATTACATTTTATGTTTTCAGCACTATAAATCTTAATTTTTATATCATTATGGACTAATGATACTGGTTTGCCATCTATTTTAAAACCTATTCCACCTAACAGCACGACACCAAGATATTAAGTATATGTTCTCCTCTCATCCTCCCTACCCCAAAAAAGGAGAAATTGCTTCAGTCCACTGAATCTTCATATTCAAAAAGTCATGTAAAGGCTATGCTTCCTTTCCTATCTATTCTTAAGTGTTATAAAGTGCTCTCATTTACTGTTTGGACAATGCCAAGAGCAACTTCCCAGCAGCCTGATACCCGTTATGAACTAAATGGTGCAGGCGACTAACAAGAGGGGTTAAAAAATTATATCTGTGATACATGCTGGCCTGAGAACTACGCCTAATTAACCTGGCTGAAAAACAGCCGTGCAGCCACACTCAAAGTCTCACACACCAAATGCCATGCCCCTGCAAGTTAAAGGAACAGAACACTTGTCTACTGTATCAATTTGTCTACTCTCTGTTGAATACATTTTTAAAAGTTCAACTCATTATCTCTCTTTTGTTATACCTTCTTTTCCCTTCCTGGCTTCATTTAATTTTTCTCATTTTCTTTTCTTTTCTATAAAAAATTTGTGATGCATTCTTTCCAGCATCTGTTCTCTTTTCCTTCTCTCTCCACTCTCTCAATCTGTTCTCTACTTCCTCCAGATTTTTTTTCCCTCTCTCCTTTTTCTCAAAATCAATCTCTCCCTCTCTCTCAAGCCTATCTACACATCTACACACCATACACTTTTTTCCTAACTTAATCCGTCAGGCTTTTGGCTCATTCTTGCCCACCCCATCCATCTCTATTCCCATACATGTGCCAAATTTTACCAAATGCTTAAGAGTCAGAGGACTAAACCTATTAAAGGCCATTACAAAAGAGGTGCCCCACTACCCAAGTGTGGCGAGGTGCCTACCCCGCACTGACCAAGAGGGAGTAAGAAGGGCTGGGCAAGATGCAGCCAATGGGCAGGAGTGGCGGGGCAGCCAATCAGAATCCAGGAGCCCAGTATAAAGAGGGTAGTAGCAAGCAGAGCAGTGCAGCCACTCCAAGGAGCTCAGGAAGTGAAGGCTGCCTGCCTGGCAGGCTGAGGAGAGCAGCACCTTGAGCAGGGAAGTGGCTGATGGCAGCGGCTCGGTGAGGCCCTGATACAAGGATGGAGGAGCTACTGCGGCTGCAGGGAAGCAGCCTGGGGAAGGCTTTAGAGGAGTTGGAGGGGAGGCAAGGGAAGGCTGCCAGGCTACACCCGTCTCCCCTAGGCCGCCAGTGGAGCAGCGGCAGACTACAGTGGCCACTGAAATAAGTGAGGGGAAAGGGACTGCGGAATCCCGTCTGGAAGGGGGGAGGGGAACACGGACTGTGGCTTGGCCGGAGGGCTGAACCTCGAAGATGGTGGAGAGTCCTGACGATGGCAGAAAGGGAAGAGTGACAGACCACAGGCTGCGGACAGGGGTGTCGCCATGAGCTAATTCCCAGAACATCAGCAGGAGGCACCTGTCGGGCAGTGAGTGGCAGACAGTACATCACAACAAGTAAGAAGCCAACTTCCTATCCAGTTGTTGGGATTTCACCAGCATGTTATCTCTGGACAACATTCAGTTGTTCTCTATTCTCCCATTACCCACCCTCTGCTGGAAGAGAGGGAGAGCATTTCTTCACTCTCTCTGTTTCCCCTTCACCCAACCCACAACCCTCTGGCTGTTGAGAGTGTAGATAGGAAGTGTATCCATTACCATACCTCTCCCTAGCCTCCAACCTGTTGCAGTGGGGGAATGTGCCCCTCAGCTACTCTAACCCTTGCTCAACTTTCTGATTACTGCTCAGGGGATGTTAGCCCTCACTTAGTTTCTGTTTGTGTCCTCCCCATGCGTACTCTTGGTGATATTCAGGGCTTTTCCAAGCAGCAACAGAGTGAAACAGATCCAGTTTTGTAATAACTATGTGACACAAAGGCATACTGATAAGATAGAATGATCTTCGTCTACCTGCCCTCTGTTGCATAGCATGTGTTGAGATTGCATAAGAATATACCTGTCACGTAGCAGAAGGCAATATCCACTGTCTGCAATGACATCTTCCTTTTTTCATTATTAATCAAATGCAAATACAACATATCAACTAAAAAGATCTGCACAAACTAATACTTTCAATTAATATTCAAACAGAAATCTCTAGAGTGGAATTTGGGGAGAGGAACTCCCCTGACTAGTGAGAAAATTACCTGCCTCTTATTGGACAGCTGTCAATAACTACTATTTCTGGACCTTAATGGCTTTCTGATCAAACACACACTTCTTGTTCTCAAAACAGTTCCTTCTGTAATGGCTTATTTGTCATATGAGGTGGATCCATCACTTCAAGTTTATCATTGGTGCTCATCATCTTTTCCACTGTCAGAGATTGGTTGACCATGTGTTATTTTCATCAGCACATGAGCACTGTCAATAGTATTCTGGATGTCCACAAGATACAGAGAGTGTCAATGTCCTCCATGGTATTGTTTAGATGTCTTTATTTCTTCTGTAGGACTGACATTCAGGGTGCAGATGGTATAAGCGGTTACCTTGGCATATTGCCAGTTTCTTTCTGTTTGAAAGCCAGTATTCTCTCCCACTCGCAATGGTGGTAACTGGTTGGCATGTTTATTGAATTATGTCTTATGTTGTATATTGTTCTTTTGAAACTACTTCAGGGTAGTCTGGTTTATGAAGAAGTTTGGACACTAAAATCTTTGCCCTTCTGTCCACAAATTTCTGAGCTGGTGATCTTTGTTGCGGGGCTTGTACACGCCTCCAACCATTTAGGGTAGGGGTGTTGTGCCCCCACAGTTGTATAACTTCCCACCCTGTGTTCAGGGCAATCTGGTCCAAGTCCATGTGGCTGCCCTGGTGGTCTGAGCTGTGTGGCCTAATGGCCAGAGTCAGTAAAGTGCCAACCTCAGACCAATAGCCATCAGGGATATCATGTAATGTCAGTGGTTTCTTTGCTTGTACTTATTGCATATCGTTACATTGGAATACCCTATCTTCAATGACAAGAAGGCTTTCAGAGAGGTTAGCACACCTGTGATCAAGTGCTAGCTTTGACAATATTAATTAAAAATGGTTTTCAGAAAAACCAGAAAACGGGAGCTATATTTCTGGACCTGATGGCAGCTTATGACATGTTCTGGCACACGGGGCTCTTAGTATATTGCCAAGAGCACTCCAGCATAGATAGGCAACATTGTTGACCTTCTCCTCCACAACAGATGGAGGGAGACAGAGTTAGCACATGGAAATGACATATCAGTGGTTTCCCTTTCTCCTCCTCCTCCCCCCCCCCCCCCCCCGGCTCTGTGCTGGCACCAATGTTTTTCAGCCTGTACACAAATAGCCTTTTGCTCACCCAGTCCTGCAGGTTCACATATGCAGATATTTGCTTAGGTGTCCAAGCACAATCTTTTCCAAAACTTGCGGATGCCCTGAACGCTAACTTGACTAAGATGGCCAAATATTGTATTCAGTGGCATATACAACCAAGTGTGACCAACACAGTTTTGAGTGCGTTCCATCTTTATATCTCCAACGCAGACCAAGAACTCATTATTTTTCTCAGTAGACATCACCTGAAACATGAGTCCCACCCAGTCTACCTCAGAGTGTCTCCAGATAAATCTCTTACATATCTAAACCACCTGAGGAAAACTGCAGCTAAGGTGAGGACATGTACCAACCTTCTAAGCAAACTGGCCGGCACTTCTTGGGGAACAAATACTCAAACTAGACAATCATCCAATGCAGCCCTTTGTTACTTTGCAGCAGAATTGTGTGCTCTGGTCTGGCTCCATTTGTCTCATGTCAAGTTGGCTGATGCACAATTACACTCAACCATGTGCATCATAACTAGAATATCTGACCCACACCAGTATTGTGGCTCCCCGGGTTAAGCAACATCACTCTTCCACACACATCTGCCATGAGAATGCTACAGCTCAACTGGTTGAGAAGATCAGGGCAAACGGGAGCCTACCACTATACACAGACCTCTTTCACCACCCAAGAGCACGCTTGTCAATGAGGCACCCATTGTGGGCCCAATTGCCCTGCCCAGATTTCTCTGTGACGTCGATGTGGCATGAAGAATGGTTTGCAGCCAATGTCAGAAACCATTTCTTATAACTGATCTGACCATGCTTTTACTTGGCTTTGATTTGCCAGGCTGCTCTGAATCTATTTTGAACTGGCCAGCATCAATGTGCAGCCAGCCTTTGTACCTAGGGCCAAAGAGAGGATCCCACATGCGGCTGTGGCCAAAGACAGACAATATCACACATCACTAACGACTGCCCTCTGACCAGTTTTGACAGTGGTTTGGGAGCTTTGCGCTTCGCTGATGAGGTTGCTGCAAAAGGGCTTGGCAAGTTCTGCATCCGTAAGAAGAATGGCAACATTCATGCCTGGCCAGAAAAAGACATCCAGTACTCTATTCTTTCACATCTCAGTATGCAGGTGGACACTATATATTATGTTTAACTTTTCTGATCTCATACGGTACATTAGGACAAAATTCTTTCTATGGAATCCCATCACTTGTAACCATTTCATCATAACAACCCCAAAAAGTTTCATATTTGGAGATATGTGGGCTTTTTTCCTGTCATCTATCCATCTAGAATTACTTTTACAAGTTGATGTAAATGTAAGTCATTTTTGTGTACCTTGTTTGAGGCTTATTTCAGAAACTGTTCATGCTTGAGTCACAGCTTTTATTTAGCAGATTTTTGTTTCCACTATTTAGAAGTGCCCTTGAAATTATGTTTGCTACAAGATATTTGTTGGGCCTGAATCTGGTGCATGAATTTCCTCAATAACATCTGAATTTACCATTTTATCATATTCAGAATTTACTTTTTAGCTCACCAGGCTAATGGGATTTTACATGGTACCTGAATTTTTGGGAACTCACTGAGACCCATATAAATGTATTATATTTTATCTTTAATACAACTGTCTGTTAAACATCCCATCAAATTCCATCTATCTTTTGCATTCCACGTTGTAGACAAGTTACACATCCATCTGATCATTTGCATTTGCAGGCTGCTCTTATCCCTTAGCATGCTTTGTGATAAGTTTATTGCTAACAAATCTGGTCCTTGCTATTTATTTACCCTCATATTCTACTATTTAGAAGCACTCCATTTCTTTCACTGCTTGTTAGTACTTTAATTTGGGAAGGATAGATTTCGTTATCTCTTTCAATATTTACTGTTCTTTGCAAGTTCAAGTTCATTTCTCACAGTAACCTTGCTTTGACCTGGTTATCAATTATACCACACTTATTTGGTCTCTAAATAGACCACTTATTATTCTCATTCACATGACTTTGCTTATCATAGTGGTCAGAAGTCTCACCTGGTGGCATCCAGTTTCTTTTAAAGAAAATAAGCCTTCTCCAAATGACATTCATGAATGCACTGAAATGTTAGAATGGCTTTCTCTAGCAGTTTGCAGTCATCTTCTTGTTCCCTATAGCAGTGTTTCTCAACGACCTGTCCATGGACCAGCATCAGTCCTTGCTATCTCCCTGACACAGTATAGGAAGCCTGAGATCTCCATGACACAGTAGAGGAAGCCAGTCCCTGGTATCAAAAAGGTTAAGAAACACTGCTCTACAGGATGCACTGTAGATATCCAAAGCTACGTATAGCAGCATGAAGTATTTCACCCCCTCCAATTTCTCTTCAGTACTACTTGCTTTCAGGAAAATATGGAAGTCATGTAACCTCTTCTTCTAGTTCTCGGCCTGGTTCCTTTCCAGACTGAAGGATTCAGACAGCTTCCTTTTCCTCCACTTTTTTTTCAAAAGATTCAAATTTTTCTTCTAATACCATGCAATAAAATTTGCAGCATGCAGGAATGTTGCAAAAAACTAGCCTTCATTTCCTGGACCCTGTCATATAATTTAAGCTAGAGTCACAAAAGGCTATATCCCTCTCCCTCTCAAATGGCATGGATCATTGTTTACTACTCCAGTGCTACTGTTATAAATTTCACCAATGCACACAGAGTTATGAATAGCAACAGTGAAAACTGACAGGACTCAGGTCAGTTTTCATCCTGCTCCTTCAACTTGACAAAACTCAAAGCAGCAACAGGAGCACCTGAGTTGTCTGTAGACTCAAGAAAACAGCTCAACATCAGTTGCTTCAATTCACGTTTGAAAAGGGTTTGTTTTTTTTGCAAACTTCAAGGGGGAGATTTTTTTTTTTTAAATAAAAGCTTAAATTCTATATCAGTAGATATGAATCACCACAGATGACTGACTTTTTAGAAACAGTCTTTAGAGAAAATAAACGAAAAGGTTCTAAGCGTTTCTGACATTCTTTTAAGACTCTCCTAGC
>ML675612.1:17171881-17376881 GCA_007922155.1 Mesoclemmys tuberculata | reverse complement strand
CTTGACTGTGTAATACATCTGGCATTTTTGGGCAGGATTCCTGAGCTAGGGGCCAGAAGCCCTTAAGCAATGATTTAAGGGGGGGGGGAAATCATACAAGTTAACAGTGCTCATTTCTAGTTTGTTGCACTTAGCTTTTGGTTATTGATGGAAAAGTACAAATGTATCTGTGTGGTAAACAAAAGAAGACTGTTTCTTTTACTTTATCTTAATATTAATGGCTGAAGAACACGTTACTTGTTCCAGGGCTCAGTTCCTACCTCAGGTATTTGGGTGTGCACCACTGTGTGTGTCTTAAAATATCTGCTTCTGCTTGTGCAAACCTGCACATGGGCAATATACAGATGTTACAAATACACAATGATGACTTGTATATTTGAGGCTGGAATGGAGCTCTAGTATAAATCTCTAAAACAACATTCCTGATTCTCACAGGGAGTCAACTTATGGTTCTCCTCATCCCTCCATACTCAACATATTTTGCTCAAGATCTGAAAGAACTACATTTTCCCAAAATACCAAACAAAAGTAAAAGTTGAAATGTTTATTTAAGAAAACAAAATTAAAGTCCTCCTCCCATCAAAGTGTGTGTGTCTATATGTGTATATACATACATAGTCAACAGTTTCCCTTAAGGACATTTTACCTTCATATACCAATTCCTTTTGCATAATTCAGGATGGGTAAAGAAATCAAGGTGATATTTGAAGAATATCCACATTGCCAGAAAATAATAAACATAAATTTTATCTAAAATTTCCTATTAAAAGAAAGGTTTGTTACCTAAAAAACAAGCACTCACAAAGTCAAGAATAAAAAGAAAAAAATATTTCCTTGCTGCTTTATTTAAACCTACTTCTTGCGAGTGTAATTTCTATTTAAAAAACAAACAAACACATTAATACACAATGGGCTAAATTTATCCTTGATCTAACATCTATGGAATCATTAATTACACCAAGGATAATTATGGCCTATTCTATCTAGGTTTCTTGATTAACATTTCACTTATACATGCAATTATAAAAAATATATACCACCTGACATTGGCCACTGTCGGAAGAGAGGATACTGGGCTCGATGGACCATGGTCTCACCCAATATAGCCATTCTTATATTTTTATGTTCTTATTACATAAAATTGGAGGGGAAAACACTACTTTGCTATTCTTCATGGGTCAAATGCTATCGAGATAGGAAGCAGCTATCTTAGTATACTATACATTTTCAATATGGACAGTACATTTTTAATAATTCTGAGTGCTCTGCTATCAGAGTACAGTCTGAGTAATCTATTTCCCCCACCATGCAGAGAAAAAATGTACTCTATTAATAATATTTGAAGTTCTGCATCTAAATCTTCCTAAACTTTGATGGGAAAGTAAGCTCCTTAATATAGTGCTGTCAGTTTGTGATCAAGGAGTTTTATTGTTTCTTCAGCTTTTCCCGATACAGTTACTAACAAACACACATAGGGAAAAGACCTCCTGGGAAGGAAGAGGTTGGAGAGAGAGAAAGGAAAGCCTATGAGATATGGGAGATGAATAAGGAAGATTAAGAAAATGCAATATGTACAATTATAGTTATGCAGAGATAGGATGGACACATGGTATTACTCTCCATTTAAAATAAAGGACTGCTAGGTAAAGCTAGGCCATTCAAATTTTGTTCTTCAAATTAAAAAAGATCCTTATTTAGTCATTTAATTCCTGTATGATCACCTTTAAAGGTGACATATTGTGCAAAGTCAGCATGACAAATTCTGCCAAATTTACAAGAAGAACAACCAAACATGCAATAGTATTATAAGGTCTATTTCAAAATCAGTATTTTTATCAAACCCATTTTTCCCAAATTCTGCCCACTAAGGAGTACAAGGAAGAGGACACTCTTAGGGGCATACTCTAATCTGGATGAATAGTGATTTAAATGCATAACTCACAGTTGTGTTAACAGGAGTCATGCACATAAGCCCATGAGTGTCAAGTTGAGAACATACCCCAATAGATACTAAAAGGAAAGCTGTTGCAGACAAGTTAAAGCTAGCCTCCTAGTGGACGCAACTCCAGCAGGTCACAGAGAGGTCAGCTTTGAAGGAGAAATCCAAATGAAATATAAACATGGCATTGTGGAAACCAGACAAATCTCCCATAGCTTCGTCCAGCCAGCACTAATCTAGGCATCAGCTGTGGCGCATAATCTAAACAAACGGATCAGTCGGTTCATACATCTGGAAGCTGTCATATTTGGAGCCTCCTAACAGTAACTGAAACATCCATTTGCATGTACTAGCTTTTAAACCTGTTGAAGGGTCAAAAATTGTTACATGCATACACAGAGCAGTATTATTACATTCTGGGAAGCCACCACAGACGTTATTTGATAATAAGGACTGGATTCTCTCCTGACATGGAAAAAACCATTACAATGAATGAAGCAGAAGAGGGGGAAGGAAAACCACACAAGAAGCTGTAGCATTTTCCTTGAATCATCCCCTTTGCTGAAAGGGACTTGGGGGACCAGGGATTTTAGAGGCCTCTCCCAACCCTGTGGATCTTGAAGCTACGTGGGAAGGGAAAAGCTGTCCTAACAGAGAAAGAAACCATCTAACAAGTATGACCTGGGCTCCTTTCACACCCAACTGTCTGGCACCAGAACTCCAACAAGAGCTGCACTTCCAATATCTTGGTTTCTCCTGTGGCTGCTCAGCAGCAGTTGCAAAGGGGACCCACCCAAAGGAAAGCAACACAGCTTTGATCTATATTACTTTATACTTGGATTTCTGCAATGAAATCCCTAGGCTCTGTAAGGAACAGGGCTGCAGAAAGTTCCCTCCATCCTTTTCACCACCACCAGAACTCCATGGGTATAGGAATTCACATGAAGCACAGGAGGATGGAGGGGATAAATGGTGCAAATGGAGACAACACTCCTTCCCAAAGTAACACGCACACATTCCAAGAGGAAATGGGGGAGACCCCCTCCATGACTAGATCCACTGGGAACAGTCTGGTCCAGAGATTAAAGAGTGTGTGCAATGTATGGAAATAACCATAATGAAGCAAATTTTCACTGACTTCAAGCCAATAAAAATACTTACATTTTAAACAAACAAACCAAAACTGTTTCAGTGTATTTAGAACCCATGAAGGATGCAAACTTGATTCTTCTGGAAACTGAGATCCTCTCAGTCATCCACAGGAACAGTGACAGCACAAGCAATGGCAATGTGCTTTGTATTTATTTGATACTGTTTTGTACAAATCTTGAGTGAAATCCTGGTGCATGTAAGTCATTGGCTACACTTGGGTGAAATTCTGGCTGTAGTGGGAATTTTGTCATGGACTGCAATGGGGCCACAGTATTTCAGCCCTATCTTTGAAATTATGTAAAAAAATAGTGGCCATATGTGATATTTTCAGTATTTAGATAACAATAAAAAAATAATTTAAAATTCCTCTTCCAGATTATTTTTTTAAGTACAAGCTTCCCCACCTTGACTCACAACTGTGCATCACCCCTGGCTTGAAATTACCATCTCTAGAGGAAGAGCGTAGTTCAATCTCCATGTCAATCTAACCCTGTGCAAGTGGTTATAATGATGTGGACACCTGTCCATCAAGAACCTGAGTGAGACTACCAATGACCCGTTATTTAACATATGAACTTTAAGATGTGACTACAGACGTATTTCCAGTAAACAAAACATTTTTACCCATTTTCACTTAACACTTTAATATTTTAACAACAGAGTTAGTTCAAATAAAAAGACAGAAGTTACTGTGTCTTTCGCACTTTAAACTAACTTGATATTCATGTATTAAGTATTTAAAATGGCTGTTGACCTTCAAAAGAGAAACAAACTCAATCATTCTACAATTTTGATGAGTTAACTTTTAAAAGAATAAAATTCTCTTCCTATTAACGTATCAGATACTGACTACATTCCCACCATTGCTGTCCCTGGGCTAGCACGTGATACTTTTACTACTATTTCTACTTTTGCTAGACATTACAGTAGAACCTCATTTATCCAAACAAAAGAGGACACATAAAATGTATTCAGATAAACAACAGACTTCTCAGTGCACTGCAGTACACATCCTAATAATGGAAGATACTACAAGTTTATGAATAAGTAAATTTCTGTGCTGAATTACTTCCTTTCCTGATATCTGATCCTTAACATTTTCTACTAGATTTGGTACCACTCTCTGGTACCAAACCAATTAATTTAATTCAAATATTGATTACAAGGTCTTATTATAACCAATAGCTAGCCATTTATCAAATAAATACATAAAGTAAACTACCAAAAGAGTCTTTTGTGCTCCTTTAAGAGTTAAATCTTCCTCCATCCTTCTGCTCTGTGGAGGGGTTCAAATGGTCATAAATTGTGACTGGAGAAGATTCCTCAGGTCAGAGCATGGCACTGGGGTAGAGCAATAGAGTAACTTCTCTACCACTCATCTACCTTTTGTCAATGCAGTATTGCAAAAGTAGGCACAGCTAAGACCACGAACGCAGGTCCAAGCACTCCACACAGGAAGAACTCTGGTACTGTGGAGAATCTTGAGGCAAACACATACATGTTGCCACAGTTCTGGCTGGGCCAATTCCTGCTGTCTTTATTCAAGTAAAGTACATTGACTTGGCCCACTAAGAGGAATGTGTTCTTTAGCAGTAGCAGACCCCTGGAGGTCTATCACTTTATCACCTTCCTTTGTGTGTCTAAAAAGGGCAGTGTAAAGTTAACTGTCCTACACACCATTTAAGGAAATCTCTAAAGAAACTAGTCTGCTTCATTCACTTTTGTTTCCCACCCTTCACCCTGCTCCTGAGCTGCATAGGTAGATTAATTTCCTATTACTTTACAGTATCAAAGAGTAAGGTGACCTCATTATAGGATTTACGGATAATTTATCTTGATTAATACATTCTATTTAACACTATAGGCAGCTGGGACCTTACCATACAAGCTACATCTATCTTGCACTGCACATTGATTCAGTGGTGGTTAAAACGTGCTTTGTGTGTTCCAGGCACTGAAGATGAGCTTTCCACATGGCTGCCGAGATATCCCTCCCCCTTGCTTCAACCGGCCTGGTGGAAAGGAGCTCTGCACATCACACTCAGTTGGCCTATCAAAGGGCTGTTGTTGCAAATAACCACTTGCCCTGGGACAGAACGGGATCAACTGCACCTCCTTTCCTGAAGGACAGCATCTCTGGCTTCTTTGCATTGAATATGGATGCCTTTTTCTTAATCTCCTGACTGGAGGAAGAAAGGTGAGAATGCAGTGCAAGGAAGGTAGAATTGGGTGGCAGAGAGAAAGGCAGAAGTCTCTTTCCCCTTGTGATCTGCAACAACCCTCACCAGTACCCATGTTTCAAGTGTCAGACCACTTATTTGGGGATGGACCTGCACATTAACTATGGGATATAAAGGACATATAAAGATGCTACTCATCTCTTTACTGACTTAGAACCACCCATGAGAACCTACCACCAGTCATAGTGGTACGTAGGCACCTCGCTGGTTATGAGAACATGGTGCCTTGCCAATAGAGATACTTCACAGTAACATGCAGTTGGGCCTATGACCCTATTTATATCGAATAAGATTCATTCACAGAGGAAATGAGTGCGAAAGTCTTTCTGCATTTGTGGATGTTGTGTGCTGTGTAAGGAGCAAGCTGAAGAATCTCCACATTTCCAGCATGCACAGATAGGAACAGACAGCACGTCACACAGATCCACCTGCAAATAGAACTGCGTCCTTAAGATACCATGCCAGGGCCTTTGTTTGCTCAGCAGGCTAAAATTGAGCTTTCTGATGCCTATACAATAGAAATAGTTAATCATAATAAATCTGAGGTTGTGAATCTTTCTGATGAGCTCAGAGCCAACATCAGGGAAAGTCCCAATCACTGCTCAATCATAGAAGAACCTGAAATGTTGGAGAACAGAGTTTGGAGGAATCAGACAGAAGGCAGTGTGACTGTGGGACATGCAGGAACCATTCAAGTATTCTGGAAAGCAGCAGTAAGGATGATGGATTTAAAAATGTTCCTCTAAGACAGTGTTGCTGCCAAGAAGTGATTCAGGGGAAAGCCACTTTGGTACCAGTATGCGCGCCAAAGGCCAACTGTGTTGGCACAAACTGTGAAGTAGGGAGTCTAGTAAGGGAAAATTGCAGGAATGAAGAACTGTTTCTTTTTTCTATCTTTCTTTTTCTTTTGAGAACTTGCCCACCAGGTGGATTTTTGCAGCTCTTATATAAATATTTCAGCTGTAATAGCTTTAAATATACATGTCTAGTCATTTATTTTGGACTCTGGATGATCTTAGAATTCATTCAAACTTCATTTTCACTACTTATAATTAATTCTGAGTTAGGATTTTTTAGGTTCATAGTTCATTCCTGGCAAGCTTCAGGGGTCTAGTACTTTCTATGTTCCTAGTATTCAGAAATGCATTACATACAAGGTGGTCTCTAATGTAAATATTGACAATTCCTTGAGAGATAATGTTTTTTAAAAGTTTGAACAAAATAAAACATTTTATTGCAACGGTGACGGAAATGTATTTTATATAATTTGCTGTGTTCGGCCAATATAGTTCTGCATATTCAAATGATCTTATTAAACAAAGTGCAAAAGCAGAATAAAAGATCTAATCTAATAAACACATCAATTCAGTTTACAGCTTGTCGTCAAGAGAGATTTCTTAAGATCTTAAGGTGTGGAAACTGTGCCTGCTTTTATTTTAGTACAGTACCAAGCACACTGGGTTCTATAAATAATAGTATAGAAGGCTAGAAGTTAGGACTACACAGGTACACGCATGCGTGCGCATACTCTCTCACACATAGTGAAATTGGTATTTTAGCATCAATTTACAGAACTCATGCACAGAAGGAACATCATTTTCCAAACTACCTCTCCCCTGGCCTCTTCCCACTCAGTTCCTCACTCTATGCTCTCTTCTGTTTATACTTTTAACCACAGAAATATGCAACTGCTTTTCTTTTGGTTTATTTGTATAGCACCCATGTTCGTGACCAGAAGATTTATACAGTCTTTACTGAGAAAACACACAATTTAGTCAGAATTTTCTGTTGATGGCCTTACAATGGCAGTCTGGGAGGCCTGGGAGTTAATTTAATTTAAATTAAGAATATGCTCTTTCATCTTAATTAACTAACCTTTTCTATGATCTAGGAATGCAAAGGTTTCCAAATTCAGAGTTTTAATAATATTTCACTGATCTGAAAACTAAACTCAATAAATGTGAAATTAGATAGGTTAACTCTGTACAGCCAACTAAATTATGAAGTAATATAGGGTATGAACATTCTGAGGCTACTAAAGTTAGCTTTTGCACTGTAGAAAATATTTTTTTCCATGAAGCACCAATAACACGAAAAGAGTCTAAAAAGCAGTGACTAAACCAAATGGCTATTTTGAAAATCACATTTTTCTCAAAAACCATGTTTTTCCATTGTTGGTCACATAGGAACTGTCAGTGCTGTAATCAGGGAGTTTCTTGGTATTAAACTGACAAGAAAAACAGGTGGAATGAGATGGGGTCACCATTCCTGATAGCTGACTGATATACCAGAGTCAAGATACTGAATCACTGCATAATACTGCAATCCAATGTTATTGATGAAGTTTCCATCAGGAGGCAGACACAAAGGAGTGAAGAGAAGATTGTGAAACATTTAATTTAACATGCCACAAGAGAATCATATAAAGAGTTAAGCTATGAAACAACTGTTGAAAAAATTATACAAAACCTATTTATGGAAGTATTAATTAGGGTAAACAGCTCCTAATGAACTACATTCATATCACAGCTTCTGAATGCACACCTCTAACTTTGGACACAATCCTGCCCTGTTCCTTCCTACTCAGCATGTTTGAATAGGGGCTGCAGGATGGTCCCACTGTCCTTAGAACTATTCTACTGCCTGTAAAAAGACTAGTCAGTTACCAACAAGTTCCTATCTTAAAAACAAACAAAAACCAACAAAGTTCACAAATGCTGAATGTGTTTGTCAGTGGAGCAGAGTTGCCATGCTCCATCCATAGAGCAAAAGGGACTGCTCCCATGGTCTCTTGATCCCTTTCCTTTCACTGAGTACTGCTTTCTCAACACACCCAGGGCCATTCAGCAGTGGTCACTTACGCAGAGCTCCAGGTTCATTTTTATGGGCCAAATACCACTATAAGCTGCTCTGACCTGAATCCAGAGTAACTACTGTGGTCACTGAGTTAGTTGGGATTCACGCCAAGGTAGCTGAGAACCCAACCAAATGCTGTTTTTATCAAAACGAGAAAACACAGCCTTGATTCCCCCTGCCAATGGTGTAAACCCAGAGTAAGCCCCCTGCCATCAGTGGAGTTACAGGCTGGTAACTCCACCTACCTGAGAGCAGGCCCCGGCCCCCAGGAGCTGCAGTGGGACCTTTGGGCCCGCAAGGACTGCCGGATGGGGCCCTTTTGAGGGGCTACTTTAAAAAAATCCAAGCGGCGGCTTCGCCCCCCGCAAGCTCCTCTGGGGTCGCGTTTCCACCCCGCCGACTAGCCCCGCGAGCGCAATGCAGAGGAACGACGGGTGCAAACGCTCCGCTTGACTGCCCTGGCCAGCCTCCTGCTTCCCAACAAGCCAACCTGCTCTGACTCTTTACCCCCCCCAAAAAAACTAAGCAAAACCCGAGCCCTCTCCCCAGCAGAGCCCCCCGCGCGGGGACACCCATCTGCTCCGCACACAACCCAGCGCGCGCCCCGCTCCGGCCTTCGCGGGTTGGTTTTTTTTTTTACCTCGAGACAAATGTTTTCCCCCCGCAGTTGAAAGCCGGCCAAAAAAACAGGACCACACACGCGGCCCCGCCGCTCGCGCGCTCCTGCGGCCGGCCGGGGAGGGCGCCCGCTCGCCCAAAATGGCGGAGCGGAGCGGAGGGGTGGGCTGCGCCGCGCCGCACAGACCGGCCTTTCATGCCGCCCGCGCGGGGGCCCACCCCCGCCAGCCCCACGCAACAAACAGACCCCGAACGACACCCCGCCAGCGCTGACCCCCCTGCGCACACACTGAATGGTACATCCGGCCAGCCCGTCCTTCCAGCGCCCTCCAGCCAACCCCCCCGCCCCGCCGGACGCCACCACAGCACCCGCTTCGTAGGTGTCACCTGGCTCCCGGCCGCGCTGCTCAGCCCCCCCCCCGCCCGTGAGGACGGTGGATTCTCTCTAAGCAGAGCCTGGTACGTTTCTGCGCCCGTCCCTGGACCTGACAGGAGCGGGGTGGGCTGGAGGAGACCAGGGGTGAAAGGAGAAGGCAAGCCACAAGCACGGCGAGCAGATCTTACCTTCTACCCAGAGCTCCTCCACGTTGGTTTCGAGATTAGCTGCCCGTAATCCTACAGCAAAAGCCCCAAAGATCAGGAGGCCAACAACCAAAAACTTCCCGCAGTTTTTTTGAATGTAACAGCCCAGTTTGAATAATAGTCTCTGAAACTTCGCTCTTAGCCACAACGGTGCTTTTCTTCCAGTAGCCTTCCCCTGCAAGGCAAAGAAAGAGGTTACCAGTTAAACGCCTGCAAATAACCGCGCACACCCCAATGCACATCCCTTGGGGGGGGCAACCAGGAGCAAAACAATTATCAATGCATAAAGGCAAAGAGCCTCACGGCGTCCACGGGGCGCAGAACGATACTAGGACAGACTGTGCCATTAAAAGGACAGCTCGGGGAAAGGTTTCACTCCATGACCTTGCTGAGCAGCTCACGGGCCGCCGCAGGCAGTGGTGCGGACCAAGATGTGTGTTTGCCGGTGAGTTTTCTATTCATAAATCAGTGCCCAGCTCTGCGATTACATCACTGCTTGGGATCCGTAAAAAGCAGACAGACAGTGCCTGCTCCCGGGTCCGAGCACCGCCGCCTGGTCATGAAGTCACCGCTACCAAGCCGATTCGCAAAAATTCATTCATGCTAGCCGGGTTTACAACGCTAGGGGAGAAATAATCAATGCAGATGTATCGCAACCGGCGGGGGGGAGAGGAATCCCCTTTCCTGTTCTTGTTACATCTCTCCAGGGCTGCTCGGGGGGGGCCGCTAATGTGTAACAATTTGTTGCCGTGCGTGTCCCCCAGCTCTCAGCCCCAACTCGGTAGTGTAGGCATGTTCCACGTGGTTAGCATTGCTGTAAGATCATAAGCTTAATAGTAATTCATTTCCATAGAGTTTGGAGACGCTGTGTGAGCTGAATTAGGAAGTAGAGCAGCCATCTGTAAGTTACGACAATATTTGTGAACGGAAGAGGGCAGCCACATGGGTTTCCCCCCTCCCTTTCCCCTTACTGCAAAGCCTAAAAAGCGGCTCCCTGGAACGAAACGCTCCCTGAAGAAAGGCAAGGACTCGGTGTTGTTTACTTGGAACATTTTTTTCCCTTGCAAAAGTAGCCGGCGGGACTTGTCCGTGTGCGTGCTCGCGCGCCAATCAAGTTTCCACGAAATTCTTGCACTTTCGAGCATTTGAGCATTAACAATAAAAGCACCGATCCAGGGGAGCTCGATCTGACTGGCCCGGCAGATTTAAGGTGGCAATTTGTTTACAACTTTCGTTTTTCCTCCAGCCGCTGGGGGTAAACATTACAAACTTGCTCTGCTGCGAGGTTTCTCTCTCAAGGAAGTCTGCACTTCTTGGGAAACGTAACAAAGCAACACTTCGGCCAAAAAAAAGGGGGGAACCGCTGGAACGTCCCTCCCCCCCCAAATTCCAGCCTGGTGCCAAAGAAGTTGAACGGCACTGCAGAAGGATGGAGAGAAGCAACGGAAACCGAGACAGGGGCAAAAGAGGGAGAGAAAGAGGAGATGGACCCACAAGGCAAGAAACCGTGAAACTGTCCCGGGTAGGTTTAAGGAGAGGATTCAAAAAAAGCACGAACACACGCCAGGGGACGTGTGTACAAGAAGGGAGGTAAGGAGCGAACAGGAGTCACAGGATCCCCCCTTCTCCCAGCGTTTACTGGTGGCAGTTTCCCTTCCACCCTCGCCTCCCCCCAAACCTGCAAGGAGATGAATGCACCTTTGAAATCTGCTCCAAGGCGAAAGCTGCGTCGCAGTAGCTTGGCCGCTGCAGATACTCCAGATCCGGCGCCGCGGCGCGTCTGTTGCCCCCGCTCCTTCTCCGCCGTCTGCTGCCGCTTCTCCCCGGCCGATCGGGGTCTCCGCAGCAGCCACCGCCACCAGCACCGCTGCTGCTCTCCGGCTCCGAGACGTTAACAGCCGAGGCCATGTTGCCGCCGCCGGGACGGGGCTGCTGGCTCTGCTGCGGCTGCTGTTGTTTTGGCGACCCGCGGGCTGGGTCCTCCGTGATTCCCCGCAGCGCGCTGCTGCTTTGGGGCGATCCGGGGGGACGGGAGGCTTGCTGGGTTGGTGGCGCTTCTTTCCGCAGGCTGCTGCTGACAGACCACCTCTTCATACCGCGTTTGCTGCTGCCCCGCTTGCTGCTCCCGGCGAGTCAGACCCTGCGCCTTCCATTGCAACATTTCGCGAGGATCCGGAGCTTTCTGGCGTTACGGCTTCCCACATCCAGTGCGTGTGCGAGGGGAGCGAGCGTGTGAGTGACTTGCCTTCCCCCTTCTTTCCTCCGGCTTTAATTTTCTACTGCTCCTTTTGCAGCTTAAAGAAGCCAGCCCCCCTCCCCCTTTTCCCCCTCTTGTCTTCCTCTGTGCAAGCAAAGCGAAGGAAGGCTGGAGCTTTTCTTGCTCTCAGTGCTGCTGCTGCTGCTGCTGTGCCGTCTCGACGCGCTGTACCATTCTGTCTCAGCGCAGAGCTGTCTCTGACTCCCGGGGCTTTTGGGACTCCAGTCTCTCTCTCTCGCTGTATGTGTGTGCGTGCCTCTCTCCCCCTCTGTGTGTGTGCAGCAGCCAGCAGCAGCTCCTTGATTCAATAGATGAGATGAAGAAGAAAAAAAGAACTCTCTCCATTTGGATAAAGAGGAGGAGTGAAACGGGGGGGCCGGGGGGAGAAAGAGAGAGGAAAGAGAAAAAGACTTGAAATCCCGCCCCTGGGGCTGTCAGATGGCTTGGGTTTCTGGGATGCGATTGGCTCAAAGAGGGCAGAAATTACTCAGCAAACATGACTATTATTAGCTGCTTAGCAACAGCTCACCAAAGTAGAGAGACCACCCAGGCAGGCAACCCTTGTGTGTGCATCTCTAGCTTCAGGGGGAGCCTTAAAGAGATCCAGCCTTCTTTGCATGCAATACTTCCATTAAGGAATGCCTTCGCCCTTTCTTCTTCCTTTTCTTTTCAATAAAGCTTTTATTTTTTACCAGACGCTTTTAGAAAAACACACACAGAGAATTTCCTTACGATCAACATTCAAAAATATATTTTGCTTTAAAAAAAAGTACCACCCGATTTCTGAAGTCCTTAAAAGAAAATCCTTTTAGAGGCACCTTGGCCTCAAGCTGCAACAAATACTGGGAGGTCCAAGTTGAATTCCCAGGCTTGCACAAATAATGACAGGGTGGTGGATACTGCGGTAGAAAGTGCCAGATTTCTCTCTTTTCTTTCTCAACTAAAGAGAAGACTTAGTTCCTTGCTAGAAAACAACCACTTACAATAAGAAAAACACAACGACAAACTTAACGCTTAAAATAAGTGATTTTAAACCGTGCAGTAGCTAGTTTGCTTCAACTTAGCGTTCACTCTTTCACTGAAATCTCAGGAAAGTCCATTGAATACATTTTAAACGTAATATTAATAAAATATAAACCTGGCAGCTGCTAAATGCTTTTTCAAAACTAAATGAATCGCTAGATTGTTTAATTTTTGGCACCCGTTTTCCACATTTCTGTTTATTTAAAATCAGCCATTCACTGATTTAAAAAAAAAACGCTATGCGCGTTACATGTAGCACGATGCCAGCTCTGCAGAATATAGGCTGCGGCGCTGAGGTCGTCGAAAACAACCAGGTTGTCTTTTCATTGATTATACTGGGAAACCTCGATGTGCTCAGCTGGGGTCACAGAGATCAGTTTCCAGGGGCTTATGGGCAAGACCAAGTTTTAGGATTAGCGTTTTTGGACTTGTTTTCACGATGCGTTCAAGGATCAGTCCCTCTTGAATGGCACAGATCTTTCCCCCTCTTTACTCACGCAGGCTTCCCACTGAAGGTAGCGGGAGCTCTGCCTTGTGGAAGGAGGACAAGATCGACCCTCACAGCCCGTTCCCCCGGCAGGGCTCCAGTTCATTGTCGTTGGTTCAACAAGCTGTTGCCGGTGGCTTCACGCCCGAAAGTAGCGGGAGCTGGTTGCGGACTGTGAAATGCGGAGTGTTGCTTTAAGGTGCACACGGTGTGTGTTCATTGAAAAAAAACAACACCCTGCTTTGAAAGAAAGGGGGAGGGGCGGGGAGGCGGGCCCCGAGCGTCCACGTGACAGGCGGGCCCCGGGGGCGCGCGCGGGCGGGGCTGGGCTGTCGCTCCCTGAGCGGTGCGAGTGTGGGAGCTGCCGTGGCGGGCGTGCAGCCGCCGCGAGGCAGCGCGCGGGGGTTGGCAGCGAATGCAAAAAAGCAGGTACGAGGCTGCGCTGGGCCGGAGCCAGCCAGGTTTGGGGGGAGATGTGCTCTTTAAAGCGGGGAGGGGAACCAGCGTTTCACCCCCTAGTTCTGAGCTGCTGCTGCTGCACAGAGAAATGCCAGACAAGCCATAGTACATTCCTAAAGGAGCTCTCCCCCTTTACGTTATCCAATGCCACGCCGGCCTGACTGCTACTGGCCAATAGCGCGAGGAAAGGAGCCCTTCCCATTCATTTCTGCACAACATCTTGGGGGCAGGCACGGGCTGCCGACAGACGCAGACCCCACTGACTCGGTTAAGCGCGTAGCTCGCACACCACGGACGAGGGGGTCCTTCTGCGCAATAAAGGTGGTTCTTGAGCTGGGGGTTGCCGCACTTGGCGGGTCCGGCCCGCTGCACCGATGCCGATGTTAGCGGATGCGTGTGACAAGCTGGGGGCGCCCGGCTTCATTTCCAGCGCCCTCGTGCAAAATGCACGTAGGTTTTTTTGCACAGAGGTGATCGCCAAGCACACCCAGGCAGCTCTTGTTTGGGGACGGTGTTTTAGACTCAGTACGAACTCGGGGAGGGGGGGGCAATCTAAGTGCAAACGCCATAAATACGACTGCCTGCGATATAGATATCAATGGAATGGGGGGGAGACGTGTTCGGTGAAAAACACAAACGGGTGAACAAAGCAAAAGCGACCGAGCTAAACAAGGTGGCAACAGGACGGGCTAGACACCTAATCAATATCAAACCGAAACCGTGCAGCGTAAGGAAAATCCGTCATTCTAGTGACTAGAGGTATGGCAGTACAATTAAGTAATAGCGTTTAGTTGACAGGGGATTCCAAGGTCATAGCATTCATTTGGTGATGTCACTGGCATTTTGTTCACGACTCTCACTACTCTATTGTTGGCCGGAGGGCTGGAGGTGCTTAGAACTTTTGAAAGTCCGACCATGTTACACACTAGACCGTTCATCGCCCAACTTCACGGGGGGGCACATAAATTGGAAACAACCCTTTTCAGCTGGAAACTGATATCTGTATCAGTAGATTAATCTATTGCTCAACCGATTGGGATTAACTGTCTCCATCTAATTAGAAATCAATGTAATGTTGCTACCATTCAACCTGTGCAATTCTGATGGGGGGGGAAGAGTCGGCACACAAGCATTTAAGTGTAGCTTCACTTTAATTTTAAACTAGCTGAGCGTTATTCGTTAAAGTTTAGGTCCATCGATTTCCTCAGATTTCCTCCTTTTGGCTCCTGTGGGGTAGGCTACCTTTTCAGGATTTCACACAATAGCCGCATGCTCATAAATTCTTGCTACTGGTTCCAAAACTCGGTTTGGGGACTCAAATTTAACAAGCACTATCTTAATCTCCTCTCGCTGCCTGTGGTCTGGTTTTTCATACACCAGAGATGAATTACTGCGGGGATCTAATTGGCCTTGTTTCTGTAATGTTTTTTTTTTTTTTAAAGGAAGAAGTGTCAGTGTAAAAGTCTGTCTCAACTTGGGTGGTCAGAGCAGTGGCTGCCCCCAATTTGCCTCATTGCTGATGCATGCGAGTGCTACATTCCCAGCGATAATGTTGTTCCTAATCAATCTGCCCTTATTTACATTTGTAAGCATTGTTGGCTTTAATATGCATGCCCTGTGCATGTAACTGCGGCTCGACACCAGGTTTTTTTAACTTCCACAAATCACAAGGATCCCACTGATTTCATAGAGAGCTGGCTTCATGGATGAAGGCCTGCTAAGGTATCTGTTGGGGAGGCACATCTAGCCTGAAATCTTTACATCTTGCCTTCCCATAGGCCTGTTCACTAACGATTTGTATTTAAGGACCTCAGGACTTTCCACATACACCAACAACCTCCAGCTGGCCCTTCCTTTCTTACAATGTTCTACATTTTATACAGTATAATCTTGATTCATAGAGCTGCATTTTCACTATAAGCCCTGAGATGTCAGAGCTTTACAATTTCCCAAATAAATATATGTATCATCTCTAATAGATGTTAATAATGGGTGATAGATAATTACATTGATTTTTTGTAAGTTTTGCCAGCTTTTCAACCTCTTGTGGGCCACACCATAAAGAACATTGCATTCACTGTAGCATTCACTGTTACATTAACCCGGAAACGACACTGAAATAAAACACCTGCACTACAGATCGTTTGTTTGGATGTTCTGAGACAGCGGAGCATCGGCCTGCAGAATAAAACGGACTTGTAATAAGCTCAGTTGCCTTTCCTTTTGTAGATTTTATTGCCTCTCAGACACATGATCATGCTAGACTATGGGGCTGTTTCTGGTCTGGAAGCCCATCTATTTGTGATAGGCTGACTCTCTCAATGAACAAGGCCACATTTGACATCACAGAGCACATATTTTAATTCAGTCGATAAACCTCCCCACCTCCCCTCTTCGTTTGCACAGCTCCCAGTTGAACATCTTTCCATTTGTTCTCACAGGCGACCGGTTGAGGCAGATGCCGTGTAAAGACATTCTGTAGGAAGACATTCGAAAACGTGCCAGGGCTTGGGAAAGCACCAAGCAGCATGAATCAAACGCTGCTCTCCCCCTACCCCGGTCCCCTCCTCAGGACTGTAAGAAAGGGAACCGCTCTAGCTAACTTGTCAAAATAATGCGGCTAATTACCACTGATCTCCTTTAATGGAAAGCTGCTCCGCACGCCACAAAGGAGCAAATGAGGGATCTACAGCATAAACCCAGGAGCTCAGGCATTTCATCCGCAGAGAGCCGCGGAGACATGTGCCACCAGAATCCCAGAGACCCCCACATTCATCAAGATGCACAAGCAAATTCAGCAGGGTGGGCGGCCCACGTACTTGGGGAGCTGGAAGTTTACACCAGCGGCAACAATAGGGACAGTCCTCTCGCTCTAAGCCTGGAGGAGATCCCTGCTGTAGCAAGCCTTGTCATCCTCTGCTAAAGGCTTTTTAGCTTTATAAACCAGAGTGGTTTGAAAACGGATTCTTTTTCTGGCGAAGTCTCCTGACAGTTGCGTTACTTTAAAGTGCACAGAGGGGGGAAGTTACACCGAACAGTTGGTAGCCATTCTGGACAGCATCATGGCTCTGTAACTATATATCTCCAGCCTTGCATTTGGCAGAAGGCAGGCCATTCATTTTCATGATCTCTGCCATCGGGTCTTGCAGGAAAAAAGCTGAGCTACACGATCTCTTTGACCCACTGCTGGAGCAACAAATTTATTAGAGATATAGGCGTGAGAAATGAAAAGGAAGTAAAACAATTCAGGCTCATTGTGTGTCTTTCTTTCATACTGCTAATCCGGTTTACACATCACGCCTACATGTCTCAATAGGGCTTTATACACTGTGGCAAAGGCAGAAGAAAAGAAAAGGTGTGTGTGTGTGAGAGAGAGAGAGGGGGGAAGAGAGTGTGTGTGAGAGAAAAATAAAAATAAAACAGGGAAGACCAAGACATTTTAATTCAGAGTGGGCTGCCTTGTCAGTTTTCCATCTATCGGCTCTTGAAAGCAAATAGATTTTTAAAGGACCCCACCCCCAAATGCTGACTCCTGTTCAAATATATTGTCAGATTATAATCTAACTACACAAAGACTCTAATAGCCCTAACCAGAAATTAGATACACCTATCAGACTGGTGTTGAAATGATGTGAAAGACCCCCGATCTAGAATTGGTAAATGCTATTCGGCTACAGGGTGGCAGGGACCCACCTTTAGCTCCACGCTTTATTTGTAATTATTCTGCAATACCAGACATTTTGCAGTCCATTTTCCAGAAACGGGGCAACGTTCTAGAGTCCATATTCAGGCAAAATCTCCTACTGAGTCAATGTATTTAGAACACAGATATGTTACTGAATACACCATGCCACGCCAAAGTTGTATATGCTGTGTGCAGGGGGCAGAACAGAACTAGTCCATTTTAATGCTCTCCTTGATCACTACCGCTATCTTCTTTTATGATGTCCCTTTAAGGGACACACATAGCCACAAGGAGTACGTGTTGTACTGGCTTCAGGGCTTCAGTTTGCCCATTTTACTGGAGCTAAAGCTATCCTGTCATAGCCTTATTGTTGCGTATATAATATATCCCTCAAAAAGGCAAGACACATAACTGGTCCCAACACGGTAGTTCCAGGGTCAGCCAATTCCTATCGTATAGTCCTGTTTTTCATCAATGTATAAATTGGCTATGAAAATGGATTCTGATACAAAATACAAAATCTCATGGCTGTAATCTACTGCAAAGAAATGCAAAGAAACAGAGGGTCTTCTTTTGGCCACAGTTACGTTACCCAGTAAAGAGCGGCTTCGTAGTTCATAATGCATTTTTGCTTTCTGTGGCGTAGGCTGCTTCAGCACACGAACTATTACAATATACACGAGGCCGGCATCCTGAAGGGGTGCACTACGCCCCTGTACGAGTGGCTTTTCCAACGCGTTCTCACTACGCATCTTTACTGCAAAGCATTCAAAGGAGTAGCAAGATTAATGCACAACACATGGCCAACTGAATTCCACAGGATGGACTTGCCATCACAACAGCTGAACAGTTCGGGTGTGGGCTCTGAATGTGCAGCCAGGAGTAAAAACCCGGAATGAGTCGACTACAAATACCGGACTTCAACTCCCTCGACCCCACCACCTGCAAAAGAAATGCAGTGTCCTTACCTTCGCCCTTCTTCAGTCCTTGCCCAGGCAAGACTCCCATTGGCTTTCCCCTGAGCAAGGAGCACAGGATCTGCTCACATGTGAGCTGCACTCACGAGGCACCACAGAGGTTCACTAGCTAGGGTCTCCTTGTTCTCGTATGTTTGAAACTAGACCTTTAATGACACCGGAGCCTGCGTGGCCCTGCAGGACACGACTGTAGAGACATATTAGTTTATAGGGGGAAAGCCTTCTGAGCGAACGCCCGGCAATTATCCCTGTCTCGGAGGGAAAAGAATCGCTTTCTCCTTCCTCTGGATTCGGTAGCCCAGAGGGGACTGACAAACGGAAGCCAGGGTGGCGACCCTTTCAAGCGTGAAAATGGGATCCGAGACCCCCCTCCACGTGAAATATCACTGATCAAGTCCATCACCACCCCCCGGCTCAGTGAAAGTAACGATTTGAGGGACCCTCCTATCTCCAGCATTGTAACAGCCAGCCACACAGGCTCCCCCTGCCACAGATATGCCATCCTCCTCCTACAGAAACCAGGTTGCTCGACCCCCTTCCTCTTTCTGCTTCCCCATCTAAGCAGATCCCATTCAGCCAGACTGTTGCCATCTGCCCTCACCTTACTCCCGCGACGCAGACACTTTATTTCTAATGCTTTTTTATTGGAAAGATCAGCTTTTGCTTACCATCTTCCCCCTTCCCATGTGGAGCACCTCTCTGGGAGTTGGTGATCTGACGAGTTTTTTAAATTTCATTCGGAGGAGAGGCAGGCTTTGCGGTTACATCAATTTTTTTTCTTTCTTTTTCTTTTTCTTGTTCCTTTTTTTTTTTTACAAAAGGAACTGAAAGTGTAAAAAAATAATCCTTCTAGGTCGCAGGCATTCTGCGGAGTGCTGGAGAGGCTCACAATTACATGCCTGTTTCTATTAAGCAGCTCCATCGTTCTCCATGTGGGTGGTCTGGCTCTCAATAGGCAGGACCTGTCAGGGTCACGTGATGAATCCGAAAACTTTACCCCTTTACAATAAACTCCAGGAAAGCAAAGTAAACTAAAGTCACGTGCTGTCAGCAGAGCCCTCCTGGGTAAACAGGCAGCGCTCCCTTCTCCAGACCAGTTTAGCTCTCTGAGGCAGACTCAAGGGACTGTCACTTCCCATGTCTGAAATTGACAAAGAGGACACAGGATCCTCTCTCTGTGCTCCTTTTAGACTCGTTCAGATCTTACAGACTGTAGAGATTCTTATTTAATCTTGTAATTAGCCCGGGGTTATTTCCTCCTCATCCTCAGGGCTTCCAGTTGAGAAGGAGCTAAGATTTGAGAGGTGCCAGGTGTTGGAATGCAGTTCCCCTTGTTAAAATAAATATAGGGTTTAATGTATATCAAGAGAAGAGGGAATGAGAGTTTTCCTCTGGTTAAATGTTTACCATTCCGCACTGCACTGAGTTTAAAAATGTTTGGTCATGCAAGATTTATGCCAATCCTTGACATTTTTGCTATGGGTCATTAGGAAGTTATGTCTCTAAGGTGGTGAAACAGCACAAAGCCAGATGGTTAACCCACGTGAAAAATATCTGATTATTACTTTTATCAGAACAGAAAACACCCAGTGTTATTTTTAAAAGTAAATTGTCTTGTCCATTTCCCTATATGAGAGAGGCAGTGTAGATATTTACTGAGGATTTATAATGTTAAGATCTTGTGTTAGCTGTGTAATATTTAAAATATAGAAGCTGTTTTAAGTATCTCTGCAGTGTTACAGAAAGTTGCAGAGAATGAATGCAGAAGATCTCTCATGGAAAATATGTAACATTTGGTTATGACAGATGTAAGATCTGTTTATTTTGATGAGCCAACATATCCTGCATTTAATTTGCTCAACAGGCAACTTGCTCATTACAAAATATCTACAGATAGATATATACAGATATCTAGTGTGTGTGAAGTGTTAAACATGGACACCCCAAACATATGAAACCTTCTTGCCCAACTAGATGTGTCAAATTTAGAAAATATATTTAATACTTTTCTTTGTGTTCAAGTGATTCAGTATGAGGTTTTTGACGCTATAAATAATATTCTTCTAGTCTAGAAATCTACAATTTGTATCATTCCTATTGTAAAATGAGATTACTTTAGGTTAATTTGCATTTTTAGGGTCAGTATCATGTGTATAGTATTAACTATTTTGGAGTTACATGCAAGAAGCTGGTAGCTCTGTTTCAGAAGGATTTAAATAACATAGTTCTGTGCAGATCTTCATTTGCACAAACCCAGACAGGTCACACCAATAATGAACAACACAGAAATTTTGCTTGTGAAACAAAAAATTTTTTTGGTCATGAAAGAAGGCATCCACATTTATAATGTGTTAGGGACCAAGCGCTGGAAGGGCATGGAAGAAAAAGTCTCATAGCATTTTTTAAAGAGTGGATGCAAAATATACACCATTAGTATACTACAGTCCTACCACAAGGATAAATAATGGAGTCAGATGACCAAAGCAGAAGACAACACGATGGTACATAGATTCACTGATTCATAGATTATAAAGCCAGAAGGGACTTTTTGGTCATCTAGTCTGACCTCCTGTATAACACAGCCATAACTTAATTCCTGTTTGAACTGGACCATATCTTTTAGAAAAAATCCAATCTTGGTTTTAAAATTTCCAGTGATGGAGAATCCACCCAATTCTTGGTAAGTCGTTCCAACGGTTAAACAACTCTTATTTTCAGAGCACATTGCCACCACAGAGCCCTACTGTAGAAGTTACTTGCCTACGCAGGTAGCCCCAAGACATTTTACATTTAGTGGTAAGAGGCAGAACAATAGAATAGACGTTGAGAGAAATAACACGAATTGGGCAACTATCAATGCTAAGAAAGAAGAAAAGGAGGAATGTAGCATAGTTCAATGTGTTTGTGGAAGAGAGAGAGAAAGAGCAATGTTATGGTTGGAAGGTGTTAAGCAAATACCTTAGAAACTGAGTGGCTGCCCTTTTCTCAAGTAGATGTCATCAGTGATGGTGTGTGAGAGGCCTCAAGGGATAGTGCTGACTAGAAGGTTTCCAGCTTGCATGTCAGGGATAACCGTCTCCCAAGAATGGGGATCCATATAGCAATGCTCAAGAAGTCATTTCCCCTTTCATTCTTTTGAAAAGAACATGACAATGTTTATTTTTCCTGGTATCCATCATGTTCTCTATGATTTTCAAATATTATTGTTAATGGATTACGTTCATTATTTTTTCTCCTGTAGAGTCTAATTTGCATAGCACCTAGATGTGGTATATTTTTCCAAGTATTTCCTTACCTGCTTTTTATTATCAGCTAAAATGGCAAGATACTTTTACTATTTTATTTCTTCTCTGCTGTTTATTCCTGCAAAGGAGTAAGAAGCAAATAAAGCAGGTGCTGAAGAGGATGTGCTTGAAATACCTACCTATTTTTTTGAATCTGCAAATTAATCTGTGGGCTCTTTTTCCATATTTTCTCTTTTTGATGACCTAGGTTGCTTTTAAGAGTTGTTGGGAAGGCTTGTGGAGGCCTTGGACATGAAGATTTTAGGAATACATGAGAATGCTCACTTCTTCTTTGTCATCTTGCTATCTAGGAACGCAGAATAGGTTGCCATCTCCATAAATGAGGGTGTTCTGGAACTGGCAAAGGAGCTCAGGTTCACTCTGGCAATGAACTCATCCTTTTCAGACCAAGTACAGAGGTCTTCAAACTTTAAAAAACAACACTAGTGTACTCATAAAGTGATCACGATAATGCTTTTGCTTCACAGTTATAAAATATAAGTTACAACAGACTCCTAATTACAATTTTAACCATGAAACTGCCTTCATTCAGGATAGTATCATCTATCCCCCAAATCACTATGACTTTTTTTCATACTTTGCAGAAAAAAACAAACAAATAGGTGAAGGCTATTCTACAAGAAATCCACTGTTACACACAAACCCGAATGGGACCCCTGGTCTTTCCCCTCTGCAAAGCCAAACCCTTACCACCTGAGCTAAAAATGGAGAAAACTTTTCATAGCAAAGGAGTATAGAAGGGCCCTTATATTCTCTGTAAAGTACAATTGTAATTTTAAAGCATCTCTCGATGCTGTTGGACAAGAGTAGACAATACTAATCCATCTTTCTACTGCATCCAATAGCTGCAAAATCTTACAACTTTCTCATTGATTATAGCAGGTGGCATCTTGCATTGTAAAGTAAATAAGGCTTTGGGGAAAACTTGCCTTTGGCCATCAATAGGTCAAGTAATCCAGATAGAGACAATTTAAGTTTTTAAGTTTGTCTCTGTAGGGCCTCATTAAAACCAAAGCTTTGTTAATCTCTTAGGGGATCTACAAGATTAATGACCTAATTTCAAGATACTACTAACACAAGAGTCTTAGTTTAAGGGTACTATGAAGATTAATAAGAGCTGAGTGATTGTGGAGTCTTATTTGTTGCCTCTCCCCCACCTCCCTGCTACCCCCAGATTAATAGGGGCTAGATGTTAAGACAATATGAATTGACATAGCTCAATTGAAGTCAACAAAGGTATGCTGATCATAGCCACTGGTAGAAAGTGTGAAGGCAAGGAATTTTTGGAGTAGTGAAATGCAGCAGGTGGGCAGGTCTTTTGCATGAGCTCTCACCTCCCAATGGCTTTATGATGTGTAGCTGTGGAGTGGATATTTTGTGAAGAATGGTTCCTTTGACAGGTCTATATTTTGGGTCCAAGGCTTTGGAGTAGGCTGCTCATGAAGGAACCATGGACTTGGCCTGGTCCTGAAAGAAGAAAAAAGAAGCATCATCGTGGATCTGAGTGGTTGTTAGGGTGCTTTTTGGAACCCCCAAAATATAGACTCATCATGGATCTGATAATACCTTGGTCCTGAGCAAGGGCTTGAAGCAGATTAAGGTTAGTGCAGAGGAGATGTCTCAGAGAAGATTACATGAGTTCCTACACAACAGTCCAACAGAAGTAGTATCTCCTTTTCTATATTTTAGGGTTAAACCATTATCTAATGCAAAGCAGCATTTAAGCTGTAAGTTTTTGCAGAAATTCTCATCAAGCAAAAGTCACTGGTGCCCTTTAGGGACATTTGGTTCCTGTCTGCCTCTCTTATAGCTGCATACCAAAAGATAGGCTACATCAAATGCCTCAGCCGAGCTTTCAAGCATTTCTGCGCTCACTAGGTCATTAATATCTCAGATGACCATGACAGAGCAAGTTCAGGAAGAAATCTTAGATTCAAACCTCCTGACAAAGATCCCAAAAGAATAAACTTGTCTTGGATGAAAGCTCCTCATTAGTGACACAGTAGTTTAGAGATGCTAATTACCATCAAGGTATGATTGTACCTCTTGAGATAAACTTCTTACTCTATTATATAGCCTGCCAGATAAAGCAGAGGCAAAGTCCATTGGAGAAGAGGGATAGTGATTTTCCTTTTGAAGAGCCTCATTTCTTCACTCACAAAACTGAAGATTCTCTAGAAAAACCAAGAGGCCCCAAGTCAGTTTTGAGGTCCATTGCATTAGTTTAGCCTCCATATGGGACAAGATCCCCATTAGTTATCACCATAAGGCTTCCTCATACCATCTTCATACAGTTTTTGGTTAAACTGTTGACTTCATAATTTGTAGAGTTGGCACTCTGAATTATCCAAAAATCATGATTGTTCTCTGAGATCTTTGGGTAATAGAGTTTGTGCTGTATTTCTAAATATATTGTACACTTGCTCCTTCCTATGCTTAATTTAAAAGCTTTCTGTGGACCCATACAAGCCATCCTTTCTTTGGCTTGCTAGTGGGATGTACTCACTGCCTATTATTGTGCCTGGTTATTAATTTCTTGGAGGTCTTAGGTTTTGTACTTGTTAAATAGATGGTGTTCTAGAAATCTCTGGAAGTATCACCCCTTGTGCACTATCAGGATAGCCTCCAAGTGGAAGCACCGCCACATTCATCAAGAACTCCTCAGAAGGGAAAAAGAAAGCCATAAATGCTCCCACCATCACACACTGGCCTTTGCTTTTGCTGAGGACAGTGGAATTTTACACAAAGATACCAGCTTCCACTCCTCCCCCTTGCTTAATTGGACTAACATCAGGGGACAGGGAAGTAATCTTTTAGCAATTGTGGGTGATTTCTTTGGCAGAGTAATACACAAGCAGCACAATGTGTTTGTCTCTCAAGTTTGATAACACAATTATATGTGTATCGCCCAACCCCATTCCTTTTAGGGTTCCTCTTAAGGACATCTAATCTTTTCTTTCAGCATACCGTAAATTGGATCTTCCTTCATGTCCATATATATTGGGAACAAGTTTCTCACTGAGGTGATATCAGGGGACTCTATCGGCCAATTTAAGGAAGTTCCTTATATTTCACCCCCCCTTTTTAATTTTCAGGTTGTTCCATATTTCTAATAATTCTACAGACATCCTCCATTTTATTAAAGTGAAGTTATACATATATTGAAAATTGACTGTAGAAACAATAGTCCATGGTCCCACATCTATTGTCTCTCAGTCATTACATATCAGAATCGCTCAACCTATAAGTGAAGAGATGTTTATTCTAAATGGTAGTCCTGCAAAGTTCTCCTGAGATCTGCAAGTCAGGCTGGGTTTTTCCTTCTCATGTTTCTTCATCAGTAATAATGATTCTGCACTTGCAACTCAGTTAACAGTGTCTGATAATATGCAAGCCAGAACAGAACCTAATATATTTTCTTTTACCTGTATTGGGTTTGCAGTAGTAATAGGAGTGAAAAGTCACTAAAATAAGCATTATATACATGGGGAGAAGATCTGTTAAGTAATGTGACATTTTACATAATCCCTTTACTGACCAAAACTGCATTTTAATCATTTAGATAGCATAGCACAGTTTGTTCACACATTTCTGCTTGTAGAAAGGCAGTGCCATCTTTCACATCTTCCATCCATCCCCATCCATCCAACCATCAATAGCACTTTATAAAAGTCTCCTCTGGATACAAAAGCCAATAATGCTTAAAGTACTCTGCATGTCCATGGAACGCTTTTTTTATCGCCTCTCTTTATACTGCTCATTCTCATTAACTGTATCCATCATATTGGGAAATCAATGAGAAGAGACTGGTGATGTCAAAGACAGCACTAGCTGAGACACATGTCCAAATTGACTGAAGGAACTCTTCTCTGTTCTTTTTATTATTTGTTCTTGTTCTTATTCAGAAGCATTTCTGTAGCAGAAAAATAGTGGATCAAGATTTTTAAAATGTCCCACTGAACGTTTTACATGGTAAGGCACAGATGATTTCACACAGGGTGATAATTAAAGAACGTGGACTGGAACCTGAAGGACTTTCATCTATCGTGTTCATCAATATGTACTAAGCCCAGTCCCTGCCTATTTTAATATATATTTTGCACAATGCAGTTTGTACATCTTACTAGCAGGACCCCAATACAAACTTGCAACATGGGCCCCTTCCCACACACATACCTATGGGGGTTGCAGTCCGGGCCCGGTCCCCAGGGCCTCCAGGCACCTCCAAGTGCACCCTATCCCCGTCCCCCATGTGGGGGCCCTGCTTACTAGCATTCCATGGAAACACTATAGGAATTTGAGAATTACCTTTTCTTTTAGATGACAGGACTGTGACACCCCATGTCTAACACCCACAGGGGAACAGAAGAGCTAGGATATATTGATTGTTTGTATCTGTGCTAGTTCCCAGGACAGGAGGGAGAAAAGGTAGGTGAGGTAATATTTTTTATTGGATCAGCTTCCAATGGACATACTGCTGGCACTTTGAAGCTCTCTGAATGGGAAAATTGAAGGGCTATGCGAATACTGAAACACTGAAAATAAAATGTTTGTTTTCTTTTTAGGTGAAAGGCAAAGCATGAGCTCTTAGAAACAAATTCTGCCCTTGTCTTTGTGACTGTGAAGGCTCCTTTCATAGTGGAACCAGGCTGGCTCAATTATGCAAGAAGAGGGGAATTATTTCAGTCAGCCACACAAGGGAAATATAGCCCCATGTAGAGTGGAGCTCGGCTCTGTGGGTCCCACTGTGCAGTGTTGTGAGTGGGATTTAGACAGGCCAGGTAGGGTTGGGAGTAGAGGCCAGGGATCTGAGAAGAATGGCTATTTACACTAGGCTCAATTATAGCTTTGCCATTAGGGACAGTGTGTTGCTGCACTACTTCTGCAGCAGTTTGAGCAGGAGATTGTGACTGAGACCATTCCAGTCCTCCCATTACTCCGAGGAGGGAGAATGCTGTGCTGGGGCTATATTCAGCACAACATACGCATCCCAAGGTGGTAGCATAATTGCACTGGTGGGTGCATTGCAAGATTGATCCAAGGGTTTGCCCATTCACCATCCCCTCCTGCTTGCCTGTAAGGAGGAGATGATGTGGCTCTGTGGAGCCAGCATCCCCCTCTTGCACTAGTTCCTGTGATGTAGGTGTCACAGTTCAGGGTAACTGCACTTAGTGGGGGCCCTAAGCAGGAATATATTTTGAGCCATCCCTCACAACACATAATAAAAAGCAAATAGAGGGTACTTGGGGCCTAAGCAGTTGCTTAGTCTGCTTATGCCCAATGCCAGCTCTGATTGCACCTTATTCCCCCTCTATGGGCCAGCAAAGCCACACACACTCTAGGCTCCAGGCTTCTCAGCTGTCACCTCTCTTGGGTAGAGACATCTCTCTCTCTCCCTTTAGACCGTGGTATTTTCAGGCTGAACTGTGCCCTCACTATGCTGCGATAATATCCCCAGCAGAAGACAGACTCCCTAAGAAGGCCTGTTTTGCCTTCTTTTCAGAGACAAACAGTGTAATTGTCCACAGTTATGAGTTACTACACAGCTCCTTCTAAGCAAGCACTTTTATTCTTAAGGTGAAAGCATTACAGAAAAAACACATTAAAAATAATAAAAGAACCTACACACATGCTAATAAGCTCATCAGAGCTTACCCCTGATTCCAGCAAGGCTTCTGGTTGGTGATTAATCTTTCAAATCCACACAAGGTGGAATCACCAGTTCGGAACAGTTTTTGCTCAGAACCTAGCACATTCATGGCTCTGTAAACCACTCTTTTAACTTGTTTGGGTCTTTGAAGCCACTGTGAATCAGCCCAACAAAGGGTCCATCCCAAGGTGAAGCTTCAAAAGGATGGATCCAGAATTGGGTCATTTGCATTCCCGCCTTCCAAATATTTCCTAGGAATCATTCTACTTTGGTTGTCTAGCACATTATTTCAAAGAGTCCTCTGAAGCACACTACATGTCCTAGGGTTTACATTAGCTATGCTTTCTCCTTAAAGAAGTTCCATACAATCCCACAATAACACAGAAATATTTGCATTTTTAATACAATGAACTCCTAAAATATTTACATTTAATTCAAAAGGTTAAACTTTCTTCAATAAGGTTTAACTAGGATATTGTCAGATCTGTCACAATAAGTAGCCAGTGCAGGAGCATAAGGGGTGCATAGCCCACAATTCATCCCACAGTATATAAGTAGTGTTTAGTCCAACTTTAAAAACATAGGAATTGCTATGCCAGAAGAGACCAATGGCTCATCTATTCTGTATCTTGTCTCTGATAGTTACCAATGCCAAAAGTTCAGAGGAAGACTTAATTCGCCTCCCTTCACTGTGTACTTTCTTGTGAAATTCTAGATGGATAAGGGAGGGAAAACTTCCTGGCCTTAGCTGGTGAGTTTATGTCCTGAAGCATGACAGTGGAAAGATAGGATAAAATGACACAAACTAAGTTAGCTGCAGATTTTTTTTTCATATAAATGCCAGCTATTCACCTCAGTAATATCAGGCAGTCTGCGGGTTCATTGCCTTTCAGTTTAATCAAGATCCATCTTGTTCCAAAGGTATAAAAGCATCCACCTGATCTTCTCTATGCCAGTCCTTGAATCTGGTTAAAAATATGGTACTTCTGTAATATAATAGTTCCTTTTACTAATGTCCTTTATTTTGTATATTAGAAAAGGAATGCAGACTTTAAAAAAGCAAGAAAAATGCATCACAAAATATGCTTTCTGCATTTATTTTGGCAATTGTAGTTTCAGTGTAATTATTTATGATAATACTGAAACTACTAATAAATGTGTTAATAAAGTCTTAGCAATATGAAAGCTCACCATAGCACTCTGCTATCAAATCTTTGCTAAGAAGTGGGGAAAACTGATTTAAAAAAAATAAGAATGTAAAGTGTGCAGATTAGCAAATTTATATTCTACATATTATTGAGCATTTTCTTCTCAGGTATAGCTAACTGTCTGGACAACTAGCATAGGATTTGCTAAATATGTTAGTTTTTTCAGGAGATGAATGTGGATTTAAGAATATGGTTTGAAAGGGTGTTCATTTCTCCATGTTTTATTATTGTTACTAATACTGTAACTTTGATCATTATGTTTGGAATTGAAAAATATCCACAATAATTAAATAAAAAAAACTGAAGAAAATGAGAAGTTACTGCTTGATCATGTCTGAACAGCTGATCCAGAAAATGCAATTCACTATTAGGAATATTTATTTTTAACGGTTAACCAATTCATTTAATAGGATCATTTTGAATAATTTAAATGATCTTGTGAGATAGAGCATAAAACACTGAAGTAAAGATGAGAAAATTATTAATATTTTTTTTGTGTCTGTGACTTAGAGTTTTGTCACTTACACACACACACAAGCTGGCATTTTTGTTCTTATCAGAAATACAGATATATTTGTGGACTGTTCCATAGAGATGCTGAGCTCCCTCAACTTCTATTGACTTCAGTGGCAGCTGAAAGAGATTAGCACCTCACACTCTTGGGCCCTAAGGTAACAAGAAGTGATGATTTCTATCTAAGTAAAACCATCTCTTCAAAAATACCTGCAGGCATGTCATTTTGTCCATTGATACTATCAGTTTTCAGAAGCTAAACAGCATCAGGAGAGGTCAGTGTTTAGATGGAAGACCTTAAAAAAAGAAATCCTCTCACTACTGTGGGCCTAAATCCAATTCTCATTGATTTTAGAGGAAACTACTGGGTCTTACGTCTTGTGATTCAGTAGTTAGTCTTCCCTCTGAGTGGGCCCTAATCATCTGTGAAAATTAAATCTATTTTTGTTAATATTTTCACTATTAGTGGGGTTGCCCATTTAAGGATTACTCCACAGTTCATTTATTATTTAATAAAAGTTTCAGTTAAAAAACTCTGAACAGTTAGAATTTTTATTTTTATATGATCATCTATGCCAAGCTCCAAGTGCATTTATGCTAGCCATAAAAATAATCTGTACAAAATGTAAAGGATCAAAATCCACTACCCTTCTCACCAAAATTACCACAGCCAATGGCCCCTCTTCTAAATCTCCCTAAGTTCCAGTTTTCCCATCCCTTTAGATTTAGTTTGAATACTTTAATATAAATGCCATCAAACTGAATGACACAAAATTACACTTTAAACTACTGTACAATGCCTCGCCCTGAACTGCACTTGGAATAATTCCTTCTTGACTGCCGTAGCTATAAGAATCACTAAAACTTCCAACCCATATTTGCTCAGCTTGTTAGTTCAAATAATCTTTTTGCTTTGGAGACAGTTATTTAAATGATTGAATGAAATGAAATTCTCTTTTGCCATAATGACACTGTGTATGGCTTTGGGTATAGAGAACAAATTCAGCCCTCAGAATAAACATTTTTGGTTAGCGTTGCTGTTTGCTTGCTGCTGAATCAAAGATAGCTTGAAAGAGATGGATAGCTCTACCATGTAAAGAAATACGTGTTTATAGTCAAGAACTGATATAAAGGGGGAGATATATGAATAGTTTTATGCACCACTTGTTAAATTGTAATAGCTTAATATCAAAAGCTCCTCTAAATCTGCCACCAGTGGGAACTCATCATTAGGAATTATCTCTTAAGACAAAAGAATGGTGTATCTTTAATGGTGTGTGTCAGGAGATCTTGAGCTGGTATTCAGTGCAATTTCTCTTCTTTTGTTGACTCTTTTAAATTTTTTTTTATTGTTTAAAAAAAAGAACGATTACCCTCTGCTATAATGGAGTATTTCCACCAGGAGGAAAACTAATCTCCTCTTCACCTGCCAATCAGGACTCAACAGTGTTTCAAGAATTCCACAAGATGACACTCTTAGCAAAACCAGAGGTTCAGAACATTGGGGGAATCCTCCATGCTGACTGGCTGGTGCGAGAGTCATGATTTATGATAGCTTCACATTGCTTTGGAACTGTGACTGGGATGTCAGCACCTGTGCCATAACAGCCCCATTTTTCCCTCTTTCATTATGAAATAAGCTGTTGACCTATAAACTGAGCAAAACTGACACGGAAGTTATATATGTACCACCAGGGAGTCGTTTTTAACTCTTGCTCTTTAATAAATGTCTTTCTGAAACCGGCTCTTTTAAGTGGAAGGAAAAGCAGAAAGTGTATTGAATAAGAAAGCCGTCATAGCTAGAATTCCTTTTATGAATTCCTTTTATAAATTCCTCAGTGTAAATTACTGCAGAAAGTTAGAAACTCCCCTTGCAGTTTAGCATTCTATGATATTCAGATGAAACTATGCTGAAACTATTTTGAACATAGTCTTTTAAGCATTAAGTTGCTTTTTTAAAAGCAAAAAAAGCTGTGTAATATTCTGTGTATTAAATGTTCTCAAATAAATAAAACAATTAATAAAGAAGAAAAAGAACCTTGGATACCACATACCCAATACATAGATACAGGTTTGGAAGGTAAATTTAATGATGTTTTTAATTCCCTGTTTTGTAAGTATCGTAGATTCAAGGCCATATAGGTCCACAGCTGCAAGGCATAAAGAAACTAAAAACTAGATTCTGTCGTTCCTAGTTATATTGTGTAGCACTTCACTTTGCAAGCAGTCCTACTGAAACCAATGGAACCACTTGTGCAGAAAGGCAATACTGAATGTAATGAAGGGTGAGAGGATCTGGGCCTTATAAAATAATAGAAATTGTTCAGTTACTGTCCTTGGTTAAACTGGTACAACACACTGAAGTGATTTGGTTGCATGAGTGTCAGAGAACAGAATTAGGTCACTCAGATGCACTAAGGGTGCTGCTCAACATAACTGATAGAGCTGGCTGGGCGTGTGGAGGGGAGAGAAAGAATCACAAATGTTTAAAAGATGTTTTTGTTTCAAAGTTTTCAAAAAGTGCAGATTTTTTGGTTTTCAAAACCTGTTGTGAAGTTTTTAATAAAAAATGTTTGGTTTTTTTGTTTTCTTTTTCCTCAAAGGCTGGAAATGGCCACGGAGAGGGATCACTTGATGATTACTTGTTCTATTCATTCCCTCTGAAGCATCAGGTATTGACCACCGTCAGAAGACAGTATACTGGGTTAGATGGACTATTCATCTGACCCAGTATGGCCATTCTTATGTTCTTTATGTTCCTCCATTCTCTCTTCATTTTTCTCTCTCCCTCCCCCCAAATTTCTCTCCCTTTTCCCATCTGCCACCGAAAAAAGGAAAAGAGCAAAAAAAAGGAGAGGAACAAACAACTTACCCCATACCCCCAAACAACTTCCCCAATTTTGTTTTCTAGTGGACAAAAATGGAAATGTTTGAAAAACAACTTTCATGAAATTTTTGTTTGAAAATAAGCCATTTTTATTCAAAAAAATTTCAATTACCTCTAACAAAAGGTTTTTCTTAATCTATAATAAACTCCTTCTATAAGCTAATATGTGTTTTTAAATGACTGGAGCTAAATGGGCTAAATTCTCTGCTGCCTTATATCCTAGACAACGCCAGTAAAGTCCACGAAGTTGCACAGGGTATATCAATGGAGAATTTGGCCCAAAATACTAGACCACAGCTGTGAAGCAGAGCCTATAACATAGGAGGGCCTTCAAAGTCCTGCAGTTCAGTAGTCCCTAGCAAGGGAGGAGCAAAAGGTGGATAAAAATTAGATATGGGAGAACCTCATAGTGTTCCAGGGACTGTTTGGTTGCTAATTTGAAGCATGCATGGGATAGGGACTATCTCTTACCCTGTGCTCAGGTCAATGGAGCCCTGATTGGGGTTTTTGTGTAATATTAATAGTGTTTTGTGCAGAGCTGAAGCTTCAGAAAGAGACTGTCTCTTACATTGTGCCTAACATGATGAGGTCTTTTTGCACTCCTGCCATTCAAAGAAACAACACTAACAGTTAATAAATGCTTGGGTGCTGCCTCTACAAAATTCTTCAGTCTGTATTGGTAAAACTGGACTGGAAAGCTCTTGTGTACAAGAGACCTTGTGAGATTTCCAGTACTTCCTGCTTCTGGGCAAATTGACAATCCTGACTCTCTCATGGCAAACCCTAAATAGCCTGTCTCAGGACTTTTCAAAACGTCCACTTCCAGTCCCGGCAGGAACCTGGATGTAGAGAGCTAGGCAAAAATGAAAAACAATTAAAAATACCAAACAACTTTTTTCAAACCTCCAGAAAGATCTACTTTGAGTCTATTTTGGGCTCTTATTTGATCTAAACTGATCCCTCTAGTTCTGCTAATAATTTTGGGTATAACACAATTAAAGGGGGAGGTGATAATTGTTTTCAGTGGTGAAGAAGCAGAAGACTCCAAGGGCAAAAACCAAAATAAAGCAGAGGCTTCTTAGGGATCACATTAAGGATTAGGTCCTAACTTTAAGAGGCAAATAGCACTGATTAATGGGTATATTTGGCTAGTACTGGTTGAGTGGTTTTCAATAGTTGCCTCAGCTTAGTGCTTCATGAAACTAAGCTGCAGCTTTGTAATGTAAAGGCTGCTTTTTAACAGTCAGTAGGCATAAAGCTCTACCGAAATGAAGGGTGCTTTGGAATGAATTTGGGACTCATGGAACACTATTGGAATTAGTTTAAGACTTTTTTTTTTTAAAGGTTTATCTTTGAGGAGGAAAAACGAAGTTCTTTGTCTATGTTGCACAAGCTCATGTATGGAAGAGTTCACTCCTTACATATGGGGAATTATATGGAAAAGGAGCATGTGATGTACAATATAGTAAAGGCTGTTCACTGCATGTCACAAAGGAAAATATATGAGAAAATGTAATATACTATATATCAATCACCTTAATGTGAAAATATACCAAAAATCCATCAGAAATGTTGAAATGCCTTTCCTTACAGTGTGCTACTTGAAATGTCTCAGGCATAGACCCTAAAAAGTTCTGGTAAACTTAAACTTGTGCACTATTGTCTACAGCCCAGATTTTTAAAAGTGGCTGGATAAAGTTAGGCACCTAAACCAATAGTTGGTTAGGTGCCTGAATGGCCAGATTTTCAAAAGTGCTGCATGCTCTGCAGCTCCTACTTACTGAGAGCCTGGCCATGTACCATTCAAGTCCAATCATTGCTGTTCTGTCAGTCAGTGTGGGTGAGCAGCACTTCTGAAAATCTCGTCAGTCAATTAAGGGTCTAAATACGGGTAGATAAACCTCACTTTATGCTCCTACTTTTTGAAAATCTTGGCCTACAGACTTTTGGACAGTGCTTGAGATTTTATGGTGGGAGCATAGTTACAAAAAGTCTGACTGTAATACTTTCTCACCAGGCCTTTGCAATCAAGCTAGAAAGTGAATGCACCTGGACTTTCTCATTGAGAATTATATTTGCATTTTTATAAATAAACAATCATTTCATTTTAATCAGTTAAACCATTGTCAATTACTGGTACTCAGTTTATTAGTAACTTATCTTCTCCTGCCCAAAAGTAATATTACATAAATTTACTAAACCAAATAGCAAGAGAAGGATCGTACTATCATTAGACCAAATCAAATGACATTTTACAGGCTGTTTTAATTCTCATTCAGAAAATTTAGTAATTTGAGTGAGAAAAGAAAGTTGAAAACCTAGTTAGGTCCTGCCCATTATGTAAATTTAATCACACAACTCTCCTCTTCTCTCTTACTCATTTATAAAAGAAATTAACCAAAGTAGGATTCTTAGTGAAATGTAACACAGATGCTGCAGATGAAATCCTCATAGGAAAGCATTTTCTCTGACAAAAGATCTTTTAGATGTAAGATAAACTGGAGACATTGAAATGTTAAAAGTTGGTACTAACTTTTCTGCAGTTCCTTAAATCTGTCATCCATAGTGCGTCTTAAATACTTTTTGGTCATAAGATTATTATTTTCATATCACTTGGTGGGATCTTTCAGTATTTATGTACATACTTAACTTTAAGAATATAAGTCATACCACTGAAGTCAAATTCTGTGGGAAAAAATAAAATTCTGTGGGAACATTAATTCTGCATAAATTTTGCATTGTGCAGTGGCACAGAATTCCGGCAAGAGCAAGGTGGTAGATGGTGGAAAGCTGATGCTGGAAAGGCACCTGTACCCTCTCTAGACCACCAAATATGGTTCAAAAGTGATACATATAATAAAGAATAATATTTTAATTAAAACTAGATATGATTTTAGTTAGCTTTCAGTACCCTTTCCCCTTTAGTCCACCTCTGACAACTTCAGTTAAGATAGTAGTTCTCAACTCATGGCCTGTGGGCTGCTTGCAGCCTAGTCAGCACACAGCTGCAGCCCATGTGACATCCTCAGGACCATACAGCTAGTATATATATTGTGTGGATGTGCTTCCACATAACACACAGAGAGCTGCATATGTGACCCATAAATTGAGAATCATTGGTTTAAGAGACTCTTCTGCCTCTGACAGCACAGAGAGTATGTAAGTTTGACCCCCAAAATCAACAGAGCCTGGCAGTACAATTTGAGCCACGCCTCAAATTTAGGGCTATTGTAATTTTCTCAGTTGCAGCAAATGTGAATCTGTAGGTCAGGAGAGCTGCTATAAAGTCAGGACACAGAGAAAAGTGGCTCTTGTCATACACAATTAACAATGAAGACATTTCTGCTGACTTTAAAATGATGTTTCTGTCCTGAAGCATAGAAAAGTAATCTTCCTGAACTCCCACCAAACCTGACATTTTGCCAGGATTGATGTGGATCACTTCTAGAAGTGGTAGAGGTGTTGCACCATCCAAAATGCTGTAAAGTTCCAAACATCCAGAATGCATAAGCCATCTCTGACTCCTGACCTGGGAACTTAATCTTAAATCCAATAATTCTTACATTCTGGTTCCTGGTTCTCCAGTTCCTCAACCTGGGGCTTATAATCTTTAGCATCCATCAATATTTCTTCATCAACTGTTTTACATGTTTTAATAGAAATTTCCAGTCATCCAGATGTAGCCTAGAGTTGAATCATCCTATCATTGAAACTCACAATGATTTATTCAATAATATTGGCCAGGGTGCTTTGGAGGTCATCCATGTGCAAATGCAGAATATCTGTACTCCGCTTATTCATATCAGAACGTTTCTGTAGTAAGTCAGGAGGAGCAAAAATAAAAGTCTTTAAAGCTGACCCTGTCTCACACTGAACCCCAGATGAAGTAGCACTTGCAGGGCTAAAGGAATTTTCTGCTGAATTTTAATTCCTGGTTGGCATGATACTACTAACACCACCACAAACACATAGAAACAACATAAAAAGAAGCGAGGAAAATGAGCCTGTAGAAAGATAGTCTAAAGTATTTCCCTCACATCAGGTAAACAGGCAAGCAATTCAACCGGCATAGAAAACCAACAAGAAATTGGTTTTTAAATTATTATTATTTGTATTACTGTAGCACCTAGGAGCCCTAGATGGCACTGGGTCTATGACAACAACAAACGCCAGGAAGATATGCTTTTACAGAATTGAATTCAATGCTGGTGAAAGTCTTCTGTCAACAGGACAGGTACAGTCTGGGCAGTAGCACTGTAAACTTCCCCATACTATCTTGACTCTGGGCCTCAAACCTGACCTGGAGAGAGCCCATCTAGAGGTGAAATCAGTCTCTGTGCAAATTCAGTCCTTGGCCTCTCTTTTGATAGTGCCATCAAGGGTGATGGAAAGGATGTTAGTTTTGGTGATAGGGATAGCTGTTAACTAGAAGTTGGCCTGAGGCCACCAAATCATTAGCCTTCAAAAATGGTGTTTAATGCTAAGGATTTCTAACCACTACTAACTTCAGTCTGGTGACCTAGCATTGGAAGTCTCCAAATGCCATTAATAATCCATGGTCCTCTAGTCCCAAATTCACTGCCTAGAACCATTTGAACAGATTAGTTTTACGCACTGACACTAAAACTAATAAAAAATACAGTCAAGTGCTTTGAAACAGTTAAGATCTCAAAGAGCATTGCATGTGTAAAGCATTAGTTATTGTGCAATTCATTTTCTGTCACAAAGACTAATTTTCAGAATCCTCATTTTATATAATGTTACTTATTTGCATTCTTGCCCCCTTCACGTGCCTCCAATGGCAATATCCTAGATCCACTTCTTTCCAGTGGTCTAACTGGGAGTGGTGGTATTCTTACGGAGCTAATCAGGAGTATAGTTGCATATATCTAGTACTGGTGTCTCTGGCTGCATAGATGCCAGCCATCAGTCCCTGCATCCATATTATAGAATTCCTGACACCAGTAAATAAGATCAAATGTAAATTTCTTACACTGAAAGGTCAGAGGTGTTTTTACTGTGTCTAGTTTTCAATTGGAATTCCACTTGAAGTATTGGGTACTTAATAGATGGGGGGACAACATATTGGAGTTTGACAGTGCTTTTGGTTCCACAAGTCTTTGGTCTTGGAATCATCTCTCACTGCTGCTATGGTAACTTTCTGAATCTTCACCATACTTTTTTCAATACCATTGTGTATCCTGGCAGCAAGTTAATGATTGACATAGGATTGCATACCCCTATATCTAGCAACCCTCATTTATCTTGTATGCTAGGGAGGAGGAGATTTTAAATATATGTACCCCAAGCAGAGCCTCAAATAAAAGCAAGAACTGCTGTTTTAAAAAAAAATGTTAGCATGATTTTATATATAAACATTTTAAATAATATTCTAGTTATGTTGAGAAAGCTTAGTATTAAAGAAGATGCTGTAGCGTATTCTAAACAGTCGTGCTCTCTGGATGGAGAATGTTTATTTCAGCTTCCCAGTGGTTTTTAGCTTTGTGAGCTGCATGATTGCAGAAGGGTACAGAGACTATCAACTACTTTAAGGATCAGTACCAAGGCCAGTGGAGGGATTGGTGCACCGGAGTGATGTGTTCATAGTGGCCCACCCAGCTGAAAGCCTGCACCTCACCTCACCTCACCCCCTGCACAAAATTAGAGTTTCTCAATTGCTTCCATTTTCAGCCCCACAGACCGTGAGTTAGAATAAACCAAACTGGAGGTGATAAGCATTGTGGCCAGATCTTCATCCAGGAGGAAGAGGGTCTGTTGTAACCAGGAAATATGGTTAGCAAATATGTCAAAAGCATAGTGACATATTTGTGCTTCTTACACATAATAAATGTGCTTAAATCCCACATATCTCTGAAACTCATCTGTGGGTTTTTTGATTGAGAATACAAATAACCAATACAACCTCCTGTGACAGGGTCAGGCCAGATGGCTACGTAAGGGTGCTCCTATTTGGAATCCGGGGTAGGTGGGTGGGCGCGAGCCCACCCACCGCTAAAGGCTTCCCCCCTAGCCTAGGGGCGGAGCCACTGGACCCGAGTCCAACTGATTATGGGGGACAACAGATGAAAAAACAGGAAAGGGTGTGGGCGTGGGGGTCACAGGTTAAGAAGAAGAGAGCCAGAAGAACAGAGCAGAGAACCCCGGACAGCGCCCACTGCTCCTCAAAGGTGTCCAGGGAGCCAGCAGACGCCGCCCAGAGGAACTCTGCCTGGAGACGTGAGTTGACCAGGGAACGGAAATAGGCCCCACAGTTGCAGGGAGCCCCCCCTGCCAACCTCCTCTCCCTGGTCCTGTAGATGGTTAGTTTGGCCAGGGCTAGGAGGAGGTTGACGAGGAGGTCCCGCGACTTCGTGGGGCCACGGATGGGGTGTGCGTGGATGAACAGGTGCGGGGAGAAGTGCAGCCAGAACCTCAACAAGAGGTTCTGGAGGAGCCGGAAGAGGGGCTGCAACCTGGCGCACTCTAGGTACACGTGCCCCAGGGTCTCCCTCACGCCGCAGAAGGAACAGGTATCAGGGTGGGAGGTGAACCGCGCCAAGTACACGCCCGTGCTCACGGCTCCGTGAAGGAGCCGCCAACTGATGTCCCCGGCGGGCTGTGGGGTCAAGGTGGAATACAGACTGGCCCACCGGGGATCCTTGCCCTCCAAGGGTGTTAAGAGGTCCCGCCACTTGGTGTCTGGGCGGGACGCGAGGGCGAGGAAGTGAAGGGTGTGGAGCACGAGCGTGTACAGATGGTCCCTAGGCGCGGTCTGGAAGAGGGCCGGCTGCAGGTCGAGCAGCCAGCTTGGGGCATAAGGATGGGGGGGCCGAGGGGGTTCGCGGGGCCGAGGCCCAATGGTAAGCACCAGAGGGCCAGGACTGAGGGGGGGGCGGGGAGCACCCTCCTGCAAGACCCGCTCGAGGTATGTCAAAGCAGTGGGGGGCAAGGCTACCTTCACCTCCTGGAGTACACGTCGGGGGGTTCGAGGGGTGGAGAGCCCCATATGCCGAGCAAGCGCATGGGGGTCCACCCAGGCCCCCCGGGCATAGTCCAGGAGGTCTCCGACCCTGGTGACTCCTGCCAGGACCAACCGCCGTTGCACCGAGGGGGCCTCCGCCACCTGCACACGCAGCTGGGGATTGTGTAGCAGGGGCTCTGCGAGGAGGTCCTCCCCCTCGGTGACCGCAAGGAGATGAGCCTCCAGGTCCGGAAGAGGTCCTGGTAGAAGACCGGCAGCTTGGAGAGGTCTCGCGGAAGACCTCTCGGGTGGAGAAAAAAGAGCTGCCGGTCGTATCGGAGCCCTCGGAAGCGGCGGAGGAAGATGCGCGCCAAGTGGCTCCACGCCGGACTACCTGCGCCATAGAGGAGTCTCTGCAGGGCCTGGAGGCGGAAGGTGTGGACCTGGCTGCGGATGCAGCACAGGCCCTGCCCACCCTCCTCCAGGGGAAGACTCAGATTCCCTGCAGAGACCCAGTGCAGTCCTGGCCAAAAGAACTCCAGAACTGTCTTCTGGAGGTAGGCCAGGAAACTCGGGGTCAGGACCAGGGTGTTGAGCCGGTGCCAGAGCATGGACAGGACGAGCTGGTTGATCACCAGCACCCTCCCCCGGAGGGAGAGGCACCGGAGCAGTCCTGTCCATCTCCGCAGCCGCCCAAACACCCTGCCCCCCAAATCCTGCCAGTTCTCCGCCAGGGAGGGATGGGTGGCGGAGAAGTAAACGCCCAGATAGAGCAGCGGACCCGCACTCCACCGGATGGCTTGAAGCGCGGGTGGGAGGGAGCTCGCCTGCCACCCGGCCCCTACCGTCAGGGCAGAGCTCTTGGCCCAGTTGACCCAGGCGGAGGAGGCTGCCGAGTAGACGGTCAGGCAGTCCTCCAGCCGCACCAGGTCGCCTGGGCCCTGGACCACGAGGAGCACGTCATCGGCGTACGCTGACAGCACCAGCCTTAGCTCTGGCTCACGGAGCACCAAGCCCATCAACCTCCGGCGGAGGAAATGGAGCAAGGGCTCAATGGCCAGAGCGTACAGCTGGCCGGACAGCGGACAGCCTTGGCGTACTCCACGCCCGAAGCTGACCGGTTCAGTCAGGGTCCAGTTGAGCTTGACCAAGCACTCTGTGGAGGCGTACAGCACCCGGAGAAATCCCACAAAACGGGGTCCGAAGCCGAACGCCTGCAGGGTGCCCAGGAGATACCCGTGGTCCATCCGGTCGAACGCCTTCTCCTGGTCCAGGGACAGGAGGGCAAACGACAGACCATCCCTACACGCAAGTTCTAAGAGGTCCTGGACCAGATACAGATTGTTGAAGATGGTGCGGCCCGGGACAGTGTAGGTCTGGTCGGGGTGGACCACATCCTGCAGCACGGACTTCAGCCGCAGCGAGACGGCCCTAGCCACTATTTTGTAGTCCGTGCCGAGGAGCGAGAGGGGACGCCAGTTCCGGAGGTCGCAGAGGTCCCCCTTCTTCGGCAGCAGGGTGAGCACTGCCCGCCTGCACGACAGGGGGAGCACTCCGCTAACCTTGGACTCGACCCAGATGGTGACGAGGTCCGGGTCGAGGACGTCCCAAAACACGCAGTAGAACTCCGCAGTCAGCCCGTCCATGCCCGGGGATTTATTGGTGGGCATGAGGCGGAGGGCTTCCGAGAACTCGGCCAGAGTGAGAGGTTTCTCCAGCCGGTCCCAGTCACCTGTGCTGACCGCGGGAAGTTCGTTCCAGAGCACCCTACAGACGGCGACATCGGTTGGCTCCGGGGAGAAAAGGTCTGCGTAGAAGGCCCTGGCCCTTCCACGCATCTCCTCCGGGTCCGTGAGGGGGGTGCCGTTGGCAGCCAGAAGGCAGATGACATGCTTCCGGGCCCCCCTCCTTTTCTCCAGGGCGTAGAAGAAGCGGGAGCCACGATCCATCTCCCGAAGGAGATGGATGCGGGACCGGACAAAGGCACCTCGGGCTCGAAGGTCCTCGAGGGCTCTAAGCTCCTCCCGCTTCTCCCGGCATGCTCCACAGAGGGACGGATCATCGGGGCTGGTGGCCAGTCGCCTCTCCATCTCCAAAACCTCCCGCTCCATCTGCTCTATCCCCACATCCCGCCGCCGGCTGGCCCCCCGAGTGTAGTCACGGCAGAAGAGCCGGGTGCGCACCTTCCCCACGTCTCACCATCGCCGCGCCGAGGGAAAGGTGCCTCTCTGCCCCCGCCAGGCCAGCCAGAACTCCCGGAAGGACGCCACGAAGCCCACGTCCTCCAGCAGGCTGTTGTTAAAATGCCAGTAGGCCGGCCCTGGCCTCTCTGCAGTGAGAGAGGCCGTCACGGTCACCAGATGGTGATCCGAGAAAGGGGCCGGCCGGACGCTGGAGGAGTGGGCCCGTGCAAGGTGGTGCCTAGAGATGTAAATACGGTCCAACCGGGAATGGTGCGACCGATCTTCCCCCACCTGGACAAAAGTAAAGGTGACGTCGTTGTCCGGGTGGTGGTCGCGCCAGACATCCACCAGGGAGTGATGGTCGACGATCTCCCTGAGGACGTCCCTGGCGGCCGGGCACTGCTCGGTCCACATGCGGTCCCGCTCCTCGAGGGTGGTGTTGAAATCCCCGCCCAGGACCAGGCATTCTTGCGGATCCAGTGTGCCGAGGAAGGCAGCCGCCTGCTGGAAGAACCGCACCCGCTCCGGGCCCGCGGTCGGGGCGTAGACGTTGATGAGATTCAACGCCAGCCCCTCCACGTGGACCCGGAGGTGCAGCAGGCGGCCTGGCATGACCTCGGCGATCCCCAGCACCTCGGGCTGCAGGTCAGGGGAGAACAGGGTGGCCACTCCGCCCGCGTGGGCGGAGAGATGACTAAGGTGCACCCCGTCTCCCCACTCCAGCCGCCAGCTGGCCTCGGCGGCTGGGTCCGTGTGGGTCTCCTGCAGGAACGCTACAGAGTACCCCCCCTCCCGAAGGAAGGAGAGCACCTGGTTCCTGCGGAGACCCGTCCTGCAGCCCCTCGTGTTTAATGTACAGATGGTAAAGGGCATTACGAGGAGGGCTGGGGTGGATCCTGGTGGGCAGGAGTGCTAGTGGTCCTCGTCGGGCTCCGCAGCAGTCCGTGGCTGGTGCCATAGATCTTAAGGGCATCGCGAAAGCTGCGGGCCCATTGGTAGGCCGCCGCGCCCTGCTGCCCGGTCCCTTTCCCCTCCTTCATAGTGGCCCTCACGGCCCGGAGGACGCGGTGGAAGTCCCCCCAGCGCTGCAGAGTGAGCTGCACCCGGTTCCGGGCACCACACGTCCTCCGGCTCGGCCCCCGCAGCGGCCCCGTGGCCCTTTGGGGCGGGGGCTGGGGGGGATGGCAGCGGCTGAGGGAAGACAGCAGCCCCGAGTGGGCTCGGAGTGCTAAAGTCGAAAGCCGCCTCCTGGGAGCTCTTTAGGGGGAAGGAGACAATCCCAGGGGCGGCAGATGTATAGGCAGAGGGGTGGGGGGAGAAGGTACGGGGACGGGAGGGGTGAGGTCAGGGGAGAGGTTAAGAGCAGGGAAGGGATCAGGAGTTGGGGTAAGAGAGGGGTCGGGGGAGGGAGCAGGAAGGGGGTTAGGGTCAGACTTAGGGGTGGGGTCCTCAACCAAGATGGCCGGGTTGGTGGGGTGTGCAGCCTCTTGGCTGGGGCTGGGAGCTGAGGGGGTGGGCGTGGGCCAGACTCTAAGGTCACAGCACCCCCGGTTTCAGGGCCCTGTGAGGGGGCGGCTGAGCAGGCTTCAGGGGGGAGGGAGGCCAGCTGGCCCAGAACAAGGGGCGGGGCATCCGGTGGCCCAGGGCTTAGCTTTTCGGCTCCCACCGGCTCTTTGGGGGGGGTGGCGATTGGCTCCTGCTCCCCAGCATGGAGGGTAGAGAGGCTGAGGGGGGCCTCGGTGGTGGGGGCAGGGAAAGAAACTGAGGACAGGAGGGAGGGGGAGAGGAAAAGCAGTTCAAGGGTGCCCTGCCCTAGGCCCCCCCCTACAGGGGGCGGGGTCGTCCTTGCCCAGGCAGGCCGGGGTCAACCCCAGGGAGTCAATCTCCTCCATTAAGGAGGAGGAGAAAGCCCCCCCTGCCACCCCGAGGTCCTCTCCGGCACCAGCGTGGGGTTTAGGTGGCATTGGGGCTGGGGGGGCTCTGGACGAGGACGCTTCCAGTGGGGACTCCAGGGGTGTGATGGTGTTGCCCACGTCTGCCACCACGACTTCCTCGGTCAGTGCCACCCGCTGGGCTCAGGCAGGGGGCGCGGCGGCAGGCCCGGCCCCAGGAGCCCCCCTCCGCTTGGCCCTATGGGGGCTCTCACTCCCCTCGGTTGTGGGCTGGAGGGGGGGGCTGGGTTCCGGCCTCGCGCTTGCTGCGCCTACCCTGCACGAGAACCCAGCCCTCCAAGGTGGAGGGTCGGGCAGCGGGGGCAAGGGCGGGGGGCAAGAGGACAGGAGTCAGGGTGTGGGGAAGTGGAGGTGGGGCAGCAAGGGAAGGAGAGGCCTCCCCCCGGGGCATGCCCCCTCCGATGCCCGACCCTGCTGGCCCTGGCTCCCTCCCCTCCGTGGGCCCTGCTGGACTGCTCCGGGCATCAGCGGGGCCCGTCAGCTCACCCAGGCGAGCCGGGGGGGGCGCCCCCGGGGCCCGAGCACGGGTGACAACTGCCGGCAGAGGGGGGGCGGCCACAGGGACCGGCCGGCTGCTGGGGTTGCCGCCGATGGTCTGGCTGGCGCCCTCCTGGGTCCTGGGGGTCCCAGGCCTCCCTCCTTGCCGGGCCAGGGGGCAGTCCCTCCGAATGTGCCCCGCCACCCGGCAGAGGTAGCACCGGGCCTCCCCCAAGGTGTAGTGGACCCGGTACTGGGCCCCTTGATGGGGCACCAGGAATGACCCCTCAAGCGCCTCTCCGCCACGCGCCACCGCCGGCAGCAGCTGGAGCTGTACCTGCCAGCGGAACAAGAGGACGTGGCGGAGGGCGGGGTCCTTGCAGCCGAGGGGAAGCGGGCTGATGGTGGAGAGGGGCTTCCCCAGGGAGGCAAGGAAAGGCAGAAGGGCGGCATTGGGGAGGAAGGGCGGAACGGAGGACAGAACCACCCATACGCCCAGGTCCTCCAGGGGCTCCACGGGGACGTGGATGCCCCCCACCGCCAGGCCCGTCTCCACCGCCTCCTGGGCGGCGGCCTCCGAGGCAAGGAAGAAGACCACCTTGCCGTACATACGGGAGTCCGCCACCACGGCCGTGGGCCCCACCAGCCGCGCCATCGCCCGCACGTAGGTTTCCACGTGGGGCGAGGCAGGCACCAGGAGGCACCGGACCCCATGCCTCCTGGTAAGGGTGGGGAAGGGGCCCCGGCCACCTGGGATGGTGCTGGAGGCGGTGGTCAGGGCAGGTGTCTTGGCAGCGGCAGGCGGGGGGCCCGCGGCCACCTGGGCGTACGCCCTGGGGGCGCCGCCACCCCCAGAGCTGGTGGAAGGGACAGCAGGAGAGGATGGAGGGAGAGGAGGAGGGGCCCCAGCCTCAGGAGGTGTTGTCTTCCGGGCAGGGCCTTTGTCCTTCTTTTTACCCCCCTGATTTTTCCTCCCGACCGAGGAAGCGCCCCCCAGATTAGGGGGGGCAGGAGCCGAGGTGGAAGCAGAGTCCCTGGCGTCCCCACCAGAGTCGTCCTCCGCCCGCACCTGGGGAATGACTCCCGGCGGCTCAGCGGGGGCAGCAGGACCAGTTGTTGAGGGCGGGGATGGGGCTTCAGGGTGGGAGGGAGGGGCAGGAGTGTCTATGGGGGAGGTCCCGGTACCAGGCACGCCCGCCATCTTGGGAAGGGGTGGGAACGGTTCATTGGGGGGGGGGTAAAGGAAAGGGAGGGAGAGTATGGGGGGAGGGGAGTGGAAAAGGGAGGGGAAGGGATGGGGTAAGAAGGGGAAGGAGGGGGAAGAGGAGTGACCGCTCCTCCCCGCTAGGCTGGAAGCAAGGGAGGAGGGCACCAGCAGAGGGGATAAGACAGGGGATCAAGCCAGGCAGGAGCGCAGGGGGTAATGCACTCACCAGCCCAGGTGCAATGTCGGTGGCTCCTCCAGCTGCACGGGGGGGCCTGGGGTGTCAAATGAACTCAGGAAGGGGGGGGCAATGTATGAAGAGGGGTCAACAAAACTAGGGGAGTCAATTAAGGGAGGGGAGGGCTATGGGTGCTGCTGGAGCACGTGGGCCGGAGGGGGGGGGCTACAGCAGTGGGGGAGGAGAAGGGGAGGGTCAGGGTCCCCCAAATGTGGGGACCAGGGCAGAGGGGGTAGCAGCAGGTGAGGGGTAGGGGAAAAGATGGGGCAGGGGTGCCCCCAAACACAGGGGGCACAGCAAGGGGCAGCAGCAGCAGAGGATGTGGGCTCACGGCAGCGGAAGGGGGAAGAGGCAGCCAGCCAAGGGAAGGGAAAGGGAAGGGGCCCAGCTGGTTCTGGCCCTGGAAGCAACTGCAGGGGGAGGGTGGAGAAAGTAGCTGGGGGAGGGTGGTGGTGGGAAAGGTAGAAGGCCACACACACTCACCCCCTCCCTCCCAGCTGGGAGGGAGGCTCCCCAGCAAAGCCCTGAAGCAGGAGCAGCAGCAGTTGGGTCACCCAAAAGAAGAAAAGCAGCTGCAGAAAAAAAGAGGGGGTCTAGGGCCAGACCGAGGGGGGGGGCTAAGCAAGGGGACCTGAAGGCATGGATCTTAGCCCCAGGCTCAGCAAAGCCCTATTCCCTGGGTGATTCAGCTGGGGCTGATTAGGCAATTAGGCCACCTGGGGCTGCTTAACTAATTAGGCTACCTGGGGCTGTTCAGGCAATTAGGACGCCTGGGGCCAATCAAGGAGCCCTGCCCCAAACACTTAAAAGCCTCCAGTGCCAGCAGACAGGGGTGGGTTGTGGAGTGAGGAGGGTGGAGTTTATAGTTACATTTCATAGTTATGGTTGGAGGTTTGCAGTTAGCAGCTTGGAGCTGGCAGACTGTGGCCTGCAGCTGGCGGCCTGCAATCTACAGAGGCTTGAAGCTTCCATGGGCGTGGCCACAGCACCCAAGGCAGAACACCCAGCTGGGGAAGCTGAGAGTGGACCACAGACTACTCCCAGGGAAGGTAGTGATAGCCAGGGGCAGAGTGGGCCCAGTCCCCTCCCTAGGCCTTCCCCCCAGCTGCCCGCTGGCCAAGCCGGAAGAGCGCAGGGCCCATGAGGGTGGAGTACTTCTCCCTCCCCTGCTCCCCACCTTGCCACACTCCCTACCCCCGTCTCACACACACTTTCTTTTGATGGGACAATTGTTCTTATTAATGTAATGAAAGTGTTTTATGATTTGAGAGAAATAATGGGTGGGGGAGGGAAATGACAAATTTTACCCATTCCCCCTTAGCACAAAATGTAATTCTTAAGTTTTAGTACAATCAGAAACTGACAATACCCTTACTTCCTGCTCCCACCCCCGCTCCCCTCATCCACATGGCATCCTGTGCATTGTCCCTGAGTAGTGACACAGGATGTCATTACACTTGGTTACCCATGTTGCATACTGGTTACAGAAATTAGGCACAGTGCTGACCAATCTCCTGTCTGCCTGCAGACTCCTATTTTACGGACCATAGAACTGCACAGTAGGTTTATACCTGTGCCAGCACTTACAGGTGTGCCTGAATACCAGCTCACTTCAGTCCTCAAGTTAACTTGTTCTCTGTATTGGCCTACGTGGGGCATTGATGGATTTCAGAAGCGAATAAGCCCAGAGGAAATAGGCAGGCTCAAGGAATTAAATTGTGAATGTAACACTACTTGAATCATTCCATTTCAGCACTCTTTTATAATACTCATTTTCATGTCAAGGAGTTTGAAAGAATTTAATCAACATGTATTTCTGCTCCTATGTTAAGGAGTCATTCAGGCTGTTCACTCAGCATGTGATAAGTGTGCAAATTGGTAATGCAGTGCTTACAAAGACAATATGCAAAACAGGAAGCAAGAATTGATCGTGAAAACACTTTTCTCCAAAATGGTTCTTGGTGAATGTACCCATTCACTGGGACCTCTTTAAGAAATGTATTTTCACAACTAATCTCCTACTAAATGCTTGGTAATTGAGTTACAAGCCTTATCAAATTGATTGGCTAACCTACAAAAAATATGAATGTAAAATTATTTCATGTTTATTCAGTTACTATTATGTTTTAACCATTTAAAGTATCTTCTAGCTTCACTAACTTTAAGCTAATCTTGGATAGCAGCTTGATTAAGGCAAATTCAAAATATTGAAACAAAATGTTAAGTCACTAACCAATTTTCAAAAAAGCCACAAAGACAAAAACCAATATTCTCAAAGGGCCAGCTTCTCATTTGCACTTAGGCCTCTTTTTACCCTCTGGCAGTATAAAGGGGCCTTAAAATACGTGTAAATGTACCTCTCTTTGCACTGCCAGAGAAGTGTAAAGGAACCTTAGCATAAAAAGGAATCAAGTTAAAAAACTGCAAGGTGTTTGATTAAACAAATCTCTCGCTAAATACTGCTTATTTATGTGGACCCAAAGAAGTGCTAAATAACTTTTTTGTTTCAGTTTTCACTGAAAAGGTTAGTAGTGACTCGACATCTAACATAGTGAATGCCTGTAAAAATGAGGTAGGATATGAGGCTAATATCAGGAAAGAACAAGTTAAAATTATTTAAACAAGTTAGGTGTCTTCAAGTCATCAGGGCCTGATGAAATGCATCCTAGAATACTCGAGGAGCTGATTGAGGACATATCTGAGCCATTAGTGATTATCTATGAAAAGTCATGGAAGATGGGAGAGATTCCAGAGGACTGGAAGAGGGCAAATATAGTACCAATATATAAAAAGGGAAATAAGGATGACCTGGAAGAATTACAGACCAGTCAGTTTAACTTCAGTACCTGTAAAGATAATGGAGCAAATAATTAAGCAATCAATTTGGAAACACCTAGAAGATAATAAGGCGATAAGTAACAGTCAGCATGGATTTGTCAAGAACAAGAGTCAGACCAACCTGATAGCTTTCTTTGAGAGGGTAACAAGCCTTGTGGCTAGGGGGCAAATGGTAGCTGTGGTACATCTTGACTTTAGTAAGGCTTCTGATATTGTCTTGCATGATCTACTCAAACAAACTAGGGAAATACAACCCAGATGGAGCTACTATAAGGTGGGTGCATAACTGGTTGGAAAACCATTCCCAAAGGGTAGTTTTATCAGCAGCTCACAGTCAAGTTGGAAGGGAATATCAAGTGGGGTCCCACAGGGATCAGTTCCGTTCAATATCTTCATCAATGATTTAGCTAATGGCACAGAGAATACACTTATAAAGTTTGCGGACGATACCAAGCTGGGAGTGGTTGCAAGTGCTTTGGAGGATAGGATTAAAATTCAAAATAATCTGGACAAAATGGAGAAATGGCCTAATGTAAATAGGATGAAATTCAAGGACAAATGCAAAGTACTCCACTTAGGAAGGAAAAATCAGTTGCACACATACAAAATGGGAAATAACTGCCTAGGAAGGAGTACTGCGGAAAGAGATCTGGGGGTCATACTGGATCACAGGTTAAATATGAGTCAACAGTGTAACATTGTTGCCCCCTCAGAAAAGCAAACATCGTTCTGGGATGTATTAACAGGAATGTTGTAAGACAAATGCAAGAAGTAATTCTTCCGCTCAACTCCATGCTGATGAGGCCTCAACTGGAATATTGTCCGGTTCTGGGTCCACGTTTCAGGAAAGATGTGGACAAATTGGAGAAAGTCCAGAGAAAAGCAACAAAAATGATTAAAAATGTAGAAAATATGACCCATTAGGGAAAAGTAGGTTAGACAAACACGTGTCAGGGATGGTTTAGATAATGCTCGGTCCTGCCATAAGTACAAAGGACTGAACTAGATGACCTCACACGATCCCTTCCATTTCTACAATTCTATGATTCTCTGAGTCACTGCAGTTAGCAATATAATATGGAGCTCTCTCCATATTTTTTAATAAAACCATTTTGTTCTAAAGTAGGATATTTTAAAGTAAAACTTTAATGTACAAAGCTCTGTACCTAGAACTAAGTGTTGTACCTACTGCTCAGTGCTATCAAAGGCAGCTGTTCAAGGTAGCTACATATTTATGAGTATGTGTATATAATACAGTAAATATGAATGTAAATATGCATAATTTGTTTGACTCAGTGTTCATTCAGGATTACTGTGGTTACTTACAGTTGTAGCTAGAGAAAGTGATGCCTGGTTTTCTTTTGCAGATATACCCCTTGCAGTAATTTCCTTAGGAAGTAAGCTCGCTCTCCCACCTGGAAGGCCTTTTACAAAATGGTAGTGTTCTCGTTAGTGCAAACTACAGAGTGTTGAACTAAATTAGATGCTCTTTTTATTTATTTATTTTAACCACCAAATTATTTCTCTGTAACAATTTGTCAGCTAATGAGTCCTTTTTAAACTTGGTTCCTAAATAACGTACATAGTATTGTTTTACTAATACTTCCAATTAATGGACACGGTAAAGATATAAACAGCAGGAATGTAAAATAATTAAATTGGGGCTTTTGGCTTCTTTCATTCATGCTAAATAAATGGTTGGTGGTGCTGCTCCTGTTACCAGTGATGAAAGACATGAAGCAGACTAAAACCACATATATTTTCAGTACCAAATGCTGACATGATAGATGTATGGATGCACAGTTATAAAGAATAAGTGCTTGTGCATGAGTTCTCAAGATGGAAAAAGCTGCTGCTCATCTAGCAGACAGTGCAACTCCCTCCTGGCATCTCAGAAAACTTGCAGAAAGTCATGCTTCTGGGTGTTGCACAAGTAAGAATCCATAAGCTGAAAACAGGCATTGCCTCATTATTAGGAGTCTGTAAAGACCAGAATAAATACCTCCAGGGTCATGATTTGGCTCTATCAGAATGTTAGGAACCATAAAAAAAGAGATAAGAAGATAGAAAAAAATCATAATGCCACTCAATACATCCATGGTACACCTATACCTCAAATACTGCATGCCATTCTGGTCACTGCAGCTCAAAAAGATACATGAGAATTGGAAAAAATACAGAGAGGAGCAACAAAATGATTAGGGGTATGAAACAGCTTCCATATGGTGCGAGAGTAAAAAGGCTGGGACTGTTCATTTTAGAAAAGAGACAACTGAAGTGGGGGATACGATAGAGGCCTATCAACTCAAGAACGGTGCAGAGAAAGAGAACAGGGAAGTGTAAGTTACGCCTTCACATAACACAAGAACCAGGGGTTACTCAGTGAAATTAATAGGCAGCAGATTTAAAACTATCATAGGGAAGTACTTTGTCACACAATGCACGTTAATCGGTGGAACTTGTTGCCAGGAATGTTGTGAAGCTGAAATAACTGGTTTTAAAAAAGAATTAGATAAGTGCATGGGGGATAGGTCCATCAGTGGCTATTAGCCAAGATGGTCAGGTACGTAACCCCACGCTCTAGGTGTGTCTAAACTTCTGACTGCCAGAAGCTGGCACTGGATGACGGGATGGATCACTTGATAATTGCCTTGTTCTGTTCACTCCCTCTGAAGCACCTGGCACCAGCCACTGTTAGAAGAGAGGACACTGGGCTAGATGGACCATTGGTCTGACCCAGTTCTTATGTTATCATCTATGCATGCAGAGAACTTATTTTACTTCAGAGGGAGAATGAATTGTGTACATAACAGAATAGCTATTCATCATGGAGGCAGATGAGATCCATCTATCTTAGGTATTCATATGACCTTCATTGCCATAATATCTGAGTGCCTCACAATCTTCAATAATTCATCCTCACAACAGCCCTGTGAGGTCGGAATGGATTATTATCCCAGTTTTACAGATGGGAAACTGAGGCACAGAGAGGTTACGTGACCTACCCAAAGCCACACAGGAAGTCTGTGATGGAACAAGGCACTGAACACAGGCTCCCCAGTCCCAGGCTAGAGTCTAACCACTGGACTGTTCTTCCTCATCTACATGAGATGTAATCGACAATATTCAAACATGTTGTCCAGATATTAGTATGGGTCCACAACCTCTTATTTAACATAGTCGTGTCTTCCAGGACTATTTCTCAAAGTTCATGATGTGGAAACGTAAATGCAAACATTCCCCAATACATGGATAACCTGTCTCTGCAATGTTAGTAATGATGATGGGGCATGCTCAAGGGGACACCAATGGATTGAAGGCAAAGGTGGATACCTGTTATGTGGATTACAATAGTAACAAGAGAAAAATGAATTTGGGATGTGCATGCCATTTTCAACAAGAATCACATTCTCTTCTTCAACTCTAGCCTACTACTTCCTACTACATTCCTGATCAATGTATAACTCAAGTGGGATCTCTCAGATCTGTCATAAATGTACCAGAAACAAACAGAGAAACCCATAAGCTTGATGGGTGCAGATGTACAAAGCTAGGCTCCTGAAACTTACAGTTGTTTCACATACAGGATGCCCATCAGTGCTCATATAAATGCTGTTCCATAAGTCAGAAGCAGGCAGTGCTAGGAATGTGATCACATCAAGTTTTTGATGGCAGATGGGGGATTAATAGGGATGTTGAAGGATGGATGGGAATCAGTGGCGTTGGAACAATTTTTATAGTGGGGGTGCTGAAGTCATTGAACAAGACTGTAAACCCTGTATATGATGGAGACTACTTCAAGCCAGGGAGTGCTACCGCAATCCCAGCATCCCTAGTTCCAGCACCCTTGATGGGAGTGATCCTTAGTGGCAAGCAAATAACCACTCCTAACACCATCCCAGCATGAGATGCTCATACTGTGTTCACAGGAGGCAAGTCAGTGGTGCACAGTATCACATACCCGCACTAAATACAGCATAAAATGACAGGGCACAATCTGAGTGCAACAGCTTATAGCTGTAGACCAACCCAGTGACGGTGGAGCCTGTCCCTTATTGGTACTGGTGCCTAATGGTCAGCTCACCTTACTATGTGTCATGGCCCTTTAAGAGGTCAAAAGGTATGATTACATACACAAGGACCAGGGAGACACTGGGAGGAAGAAAGCAGTCCCAGGAGTTAGAAACATTCAGGAGGAAATCCCATTATTGTTACTTTAAGGACATGGGGCCAGGAGACTTGAAGAGAGGGCAGGGCAAGGCTTCCCTCTCACCCAACCAATAAACAACATTTTGATTAAAAGTTGAAATTATATCAAAGTAACATGGCACACATTAAACGGATTAAAAGCTGGCTAACTGATAAGTCTCTAAATGTAACTGTAAACAGGGAATCATCATTGAGCAGGTATGTTTCTAGTGAGGGCCCTCAGAGGTCAGTTCTTGACCCTACAATATAGAACATTTTTATTAATGACCCAGAAAAGACCATAAAATCACTACTGCTAAAGGTTGCAGATGAAACAAAAATTGAGAGAGTGATAAATAATAATTTTAAATAATGTTTACATCTACAAAAAAAGACTGTAGGCCATACTTACAAGATGGGGAAATCTATCCTGGGAAGCAGTGACTCTGAAAAAGATTTGGGTATTGTGGTTGATCATCAGCTGAACAGGAGCTCCCAGGATGATGCTGTGGCCAAAAGGGCTGATGTCATTCTTGGATACATAAACAGGGGAATCTCGAGTAGGAGTGGAGAGGTTATTTTACTTCTGTATTTGGCATTGGGTGCAACCGCTACTGGAGTACTGTGTCCATTTCTGGTGTTCATAATTCAAGAAAGATGTTGATAATTGGAGAGGGTCCAGAGAAGAGCCAAGAGAATGATTAAAGGATTAGAAACAGACTTTATAGTGATAGAATCAAAGAACTCAATCTATTTAGCTTAAAAAAGAGAAAGTTAAGTGATGACTTGGTTACAGTCTCTAAATACCTATATGGGGAACAAATATTTGATAATGGGCTTTTCAATCCAGTGCATAAAGGTATAACATGGTTCAGTGCCTGGAAACTGAAACTAGACAAATTCAGACTGGAACTAATAATATTTTATTATTATTTATTTATTTATTATTATGACTTTTTAAGAATGAGTGTAATTAACCAATGGATTAATTTACCAAGTGTCATGGTGGATTCTCCATCACTGACAAATTTTTAAATCAAGATTGGATGTTTTCCTAAAATATTATTTTGGGGGAAATTCTGTGGCCTGTGGTATACAGGAAGTCAGACTTGATCACAATGGTCCCTTTTGGCCTTGAAATCTATGAATGAATCCCTATGAGTTAGGGACAATCTGACTAACAGAACCCAGCTCCAAGGAGGAGAGCTGGGGAAACTTCTGGGCAAGGAGAAAGTGTGGAATTGACGAATACAGTCCTGTTCCAAAGAGGAGGGCCTGGGATTCCTGCTTACAGAAGGACTAAAAAGGGGTAACCCCAGGAAGGAACCAGGAGGGCTTCCCTGGTCAGAGACTGTTTTCAGGAACAGGAAAGAAAAATCTTCTGAAGGAAGGAGCCAGACATAGCTGGTTGGACTAAGCCCAAGGTGACCAATGTCCACTATAGTATCTGAGTGAGCATCTACTTGTGCTTCTGACTGTCATTAATAAATGAGACCTTAAATAGAAAACTGCTAATACATCACTCAGTTATTCATTAACCACTTAAATTTATAACACAACCCTTTCCCCTACAGTTAACTAAAATTAAGCAGTGTAAGTCTTGTGAAGGTCTGTTTGGGCTGCAATTGTTTCATTTATATTTTTCAAGATTCTTCTTTATATTAGAAGCTTCTTTTGTGAGCCGCCAAAAGACCTTAATAAACAGAACTTGAAAAAATCTAATATTATTTTAAAAGAATACAGTCCAGTGGGACCTCACTAGTAGAACAACCGCATTTCAGTGTGAAACTGCCAACCCATTTAGTGCCTAGTGCCTATATTTAATTAAACCATCCTGTGAGCATAACAGAGAATGCAACTTTTGTTTTTGAAGATGGTCAGTGTGCATTCCACATGGGCCCACGTGTGTGGTCTTTTCATGGTCAGAAAACAATGTTCTTCTCATGTCCTATGTTTTCTATAGTAATCTTCAAGCTGACTGTGTACGCATCCAAATGCAGAACAAAATAATTTGTTTGCTGTTTAAGGTGAAACTCAACAGTGTCCAGCATTGTGTATTATGTATGCTATACTCTTAAGATAGTAATATATTGTAACAGAATAATTGCAAAAGTTCTGCCAGTTTGCTTCTAATGAGCACCTGTCAACATCACTAGATAGTGCTGCTCAGTGGTTTTATTCTGATTTAGAGAAAATGTAGTGTTTTAATGTTTTCCACAGTTTTAATATTTATGACACAATTCTATTTGTTCTGATGAATCAAAATAGCTTATTTATTAACTTTCCCTATTTGTTTAAAACTATGCATAAACATAAGCACAGGAAAACGAAGAAGCATTTTCTGTGCTATTAAAAGGGGAAAGAAACACAGCATGAATAGAAAAGAGGACTTGAAAGAGTACTGTTCATCAGCCAGTCACAATCACCAGCAGAGTATTTCTTCATTTGAATCCAGATGTCATGAAAGTCATCCAGAATATGCAACTAAGAACTGGAGGATTCAGGACTATGAAGTTCAAGCACTTAAGGAACTGATGAACTGGAATAATCAAGACACAGATAGACAGACTGCAGAGGAAACTGAGGAAACTTAAGATTCTGGGAACTGGAATAATAGTAGGGATTTGGTTTCAAGGAGCTCAGCTGATTTTTTGTTGAGACTCAAAAGCTGGATTTGTTGAAACTTTGTTTGTCAACCATGAGAGGGCATGGTGTCTTCAAAAGAACTGCCATATTTTAAGGTAAAATATATTGGTCTGAAACTGTAACTTTAACTGGCTATTTTAAAATGATTTCCCCCAGTTGTTAATTGTAAAATTTGATTTTACTCAGAAGGGGTACATGTGAACTACCACAAAATCAGAAACCCACAAATTGACAGCAGGGGGTCACTTAACTATACTACTAGGAAGAACTATGTTCTAGTACTCAGACCATGCACTGTGTTAGCATGGCTGGACTTGAGTTTTTCCCAGTCCATACATTCCCAAGGGTGAAGATCCCTCCGTACCTAGACCAAGGTTCCCAACAGAGTGCTGTGCCCTGGCATCTTATTTTTGATAAGGTGGCTAAGAAGATGTGAAAGGCACCTCTGACCTCTTTTGTCCCAAATGATAGAGAAAAAGTACCTCTTATCTGAGGAAGTTATCAACTATATCTCCCACTCCCATCCATGACAGGTGAGCAGCAGATGCAGGTATGACCAATGGAAAGACTTGTCAAACTCTAGATATAGCAGTGTTATTGAGAACTCTGCGTTGCCAGGAATACTTACTTTCTGTAGAAAGTGATGTCTTAATACCCCTACTCACCAGGAAAACTCCTACTTGTCATTAGAGAGGAGATTTTTCAGGTACCTGGATACATACTAGGAACAGTAACACAAGGCCACAATCCATCAAACAATAAGGATCATAATCCCAATTCAAATAATTCATAATGGTGTTTTTTGTCTGTGAATAAAAAAGTAACAAGAGAAATACAGAATATAGATAATATACTATATAAATAGGGGGCCTGATCCTCAGATGAAGTCATGCTGATTTACACCCTTGGAGGATCTGGCTCAATATTCTTTTTAAATGTTTAAAGTTCACCATAAAGCATTACTTAGGGTCTGTCTACACGTGAGTTGGAGGAGTAATTTCCAGCTGAGGTAGATGTATGCGCAGTAGCTTTGATTGAGCTAACAGGCTAAAAAGAGCAGTGTTGTTGCTGTAGCATGGGCAGTGGGACAGGCTAGCCACTCCAAGAACAGTCCTGACTGGGACCCTATGTACTTACTCACATGGCTAGCCCCTCCAGCTGCCACCACTATACTTCTATCTTTAGTGTATTACCTTGATCAAAGTTAGCAAGTGTATATCTTTACACATCTAGCTCAAATGTAGACATATCTTTAGACACACACACACACCTTAGAGGATGTGCCACTTTGAGGATCTTTATATTAAAAAATGTACATACTGCAAAAGTCAGGCACATCAAAGTTCTTACAGTTACTACTGCAATCATAGCTTGTCCACAATGCAAATGGGGAATTTTCTATTAGTTGCTTTCATTTTTTCATGTTTATTATACATACAAATAATTAGGCCATGATTCTGTAATTGACAGTACATGGTTGGACAGCTGCTTCCATGTGGGCCACAGTGTAACTCTGGGACCCAGAGAAGGGACTGTCTTTTTATCAGTGTTTGTATTCCCAGCACAATGGGAACCCAATCCTCTTTGGGACTATAAGGTGCTAGTGAAATATAATAATATACATATATTTATTACTTATAGAGCATGAAGGGGGTGCAGGACAACTCAATAAAAGATACATTCCCAGTCCTTAACTGTTTAGAATAGGATTTTCCAAAGAGCTTAAAATAGTGACCGAACTCTAGTCAATGGAACCACTGACTTAGAATCATAGAAGATTGAAGTTGGAAGGGACCTCAGGAGGTCATCTAGTCCACCCCCCTGCTCAAAGCAGGACCAACCCTAACTAAATCATCCCAATTTCTCTCTTAAGCATCAAAGGGGAGAGAAAGCACATAAAAGCTTTCAATGAGAGCAGAGTCAAGCCAATGCCGCATGCTTTTGAAAATACCATCCTAACAGTATAAGGCCTCGTCTACATGCAAAGTTGCACTGGTCTAAACTAGATCAGTTTAAAAACTGATACTAGGCAAACCGGTGCCAAACCCCTAAATTTTGTTTGAAATTGCCTACTCATTTACAATCCATATGCTGATATAGGGCCAGTTCACATGCCTAAGACCTTCAGCTCTGTCCTCCCTACCTAAGCCCCATAGAAAAACAGGAACAGGATCTGTGTGGTGGAGGGGGCACTAAGGGTAGGTTTACAGGACATCTCATGGAAGTTCTCAGACTGAAGCTGTATTACTTGTTTATGGGTCTTTTGAGAGAAGTCTTGGGGGCATGTCTAGCATGGGGAGACCTTGGTAGCACAACTCCACTGAAGTCACATTGTAGGGGAAGATATGGAGGCATGAACATGTCAGAACTATCTTGGAAGCACAGTGTCTTTACATGAATATTTCTGGCTGTCTGTGGATCCTTTGGATACTAGGGTTTTGAGATCTGGATCTGTGATGTATTCCATGAATTAAGTGGGGGAAACTCCACAAGGGCATTTTCATTTCCCTTAGCTCCCTCCCATGGGTTTTACAAAAGAAAGGGGTGATTCGATCTATAATTTCTTAACAGTCTGATGATAAAGGTCAATACATAGCAAAAGCTTCTTTTCTGTACAAAGTCATGAGGAAGAATACAGGAAATCATAGTAGCATTTTTCTTGTATCTTAATCTTAGTCAGAAGTTTAAAATTGCTATGATAACATTGTTAGCCATTACAAAGTGTGAATTTTGTATGATATTTGAGATAGCAAGTCCCTATTGTACCATGGTTTCAAGAGAATGGACTAGAGCAAGGGCCGTTTAATTTACTCCAGGGCCATGAATTCTATGTGTTTGCTTGAAAAAAACCCATGACTCAAAATAAATTGAAAGCTAGAAATGAAAAATTAACATTGCATTAAGTTAAAATGCTATTACTGTTAAATTCTCTCCTACATCCTATGGGCCAGATCTGCCCATAGAATGCAGAAGAGTTGCTTTGTGCTGTAGTCAATGGAGTTATGCATATTTATGCTGGCTGAGGATCTGACGTAGTATTTTTCCCGCCATCTCCCAATATGTAGGTAGGCTAATATACATTGCTCTCCTCTTGCCAAGTATAACTTTGTATTAAGATCTTCCTGTCTATGTTCATAACAAAGCATTATTGTTTTATATATTTCAACATTAAAAAAAACTGTTTGGGAACACACTGCTGAGTCACTTTCCTAACTCCTTCCCCACAGTCTAACGAAAGACATCAAAGATGGGCATCAGACTAATAGATGTTTAACAAGGACTGTCCTAGGCAGCCACTTCCCACTCTACTAAAATGGAAAGCGTTATGTCTGGGGCCACCCTGGTTTTACTGACCTTGAAACCACTACAAGGACAGAAAGTGACTCTGAAGCTGTGAGCATAAGCCTGCTTTGTTGTGTGTGTGTTAGAATGTCATTTTTTGGAATAATCACCCTAATGTGGTGCCTACGGGAGATGCGGTTGATTCAATCTTTGTGCTCCAGGGTGGTCAGCCTGTAATTTAAAGATTCACTGGCCTCAAATTGAACAGCAACCATAATTACAAGAGGCTGTTCCACTAATCCATGGTTAACAAATGTTAGTTAAAAGATAAATAGGTCTTATGCAAGCACTTCCTGGAGCTATATGAGTCTTGTGGTTTTATTTGCTTTGACTTCGTTCTTCTTTAGAGAGGAGCAAAATATAATAACAAAGATTTTGTAATCTCATTTCACTCCAATTATTAGAAATCACAGGAAGATTCTGAAGAGTCTTACCATCTTAAGAAACTAATGAGTTTTATTTATATTTAAAACTGAAAAATAACTAGTTCATGTCTAAGATGAGCGCCTGCTAAACAGTCTTGTTCGCTTTGCAATCTATCTTGTTTCTAATCTCCAGTCATTTATAATGAGGAGCAGGATGCTCTTGGGACTCCTTAACAGCAAGCAAGCAAAACAAACCTCAAAGGGCTGCTCTGCCTTTATAGACAACAGATAGAAGCAGATGGTAAAATATGGTGGGGTTTTTTTCCTCTTCAACATATTTATTCTCAGGCTCTCTTAATTCACAAGGACTTTATTATCTTAATTGACCTAAGAGAATTTTCCCAGTTACAGTTTGCTCCGTTCTGCTGCGAGTGCCCAACTGCCTCAAACTTCAGTACGGAGATGTATTATAGAAGCTCTTGGGATTAAACGGTAACACAGAAAGATAGGCATTGCCATGCTGCATCAGACTGCTAGCCAATTGAATACTGTATTCTGTCTCTGACATTGGCTACTACCAGATGCTTGAGAGGCAGGTGTAAGAAAACTCCTAGTGTAACCTACTTAAAAGAGAAATTTCTTTCTAACCTCCGTTCAGATACAGGTTAGTTCTCTTCAGTTCTGAAGAATAAGGCCTTATTCCTTTAATTTTTTTATCCTATCTAATGTGACCATTTATGCATATAAATTTCTAATTCTTTCTTGAATGCTACTAAGCTCTTGGCCTCACAAAATTGGTATGCTGCCATATCAAAACATTGCTCGCAGCACCAGGATGCTTTGCAGTTATGCAGGAGTGATGGGGAAGCAGGCAGCTGTGCCCCCCCAAAAGGATCTGAACACAAATAAAGGGATATAATTGATTGAAACCGGTCACTTGCTTAATTCTCCTCTCTTAAACCCATAAACATTTTAAAATCTTAACATAAACAGCATATGGTAACGCTAAGTGTAGTCAGTCTGTTCTATGCTATTCCTTCTCTCTAACCCAGAGAAGTCCTTCATTTCATATAAGGCTAGCACCAACATATACAGTACACTAACATCACTACACACTATTTTTAGAAATGCATAAGTTCAAATGGTTTGATTTGGATAAACTCAAAAGGTTTGGATACTAATAATCTGAATACATCTTTCCATTTCTCTTCCTAACCCATCCACTTATTTCTTCCCTTCCCTTGGCATCAGATTTCTAACACAAACCTCTAATCCTTACCAATGATTCCTGACTCCATTCTTTCCTGCAGCTTCCATAGATAAAGTCTCTCTCAGTTTCCGTTGCTCTGATACCTTAGCTTATATCATTCCCATTACAGTAGCTCAGGTTTTGTGCAAATATTGTGCACTGTGGGACTTTCTTGGTCAGTGGAATGACATGAATTCTGAGGCACCTCTGACTGCAGAAACCACAGAATATGCTAGAAATATGAATGCAGAAGCAGACCCTAAGCTCAACAGTTGTGCTATGCATTATATCATAACAAGGAAATGGAAGAGCAGTCTGATGGAGGATGACCAGGAGTGTCTATAAAAGCAGAGAGCTCAAGGGACCAGCTGGGGAGAGGAAGACTGTCTTGGGGGACGGAAAAAGGCAGTGGGGTAAAAAGTTGTATTATGGGGGAACAAGATTTGAGGAAACCTTAAGAGGATCTCAAATGGAGCTGGGTAAATAGTAGTATTTTACATTTATATAATGCATTTCATCTGAAGCTCTTCAAATGCTTTACAACAATTCCCCAGTGAGGAAGTAGAATATTACCATTCCCAATCAATCACGAAAGAAAGGCACATAGAAGGTAAGGGATTGACTTCAGAAGTGCTGAGCACCTACAGCTGCCTTATTCCCTATTGCTCCAGTGCTGATCTATTTGTTGTACAGTAGTACTCACGTTAATAGCAGAGCACATGCGAGGGTATCTCAATAGAGCCAAAAGTCTATAATTCTGGGTGGCTATATCCCTTGAACTATAAAAATAGGCAAGAGAGAAGAAAAGTGAAAACCACAAACATTGCTGACATTCCCTCTAATCGTGTTTCCAGTGACTTCAATAGAAGCATTAAAGGTATGATCTAACATTTACTGAAGTCAATGGGAATCTTTTCTCTGGATCAAGCCATAAATGTCTAACATGGAGATTAGCCTGTCTAACATTGCAACATTTAAAAAAATCTCTGCCAATAACTTTTGCAAGACTCTTGCCTACATAGTTTAACCAACTCACATTTGAACTCCATACAGAGGTATATACATTCACTAAGACACACAGAGAATCCATGGGGGGTACTGAAGGAGATATGCTTCAAAGATAACATAGACACTTCATGGGCCTTATCATTCAAGTGTAGACCATTTATTTACTTTCGGAAAGCAGAATGAAAAAGTTTTGAAAAATTGACTGGGACATCTGGTTACAGGTTCATGAACAGCTGTACAGTTCAAGCTCAAAATGTATACCAAAACACATGCTGATCAAATCCAAACAGTGAACCATAACAGCTGTTGATAAAAAAAGACTGAAGGACTAAAACATTGTTATGAACAGTCGGTCATCATCAGCTTCTCTAACTTTCTCAAGTTATTTGCCTGGCTGCTGCTGCATGTACCAGGTAGAACACACCTGCTGTGCTGCTGAAACTACCAGTTACCTCCTTCCATTCCCTTGATTTCAATGATATGTTAATGGTTGAGGCCCAGTCCAGCTGATGTGGTATAGGAACAGCAGTTGTGCTGTAGTCTTTTAGTTTTCTATTTTATGTTGGCCTTAAAATAAAGTAGAACTATTCCAAGTCAAAACAAAAATCTGGAAGAACAAGATGAGAACTTTTGACCAGGGTTAAACTGAATTACTGAATAAAGATTTTCTTTTAATCTGTCATTAGAATGTGTTTCTGCTATTGATGGCTATCATGTTAATCTGAGACATCCTATGTACAGTAAGAAACTGTGACACAGCTCCAATACTATTACAATTCTGATTAACACTCACAAGAAGAATCTCATATGTAAACATTCAACAATCTGTATAAATGTAAGGGCTAGATTACATTTAAAAAATCACCTTGTCTTCCATTTCATACCTGCAATTGACTGCTGACACAGGTGATGGCATCAGAATCTCTGTCTGCTTGCTCTTGCAAATCAAGTTGTTAGACCTTAATTATGACCATTTACATCTACAATTAACTGTGCCTACAATTATTTCCAGGTGTAAAATTGGGGGCACAAAAAGGGTAAGGCAATTCAAAACAAGCCCTAGGATTTCTTCTAATTATTAAGCCAATATTACACCAAGACAGGAGCTGGATAATCTTCTGCATTTATGCCATAGTTTAAAAAAAACTTGTTTAGGCTCAAGAAGTACATTTTTGGTGATTGGGGCATTATACAGAGCTAGTTAATTACCCCAAACCCCTTGGATGTTTTCAGGGTTGAATGTTCCCAGAGGGTGAATCAGGGGCCTGGTTAAGGGGCTAGCTGCTTATTGAAGTTTTTTCAAAGTATTTAGAGGCACTGCTAGGTTTAGTATGTCAGGGGCATGACTAAACCAGCAGGGACAGATTAAACCACTCAGGCATCACCATCTGATTGCTGTGTACACAGACACCTGAGAATCCTACTCCTAACTGATTAAAAAAATCCAAACAGCCTGTGGTAAACAGAGCTAGAGTGACTCTGCTATTCAGAGAGAAATAGGGAAAGCAAGATATTTTTCAAGAGAAATTGAACTAGTGTTAGGATGGAGAGGGAGCATCAGAAGAACTGAACACCCAACTCTAGATGAAATCAAGGAGACTTCTGATTTTCAGAGATGCTGAGCCCTCAGATGTTTGAATTTCCACTTCCAAAAATTATGGCACACAAAGCCTGCTAATTTGGTTGCAACTCTCTATTAAACATAAGCATTTCCTTATTATGGCAACATTGCTATTGGGTGAGTCTCAAGTTTGGGAGCTCAATAACATATTACTATAGATTATTTTGCCATAAGGGATCATTATGATTATGTAGCCTGACCTCCTGAATTACATAGGCCAAAGAGCCTCACCCAGTAATTTCTTGTGCATCTTACCTGATTTTTTTTATTCAGTAGACCATTCTTATTTCAAGGGGCATGAGTGGTCAGATAGTATATTTTCTATCCTTCAAGTGGGTGAGTAAATCTTCAGAACAGGACAAGGATGAATACTAGCTAAATCAGAGAGTAATTCTGCTATAAATCTGTGAAACTCCCACCATTTGCAAACATTTAAACATCCACTGGCAGATGGAGGAACATTTGTGACTAGCAAACTGTACAATCCCATAAATATTAGCAAATCACATTTGAGATGTTTATTTGCAAATATCTCTGCCAGCTAGTTTTTAAAACTATTGTTGTTGTTTAATAAGCACTAGAAGTATGTAACCTTCATGATTTCTAAAAATACCAGGGTGAATTTTCAATATTATGGAAGGGACTGGCAGCTAGGTAAATGGTGTAGGCCAGAAAATTCAGTTGAAGTTACAAAACCATCAGAGGGGTTTCCATTTCTTAAGCACATTTATGGTGAACAGATTCTCAAAATAAATAACAAGGGGGTTGGTTGCTGAGGTGGAGGAAGATGACAAGAAATCATTTGTCAGGGAGGCAAGTGTGCTTAAAGGAGTTTTGGCAACTAACAGAAGAAGGACAAACTGTGTTCAGTCTTCTCAGCCAGATAATCCCACTCCTCAGCAAATCTCTTCTCTTTCAATATGAAAAATGTGGTATGTTGCAGCAAAGGACAGGGTAAGAAAACACAAATTTTACCTTTTAGTACTTTCTACCTGTTTCAACCCCTATATTATATTACACTGAATTGTTAGGCCTCTGTTCCCGTCTGACTCCTGTCCCTACAATGCAGAGGTCACAGTGGTACAGGGTTGATAAGGAGCAGCACAAATACCTGTTCAGCCAAGCTCAATAGCTGGGCACATATGGTGATGGGACTTCAAAAGCTGCTGCTTTTCTTTTTTTCTTTTCTTTCCCTCTTTCAGCACTATCTAAAGTTTGTGAGGCTCTGAATCTATTCCCATATGATTTTCTTTTCCAGGAAGAACTGGCTTGAGGGCTTGTGTAGTCTTAGTATGTGTAAAGGTGTGCTAGAAAACCTCGATACTAGGAGAAAAGGGAGGTTCCCTATATGACAGGCTTGATTGTAAAGGGTGCTCTTTAAGGTAGATAATGACAGCAAAACAAATTAGTGAATTAGTCATCTTAATGTGATCGCACTGCAGTACTATATAAGAGGACAAAATACCACTCTGCAAAATTAAATTGAACACTGCACAAGGGTTTGACAAGGGCAATATTCCTGATCTTCAAATTCCATGACCCTAAACACAATCCCAAACTATACACTTCTCCTTCAGTTTAGACCTCTAAAGAGAAGTCCCCCTATCTGTGAACTTCAAGTTTCTCATACAGCAGCAATCCCCTTATCACCTCATTTCCTGTTAGCTGTTGACTGCCACACCTGCAATTCTGTAAATTAGCTTCAGCTGGCCTGGACAGTGCATAATGGCACCAAATGTCAGCCAGTGGGTAATTGCTTCACACATCTAGACTCTCTGTGGAGGTAAGTGGGGATAGAAAGCTACTATTGCTTTCAGATAAAATAGCTGTTATATTGATATTGTTTTCTTGTTTTGTTGGGGGCTGCTAGCACTGTAGCATCCCTTCTCAACTTATGCTGAAGTGATTGTTTGTTTGTATTTTAAACTCAGGAGGGGTGGGATAGAAAGGCAGAGAAAAAGAGAAGGCAAGTTAAGCACTAGTCATACTTACTACCTGATCAAACATCTTAGTGCCAAGAGGAGGAAGTGAGGAGTGGCCTGTTTTATACAGTTTTCTAGGCAAAACCTACAGGGGTGAGCTAAGACTCTCTCATTAATATCAAGCAAGTTACCTGAGAAATCTTTTTTTCTAGAACCCCAGAGGTCTAAAGAGGGAAATCATTATATCCATTTAAAAGGGCGATCCCTCCTTTCTGTGTCAGTCTGCTAAAGTCCAGACAAGCGCAGCATAAACTTTCCTACATAACTCTGCTAATGCATTTCTGATCTGCAGCATCAATGTATTTTCAGTTCTCCTGGGACTTTTCATGAACAGAAAGTATGTAGAATTGTGCCAAATGCTGTGGTGGTTTTGTGATGTGGACAAATGCTAGTTAGCGCTATGGGCCTTTTTTTTTCTTATCCAAACAACATTAAGGCATGTAAGAAGTTTAAGTATTTGGTTACCCTTATTTTTTTTGCGTGCTCGTATTTCCCCTATACAGCCCATCACTCCATTTATTATCATCTCTGACTGATTTACGAAGCTGGGAGGATCTGTGCGTTATGCCAGAATAAACTGTAGTCATTAATACTGTGGTTAGAAGGTCAAATGGATTCAGCAAAACACTTGTGTGCAAATCTACAAGACAGATTTGGTTATAGCCCAGTTTTCTAAAGTCTGTGTGAGCGGTAAAATGAAAATAATAATAGCAGTGCATTATCTGGAGTGGTTTTTCTGTTATGCTCATCTCAGTCCAATGTTTTCAAGTTTCATGGACTCCTAGTCCTTCATTTGTAAAGGAGTCTAGTTCTGCATGTCAGGGGGGTAAGAATTTTGTGAGGGTAAACACAGGAATCTCCTCCTTTTGTTACTCTGGTAGGACCCAATCCTGCTGTTTTTCCTTGCATGAGGATCTTTACTCATGTTAGTAGTCCTTTGGCTTCAGTGAGACTAGATATAGTTAAAGACAGGAATGAGCAGGAGGTACTGATAAATTCAAAAGATTATGTTCTTATACATGATCTTGACTGTATTTTGAATGTCCAAACAAGTTTGCTGCATTTAGATTACATACAAACACACATGGGTACTGAAATTTCAGGATGAATGTGAGACGGAACAATGCACAGTTAATAGCTTTCCTTTCAGAGGCATCTTTCTGATAGAACACCACAAAAAAAAAAAAAAAAAAAGAGACAGTATATGAAGTCACGGAGGGGAATGGTGATGAAGGCCAGGCTACATATCAATTTAATTATCTGGTATTAACTGCTTCTAATTCAAACCATAATGGAATAAATACTAAGAGAAAACAGAGAATTTAGAGATAAAAAGCATCATACACAATACAAGGAATTATAATAGATAATACTGGGATTTTTAAAGAACAAATAATATTGATTGGGAAAAAAATCATTAGCTGATTTTTAATCTAATCCTAATTTTGGTGAGTGAAAGGAATGCAGTGATGGTAACTCCCTAATCCTAGGTTTTAGTGAAACACTTACTACAATGTGTCATTGATGTTAAATTGGCTCTGTATGAGCATTGTTGCTCTGACTTAAAATTGACTCAAGGACTGATAGCTAATGCTAACCAGTGATATATATGTGACGTTCACAGTGTATACACAGAGAAGTTGAATAACAACATAAATACTCCTGTTAAAAGATTGGAATGTAGTACTACCTTATTTCTTAGGATTCAGAACAATAACACATAGGGAGCAACCTGTTTTCAGGTTCTTAAGGCAGCAAGGCACAACTCAATTCACCCCACCTAGCTTTAAGGTGGCTCTTTTCATGCTACCTCTGATTTGACATTTTCCTACAGAGCCCCCCCAGCTTGCAAACATGACTAGGAACTGTGCCATCCCATCCATCTTAAAAAGACAGCTTGCAATTCCAACGCAGTCTTCAATATACCATAATATAAAATTTGGGGCTGGAAGGATCCGTGTTCGATCCACTTTTATTTAAAATCTTCATTAATCAGGAAGAAGGAGATGAAACTGATTAAGAAACTCCTATTTTGTCTCTAGTTATTCAACTTAACTGGTAACCAAGTCTAATAGACTTCCTCATAGTAGAGTCCATTAGACTGTACTATTGTTTTCCAATAGGAACAATTTGTCCAGAGCAAGTATTCTATAGCCTCCTAATTAATTCCTGGGAAAAATAACACAGCAATTCAACCGTAACCACAGCAGCACTAACGGGGTTGCTAGCATTATCATCTAGTTGTGGTAGCCTGATGCAACCAAATGGCTGTATCAGATCTCGATATTAAACTTCAGGCTAGTTAACTTTCTCTTTGTGGTTTGTAGGAACTCACTGAGCTGTTCTATGACACCCAGTGACTGTTGGAAGGAACCGTTTTGACAGAAAAGGAAGTGTCCATCCACTCCACAGAAATAGTTAGAGGAATCCAGGTTGCTCTTAAGAAGATGGTTACATTGTTGAAATGTATTTAATTCATTTTTTAGCAACCAGTGTGTTGCACGTATAAAAGGCCAAGCAACTCTGAGGTGAGGCCCATCACTTGATTCATTTAAATGAAGACTAGGCAAAGCATTTGACTTGTATTGCAGGGAACAGTCCTGCTTTATCAGGGAGATGGACAAAAAGGCCTAAAAGGTTGTGAGGATATATGTACCATTTCTTTAAATCTTTAGCTGGACAGCAGAGGCCTGAAGAAAGTTCTAAGAAGAAGCTCTATAGTGAAGCAGGGGTAGCTTGCAGGATATTTTCTTTATTCTAATAAATCACCTTGTTCAGTGTTAGAAGAAAGTGACTCTGGTCAATGGTAATTCTTCATGATAGGAGTCTTTTCTATCTCTTTATTTTTAGGAGCCCTGGACTCATTTTACACTGGAGAACATTATTCCTTTCTGTGCTGTTTTTCAGGGTAACAGCTTTTTGAGACACTACTTTGTCATGTTCTCTCTTTGGGACTGGAGAGCCAGGGCATGGCCACAATTTCTCAAGTTACCTTGAATAAGGGGTAATGTATAGAATGAATGTAACGATTTGAGGCCATTTGTGTGGTCCATTGGTGCCTCCATACCCATACAGTTAAAGCTGCAGAAGAGGACCTGCTGCTGAGGCCAGCAGTATTTCATGATGCAAAAGGCACTGAACATTATCCTGTAATTCCATGTCTCTGTTTGGTTCTTAGTGGGTACTGCTGGGACCAATGCTAAAATTCTAACTTGTGCACATTAAGGAAGCTGTGAAACTTGAAGATACAGTGGGATAAATCCAGCACAAACTACATAGAATTTGGTCCTATGTGCATATGTTGCTATACTGAATAACTCAACTGAAAATGGGTGGCAAATCCTGAAATGATGTGGCAAACTTACAAAATCTGGCTAGGGCTGTGATGCCCTTCTTGGCATTGTCAGTTTCTAGAGTAATTTGTTGGATCAGCGGGTGGCTGTTTGGCATAGCCAAGGTTGTCACTTAATGGTACTGTTGGGTGTATTGGAGAAAAAGAAATTAAAATCAGATAGTTATGAGAATGGAATTAGTTTTAAATTGTCATAGTTCCTGAGCTGGACAGACAAGTCAGAGGTTATTGGGTCTCATACGAGTCTGTAAGTTTAGCTCTCTGTCATTGAATTGCTGAAAGACTCTTGTCTTAGTTCTAACATCAGGCTGAAATGTTTGGAAAGTGGTTTCAAAGATTGTCCAGTTTGAGAGAGAGGAACCCAATATACAAAACATTCATGCAAGCAAATTCAGATTCATCACATTTTCATAAATATGGCATGTATTGGGCATTTCAGGTCACCTCGTTTCTGTCTGGAGATTAGTGTAAGTCCTTAGAGGTACAGAAAGTTGGACATGGGTTTGTGAACCTGATAAAATAGATTTGAATAATCTATCACAAACCTTTTAAAAACCCTCCTGTGAAGGACTGGAATGTAAAGTCCACTAGCATTTATAATTTATGGCATATCTGCCTGGCTCATTAACAAAGATCTCTGTGTAAGCTTGAAAGCTTGTCTGTTTCATCGATAGAGGTTACTCCAAAAAAAATATATTATGGCTTTGTCTACACTGATGGTGGCAAATTTGCCACCATCAGATTGATTTATCCGGTTTGATTGAGCAGCGGTGAAGACATGCTCAGTTGATCTAATAAAACCACCTCCCCAAAAAGCATAGCTCTGCGTTGACGGGTACACATTTCCCATTAACACAGCACAGTGGAGACCGAGTGCTAAACGGAAGTTACGAAATTTCACGGGCAATGTAGACCAGGCCTATGTCACTTACCTTGTTGTTCTTGTTGTCCTAAGACCAGCATGGCTACAACAACAGGGCAAACTGCATCATTAATATTGGTTGTAAAACATCATAATCTCAATGAGTGCTATAAGATAGTATACCAACGAGAATGTAAAGCTTTTATGGGTCAATAGATGTGGTCTTCTAATCTTGCTTTACTCATGAATTCACTTTTAAATAACGTGGCTCTGAGAACAGAGCAAGGAGGGAGAAGCAGTGGCAGCAGATGTAGTATCTAAGATTCTAAAAGGAAGAAAGCCATAAAAGGCTACCTTGCATTATTGCTAGGCTCTTGCAAAGTATTTACAGTGTAAAAGATCATTAAATGGAAGCTACTAAAGCAGAGATCAGTGGTATCTTAGAAGAGGCTTTCTCTATTTCTTTAAAACTGTAATACTTAAAGAAGTTACAATGTTCTAATTTTAATAAAAAATTTTTGAGAAAAAGTTAACTATACAATCATAGGATATCTATTTGCTTCTAAAAATGTCCAGCCTATCTATCCTATAAATATAGGTGAGAAAAGTATATGCACAATTTTGGTACAAAAGTTGCTTCTCTCATGTAACTTGAGAGCATGCTAATCAAAAAAGAAACGAGTCAGTTGGAATACAAATATATTCAAGCACATCTATGTATTCCTTGGTCATCTTGCACTTGTAGGTATAATCAAATTTTTAACGAAAATGAGAAGTGTGCTGTGGCATTGTTGAAAAACATGGATTGTAGCAAACATAACAGTTAACTAGATAAATATCAGGTCAAGAGAGCTAGAGACAAAAGCTGGCATTTAAAAGCAGCAGGATCTAACTGAAAGGAAACAAGATTCAGAAGGATGTCACCCCAAAGGCTCTCTGATTCTGACAGCCGCTTAGATTATTAGACTAAATAAATACTGATTCACAAAAAAGTAAAACCAAATAGCCTTTTTTCCATTTCATTGTGCAGAGACCAGAAACTTTTAATCTTTTTGAATCAGATGTAAGAGGGAACAGAGATGAAGGAACTTGTGGATATACATAGTCAAATTTAGCCTTGGTGTAACTACTGAAGTCAGCAGAACTGTGCCCATGTACATCAAGCCCATGTAAGGTTGAGTGGGGCCTTAAGTCTCACTCTCAGTGTCTGTGGGAGTGCATGTGAACGTTTTTGTAGCTAACTTGGTTCTTCAGCCAACCTAAACTTCTTGCTGAACAACTCAGTCAGCAAACAAATGCTATTCTATGACTTCCCACAATACAAAGTCACAGAACATGGCTGTGTAGCAATCACATTATACTAGCAACATTTTAACTGTAATTCATCTTCCTGAATGGCTTTTCAGTCCATTCTATTGATGTTCACACGGCTCTCCTATGCACAGGTTGGCTTTAAGGGGGCGAGGATTTACCTGATGTGGCAGATTCCTCAGATGACTTGACTATGCTGCAAATGCAATTTTTAAATTTTATGCTTAATCTGATCAGGATTGTTTATTACATACTGGAAAAAATAGTAATGTCAATGAGAAGAACTAGATATCATCTATAGCAATTTTATTTTTTCTGAAATCTTGTCACTCTCTATTTTATATTATCTCTTTAAACTTCAGAGTGACTCTTTCTCCTTTTATAACACAGCCTTAGTCCTTAGCTAGGTAATGGGATTTATGATTTTGTTTACATCAGTCACCATGGCGATCCACCATAAAAGATCAGTTGCCTGGCAACTTGGTATTGTGGAGCTGCAATGAAGGGTGGAATTTTTTGTCTCTCTGACGGAGAGCTTAAGGAATAATGAAAACTTCTGCTCATACTTCTCATGAATGCTTTTATTTTCAAGGTCAACCAAATGTTTTTTCAGTAAAGACTAATGCACTTGTCTTCAAAAGATGCACCGTAAAATGTTTCTCTGAGATTATCCTGTCTCAGAGTGAAGGACAACTAGCTTAAGAAGTTTTTATTCTCTCCATGCTGTTGCAAAATAAGGTTTAGAGTAAATGTGGGACAGCCATAATGAAGCAGGTCTCTTATTTACTGGCTCTTTCTGCATACATTAACAAGTGAGCTACTGTACACTCAAACTTATCTCTGATCCCAGGAATCAGAGTAATTTTTCTTCAGTGTATTTGTTGTGTGTCATTTTTAGTATTTTCTCTTCTTTCATTATCTGGTCTGCTTTATGAAACTTAATATTGTGGAGTGATCCAGAATTCAGGAAATGAGACATTGAAATTCCTTTCCAGGTTAATGAATAAAAGGAGTGATCATTTTAAAGGATATTCCACAAGACAGACTCACTATTAATTATGCATATCTACTGGAATATATGATGTATATTATACAATTATATCATCAATTTTCAGTGCAATAACTGGTGGGCACAAAACTGCACCTTGATAAACTTTGAAAATCAGGCCTTTAGATAGCTTAGTGGTTACAATATATCGTAAATGTTATTTTGCAGGTATCTGTGCTTTTAAACAGACTTTCTTCTTGCTTCAATTCTCAGTTCTGCTTTGAGATTAATAAGGCAGCATTTAATATTCTTTCATGATATTATTGCTTCACAGCCATTAGAATTTGTCTGTTACAATCATTCAGATTTAATCAGACCGTAATCAAATCTCCATCCTGTGTGAGCAAAAGGCAATCAAATTTCAGACGATTAAATGGCTTTAGAAATGGAAATGTAGCTTTTAAGATAATGCACCTGATTTAACAGAGAATATTTCCAAATCAGTTTGTAATAGGCTACCCGTCAGCAGTGGCCATGATTGTGCTCTTGCTACTTAGCAAAAGGCAACGTGAATTGCAGCACAAGTTTCAGTGCCGGTGCAAGAAGGAATATTTTGGGGGGCCTCCTCACACAACACATACTAATAATAGGGAGCCCCTTTGAACTGCTTGGGGCCCTAAGCAATTGCTTAGTCTGCTTATACCTAGTGCCAGCTCTGATGAACTTGCTCATGTCAGCTGCTTCTAGAGTGCCACTGTTACCAGGCAGCCTGAGTACTACGTAGTATTCTGCTATGACAATTAAGGTGAGAACTAAATAACCTGATGCACAAACTGATAACAAGAAGAATGGGTGCAATTTTAAAAAATTGCAAATATAAACAGTTATATAACATAATTAATGCCATCTGGTGGGACCAAATGGCCTCTATTGGAAGAGGTAACATTCTACAGATATCTGCTCATCTGACTGATGCACATAATGATGCTTTCCTGAGACTCTGTTTTCTCATTTTTGTCTTATTTGGTTCTCTGTCTGCAAAATTCTTTGAAAATATTTCATGGGCAGGTTCCCTTCTGATAAATCCTAAAGCTGCTCAGGCTGACACAAGTGTCCTGCAAATCTGATCTAGGGAAAACTAGCTCTTTCTTCAGCAAAAAAGGCAAAGAATTATGTCCTAGAAGACTGGTTCAAATCTGAAACAAGTGAATGTTTTGAGGGTTGAAATTAAAATGGGACCAAAATTATTCTTGGCTTCTGCTGCTTAAAGCAAGGCACAGGACCTCTAGGGGCTCAAAGTCTGCTCAACAGTGGGTTGTATCAATATAAGACAAGCACAGCTTCCCCTCCGGTAGGGGACCCTGCTGGTGGCTAGCACAGTTTCAAAAGAGTGTGTGTGGGTGTGTCTGTCTGTCCAGGGTATCTGGGGAATGAAATGATTCAGCATATCTCTGCCACCCGCACGCAAGCTCTTTTTCTCTTCGAGTCTCCAGGAGAAAACTGAAGATGTCTTTCTCTGGCAGAGAATCCGAAGCAGGTTACTGGTGAAAATGCCACCTGCTTCCCCTTACGAGTTAATTCCTCATAAGGGATAACAGCACTCAATGGCAATTAATGTAGCTTTGTAGCACTGGAGATGGACCTGGCTCTATACCCAGGGTATTTTGATTAATTCTCTGCCTTGACTTGCTGTGTGAACTTGGGCAAGTCACTTAACCGCTCTGTGGTTTGGTTTCACCATCTGCAAAAGGAGGACAATAACACCTGCCTTTGTCAAACAGAGATTTTTCTTTAAAACTACTTTATACTTGCAAAGTATTTATTACCTTTGAAGGCAAACTATGCAGGAGTATGTTTCACCAACACTTCATATATTCTAATGTTTTCTTGCCCTGCGCTTCCCCAGCTAGCCAATCAAACTGCACTAGCCTAGTTTCATGGCACTCCATCAAGCTGGAAAAAAATAAACTCAAGGATAGTGAAGCAGTTGGGAGTGACGGAAAGCATGTAGTAAAGCAATTGGAAGCACTGGGAAACAGCATTGGTGCATTGTTATTGTAGCATCTATCTGGATGCAGAAAAGAAGTAGGGAGGTGGTATTGGTGGCACTTCGGTAGAAATTATAATTCTAAAATGAATGTTCACACTAATCCCTTCTGATTTTAAAACCTGTAGGAAAAAAGGATCTATGCTACATAAAAGGCCTAAAAGTTGGGAATGGAGGAACTTGTGGAGGGAGGACAGTGATATAGTCAGTAAAAAAAAAAGTCTGTCTCATTTAACATAGTGGTATGAAGATTTTGTATTTTTGTGTATTTTGTTCAATTAAAGAAATTTGACAGTTTGTGGAGAAAATTTCCTGGAAGAAAAAAAAAATCTCTATTACAATCCCTCCATTCTATGTTTACACCTGCCAGTGCTCCCCACCTACTTTGGTCCTCTTTGGACATTAATAGTATTCAATAAGGATCAGAAACTGACCTTGATAAACAGTTTCTTCCTCTTTTATAATCAGGTTGCGGGAGAGAGGAGTATTGAATTTAATATGTGTGGTTTTGGAAATCTGCTCTGAGCAGAGTGCACTGTGCATCCTTTGACAGCCCTGTAAATTCTTCATTCGTGGGACTCCCATTGTCAGTGGGAATTACACATGTGGAAAAGCTTGCAGAATTATTAGGATCTAAAAAAGCATGTGTGGGGTGGAACGTTAGATTTGTGCAAAGCTGTTTTTAAACCAAAAAAGCAACCAAACATATTTCTAATATCTAGAACTCCTGAAATTAATTTAGATTAATTTAACAGATTATTGCTGATACATATGGTCAACAATATCTAATTTTATTATTTACCTTAATTCCATGCAAACCTATCTCAAATGCTTCACACACAGATAGGTAATCTCTGAATCATGTAGGACCTAAACTTTTTAGGGTTTTATAGTTGAAAATCAGCACCTACATTAGGGCTTCAGTTATTTGAAGGGTATTGCTCTGTACGTGCTTATGTATAGTTAAATTCTGTTAGTATCTTAATTCCTGTAACTAAACGATCTTCCCCAATACACACACCGAGTGGTTCTCTTTGCCAAAGCAAATAACATGGTGGGCCTTGTACCTCTCTCCGAGTTGCATAGACTGGAGTCCTGTCGAGAAGCTCCTCTTTAATCATAGTATAGATTACAGTGGAGTACTGACTTATCTCATGTGTGAAACTTGGTCCAAAATTAGTCTTCCGACAAAATGCAAATTTCCTGAACAACATAATTGAGAGCCCTTTTTATGCATCAAAAGATGATATGAGATAAGGAGGATGGGGAGATGATGGCTCAGAAAATTACTGATGGCAAACAGGGCCTTTCATTGCAAGATTACTAATCTCAGTCCAGGCCAAACTGTATCTAAAATATTACAAAAAATGTAAGAATGGCCATACTGGGTCAGACCAATCGTCCATCTAGCTCGGTATCTTGTCTTCTGATGGTGGACAGATGCTTCAGAGGGAATGAACAGGGCAATTTTTGAGTGATCCATCCCCTGTCATCTCTTTCCAGTTTCTGGCAGTCAGAGGTTTAGGGACACCCAGAGCATGGAGTTGCATCCCTGAGCATTTTGTCCCACAACCATTGATGGACTTATCCTCCATGAATTTATCTAGTTCTTTATTTTAAACCAGTTATACTTTTTGTCCTTCACAACATTCCACAGATTGACTGTGTGTTGTGTGAAGAAGTACTTCCTTTTATTTGTTTTAAACCTGTTGCCTATTAATTTCATTGGGCGACCCCTGGTTCTTGTGTTATGTGAAGGGGTAAATAACACTTCCTTATTCACTTCCTCCACACCATTCATGATTTTATAGACCTCTATCATAGCCCCCCATTAGTTGTTTCTTTCTAAGCAGAACAGTCCTTTTAATCTCTCCTCATATGGAAGCTGTTCCAGACCCTACTCATTTTTGTTGCCCTTCTTTGTATGTTTGCCATTTCTAATTTTTTGAGACGGGGTGACCAAAACTGCACTCAGTATTCAAAGTGTGTCTGGTACTGAAGTTAGGTTTACCGGCCTGTAATTGCCAGGATTGCCTCTGGAGCCTTTTAAAAAAATTGGCATTATATTAGCTATTTGCCAGTTATCTGGCACAGATACCTGCCATAGTTAGTAGTTCTCTCATATTTGAATTCCTTCAGAGCTCTTGAGCGAATACCAACTAATCCTGGAGACTTATTACTATTGTACTTATCAATTTGTTCCAAAACTTCCCCTACTGACACCTTAATCTGGGACAGTTCCTCAGATTTGTCACCTAAAAAAAAGAATGGCCCAGGAGTGGGAATCTCCCTTGCATCCTCTGCAGTAAAGACTAATGCAAAAAATTCATTTAGCTTCTCCACAATGGCCTTGTCTTTCCTTGATCGCCCACTGATTGTTTGGCACGCTTCTTGCTTCTGATGTACTTTAAAAAAAGTTTTCTCTTAGTTTTTGTGTGTTTTGCTAATTGCTCTTCAAATTTATTTTTGGCCTGCCTAATTATACTTTCACACTTGATTTGGATATGCTTTTATATGCCCCAGAACCTCAACCCCAAAACACAAGGATATCAAAGCAAAACACGCAGGTAGGTGGTGAATCAAAACATGTAATAACCCATGAACCGCTTGAATCAGCAACAGTCTGAAGAAAACATAACAGTCCAATTGGCAAGTATGTAGCAGCAGGCCCTGAGTAACTGTACACTCCCAGCACCACATACACACAGTGGTGTACTGAGGGGGGCAGAGGTGGGCCAGGCTCCCAGACACTGGCTGCAGCGGGGCGCTGGGCTGGTCTTTCACGAGATGCAGGGGGCGGAGGGCGCAGGCGGGTCTGAGAGGTGGCAGGTAAGTGTGGGGAGGTAGTGGAGCTGCTGCACTTAGCCTCAGAAAGTCCCCCAAGCAGGAGGAGGTAAGCAGAGTGCCTCTCCCCCACCATACCCAGAGGTACAGACTCCCCCCCAGGACAGCTGGGGGGTGGCATTGTCTGGTGGGAACTGGGGTCTCCTCCTGCCCTGCATGGCGGGGGGAGGCGCATGAGGCCTGTGGGGGGGGCACAAGTGCAAGCTTGGCCCCTGGGTGCCGGAGACCCATGGTATGCCACTGTGTAGGCGCACGCAGAAACTGGAATACTGAGTTCAAGGAGCTGGAAATGGACAGAAACAGGAAGTAGGAAGGCAACACCACCCCTTTCTCCCCAGTCACCCCAACATGCCAGAATTTATGCTCTTTTCTATTTTCCTCAGCAGGATTTTCTTTCAATTATTTAATTCATTTAATTATGAATTCTCTTGTGGGTTCCAGGACTAGTTGCTCCAGATGCAGTCATTAATGGTGTCTAAGGGATTTCTGTCCATAGTCTGTGCTCCTCTGCAACTGCTGGCTTTTCCTCAGCCCTAAATTTAAAAACTCTTCTCTGATCTTTTTAATTTTACATGCCAGAAATCTGGTTCCATTTTGGTTTAGGTTTAGGCTCCTCCTTTACCAAAAGGTTCTCCAGTTCCTAATTAACCTAAATCCCTCCTCTGAACACCATTGTCTCATCCATGCATTGAAACCCTGTAGTTCTGTGCATTGAACTGGAAGCATTTGAGACAGTTACCATGGAGGTCCTGGACTTTAATCTCTTATTTAGTAACCTAAATTTGGCCTCCAGGACCTCTCTCCTTCCTTTCCTTATATTGTAGGCAATTTGCCATGGGGCCTTCCCAGATATCATAAACCTAACTACCTATATTTCTAATAATCAAATTCCCCACTACCATGACCTGACTCTTCCTAATAACTGGGGTCCCCTCCCCCACAGGGGTATCCTCAGTGTGAAGATTATGGTATGAAGCCTGTTTGGTTGTCCATATGAAAGGGATGAGAGGTCTCAGTCTACTTCTTAGTAGTCCCAACCAGTGAAACTTGGCCTTCAATTTAAATTTTTCCAGCAATGTACAGATATAATTCCAAACAGCTGAATGGAAGAAAAATAATCTGTGCCATAGTCACACAGATGGGAATCTTCATCAACCAATATGCTGCTTTCCTTAATCCCACTTATTTGTAAAAATACATAGATTGCCATGAAGTGTCTTATTTCTAAGTTTTTATTTTTGGGGCAGTTTTATGGTTATCTAAAAAAGCATTCAATATCTCTAATAAAAATAAATTTGTATAGAAAAAGTTTCAAAATATAAAAATAGTCTACATCATACCCTCATCAGAATTCTGAATTATTAAAGATGTAAAACTTTTTTACAGATGTGCTGATCTGACCTAATGCTTCTGTGTCTAGCATCAACCGGGCCATGTCTTTAAATAGTGCTTTGCTCACAGATGTCAGAAACTGATTACTAAGCAATTTTTTAAAAAAGAAAGTAAAATGGGATGCGTTAATTGCTCCCTATGCATAATTTACTGGAAAATGAGAGTTAACAGCACCTGATCACAGATGAAGATTAATGAAGTTATAGGCATGATAACCATGAAAGGAAAAGCTGATTTTTACATTGAAACTGTTGGCACTTTTATTTTGGCAGTGCCAACTTTCTACGTCCCCCCAATTTCTTTCAAAGGCAAACAAACTACTGCTGAAAATCACAAATCTAAATAAGAACTTCTAAATACATATAGTGAGAACTTAAAGAATTCATTTTGAGGGGAATCAAATGCCTAGAGCAGGGGTGGGCAATAAATTTTGCAGAGGGGCCACTCCACTAATTTTGGTAAATCGCCGCGGGCCGCACCTTTCTACTAGATCAATGAAACCCCATTATGTTCTTTCCACAACAAAGTAATTGCACTTAAGAACAAGCAACTGAATACACGTTTCTCCAAAGCTTATCTTAGGAGGCAATTCCTATTGCAAGTTATTTTGTGAACATGTGTCAAATTTGTAACAACACAAACGCTAAACTTTTACTTACAACTTGCGGTCAAGCACTTCCCGAACTTCCTGCTTCTGGCCACGTGACCGGAAGCAGGAAATTCAGGAAGCCACCAGCCGAAAAAGCTCCAATTGAAGGTAGCTTAAGCAGAGCTTGGGTTGACCTGCTTTCAAAGTGGGTGGCCCATCCCGGCTCACTACACCCCTGCATGGAGGAAGATTTTATTAATTTCCTCAATTGCCGGGTATCATGGCGGGCCGGACAGAAATGGTAGAGGGGCCAGATCTGGCCCACAGGCCATAGTTTGCCCACCCCTGGCCTACAGCCTTAAAAATATGTGTATGCATATACAATCTGGAGCTGGGGGGAAGCTAGTGTGTAGAGAGAACGAGAGAGATGTTGCATTTGTGTCCCAGTTCACATTCATGGAAGCACAAAATAGCAATAGTTACATAGCTACGTATTGGGGGTAGAGGTGGGATGGGCAGGGTAAATCTTAAACTATTATAAACTGATGATCTTGCCAGTGCTGTCTGCACTCTCTAACCTGAACTTTATATTTGTTTGTGTTATATCTGTGCAGTTTAGATTGTAAACCCTTTGGGGCAGAAGAGACTCCTATTCCAACATGCCTGTAAAGCATCATATCTGTGTCTGAGTCTTTCTGTGCACTTCCCCATGTTATTTTAGCACCTTAAAAGGCTATATCCATGTGATGATTGGTCTACAAATAGATTTGAGTTTTGATTTAGCAGGAAAAATCAGGAAGAACTCTGAGGAAGTTCACTTCTCTGATCTTATCTCTGTATTCTTCTCCCATCACACCTCCTCTTAGAGGCAAGTCAGAGTACCTTTTATTTATTTATTTATTTATTTTTAATTCTCATTAAAGGTTATGGCGAAGAAGTGGCATTATATAAATAAATTAATAACCACACCTCAGATCCCTACATTTTATAAGATCAGATGGATGACTCTCTGGAACTCTTCCTTGTCTTCTTAGTTCTCTCTCTCCAGATGGTAATGACTATCTTCAGATCTTGGAAATTTTTAAACTTGAAAGCTATTTTAGTAGTTCTCTTTTTAGGAGTAGTCTCCAGTCTGACAAATCTACAGTTGTGCTTCCTCGGCCTGAATGTCTGTCTGCAGAACTTTGCTCTATGTGGAATGCATGGGCCTAATGCTCAAATGTTATCTGAGGATGAGTCAGGATTTCAAGGATGTAAGGGATGTTTATCCACTTATCTGGTTAATGTAAGCCTTTATTCTGATTCAGTTGTGGTCTCCCACAAATCCCCCCTGGAGACTATTGCTGAGACATTCAGGAATAATTGAAAAGGTCAAGGAGTTTATGCTTCAAAATGCATTTGCAACATCCTTGGGTCTTGCCCTGCAATATCGACTGCCATGACTCCAGTTGTGGAGGACGTGGTCAGTGTAAATTCTCCTAGTCAGTGTGCTGGGGGAGCCTAAACTGAGGCATAACAGTTGCATACAATTTGATTTTTCTTCTGTTCATCTACATGGAAATAGTAGCCTGACTTTGGCTCTAGATATGTAACAGACATTACTTTAAAGCAATCACATTCTCCAATAAGCACTTAATCCACTGAAGTCAATGGAAGGACTCCAAATAAAGTCTATAGGCTCTGCATTTGGGACTAAATGCATTCACAGTATCACCAATCCCACATGTTCAAAAATCATGAGTTTGACTTCAGGATCATGAGGTTTAAAACAAATAAACAAACACATTTTGCGCACCTCCTTTGCCTTTTGGTTTCTCAGCCTTTAGGATGTACTCAGGTCATGTTTTCAAGACTTTTCTTCACAAGTGAGATCTAGAAACTTTTCATTTTAAATAGAAGCTGAGATTCTCAAGATTCCAACAGTAGAAGCTTTAAGGGAAAAAGTGAAATATTGTGAGTTTCAGGAATGCTGGCAATACCGCATTAATTGCAGCTACAATTCTTGACAAGCCGACCTTCAGCTCAGTAGCATAAGATGCTTAGAGTATCCATCTGTATGCTTTGGCTTTCTGTTCTTGCTTGTAGCAATATGCCAGAAATGGAGCCTCCTCTTCCTAGAACGTTTGGGGTAAAGTCCTATTCCAATTAATGTCAATGGTGATTTTGCCATTGACTTCAATAGGGCCCGTTTTTCAGGAGCTAAGGAGCAAGCATAGGTATCAGACTAATATTATTTATCTTGCCATAACATCTAGAAGCTCTGTCTTAGACCACAACCCCATTGTGCTGGGGGCTGTACCAACACAGAACAAAAAGATGGTCCTTGTCCCAAGGAACTTACGAGCTAAGAAGGTCAGGGCTCCCTTCTCAGCAAAGAACACTTTGAAAATTAGAAAGAAAGAACCACTAACTTGTTCTATAGTTATTCTGACATTTGTTTTCAAGCTGTGTTTAACAAGAGAAAATAGAAACAAATGTTAAGTGATTTCATTCTTTTTAAAGTGGGAGAAAATGTGTGTCCAGACTCTACCAGCTGCCTATTGTGATAAGTTTTATTGAAATTTCACAAGAGTTAAAGTAGTAAAATTGGAAATTTCAGTCCCTCTAATCTTTACCAACATTTATATATATTTATTTTTTATTAACTCAATAGCATGTTGCATTATTGAGCTGTTTGGCAAGCTTTTCTTCTTTTTTCATTGGTGTAAAAACTTGGTGGGTGTTGTGGAATTTGATTGTGAGTGTAACTGATATCACAATAGACCAATAAAGTTCTTATAAAGTCAATATCACAGCAGCCCTCCTCGTCCTCCACCCTACCCCATGCTGTACAAAAGTCTACTTTGCTTATTAATTTAAAAAAAAATACTTTTATTAGAAAGTAGCTCTTTCGTCTATTACTAGTTTTAACTCTGCACTAAAATTTCCCTATCTCAATGGGTGGCAGAACTACTTCTAAAGGGGTGACTTGCTAGTTTTTTTCTGAATTTACTGTTGCCAGGCCTTTTAACAGTGTAATGTGCTGCTACTCTGATCTCTGTTTAAAACTTTTATATCAACTTTATAGAGTCTGGAACATCCCAGTACTATTACTGTGATCCAGACTGACTTTCAGTTGCCTGCCTTCTATATTACTGATGGAATCAGTGCCCATGATGAATAAATAGCACAGATGGCATTCCTTAATTGCACTAGGTTACTACGGTGATACAATTTCTTTAATGTGATCAGAATGGTGACTATGATTTATTTTAAAAATGTTTTTAAACTTTCTATTTCCCAGGTCTGTCTTCTGTGTATATTTTGGATAATATATTTTTTTTCTGACAAAAATAAGTTTTGACTGTATTTTACTCCAGTTAGTGCAGTGGAGTTAACACTGCTTTAGGAAAGTGAGCTGGGCTGATGTGTCAGCAACACATTTGTTGAATAACCTGTGGTCCTTCAGTGAGCTCTGTGCAAGCACCGGGGTCCAACTTCTATTTGAAGAATCTTTTGTGAGTAGGGCTTGAATCAGAAAGAACAGTAAAACAGGAAGAGAGAAGAGAGCAGAAGAGCAAATTCAGGCTGGTCTCAAAAGAAAATCTATTAACATGTCTCTAGTTTTAAAGTGTATTTAAGTTGCTTGGGTCCAACATAAACTTGTTGGGTCAATAAACATCCCTGATTGACTTAGCATTTCCCACCCCAGAGGAAATGCTGCCTGTCTTCTCTCATTATTGCTTAAATAACTCTCTATTTCTAGAAATATAGTAGACAGGATCTGTTCTGGTGGATACCTGCACTGAAATAATGTGGTAACTGTGGTTCTGTGCCCCTCTTTTCCCCATTTGTGTCCCTCTTATAGTCAATCTCTTTACATCCTGGAAGATAGATTTAAGAGCAAAAGGGAGCTTGCCTTTTCTTAGAAAGACCTTTATGCCAGCTCTATTTGCTTTTATCATGTTCCACTGGCCCAAGGGAGGGCTTAGTATATTGTAAATCAGACATTCAGGAATAAACGTGCCAAAGAGGACAACTCTGGGAGGCCCCTCTTCCTTTAGGGCTTCAACTAATCTTTCCTTTCCACCATCCACAGATTTATTTATTCTTTATTTTATTTTAATTTTCATTCATCCCTCGTTACATTTCTTTTTTTTTCTTTGTTGCGGTGAGGCAGCATAGGTTTTATTTTGTTTGGTTCTGTTCCACATCAGGAGAGACCAAGAAGCCCAGTGCTGCAGTGTAACAGTACAGTGTATGCTGTAGGAAAATATGGTATTTTCAATTTTCACTTCAGTTCCCATTTTATATAAGCTGCTTCTTAATGTCACCTCATGTAAAGATGAACAGTCTTTATTTCACTGTTTTACTTTCCAAGACCTACTATTGGAGTTTCAAGCTTCTGCTGAAGCACTTCATGACACCACTAATGATGACAGAGGAAACAGAGAATCACAAACTTAGGTTTCAGGAAGTATGGGTAAAAGGACATACTTTGCAAGAACAACATGCTTGGTTTAAAATGCATTTGCCTGTAGTTTTTCAGTTCATACTTCTGTTCTGATAATTGAGTATCGTAAAAAGTTTGTACATTTAAAATAAAAAGTCAGTTTTCATCAAAATAATTACAAAGCATGGAAATCAAGTCTCTTCTTCCTGCAGATGATTAGACAGAATAGAATGGGAGAAAACAGTTCATCTGGAATTCCTGTTTCATTAAGCTCTGATCCTGCTTGTGGCAACATGTGGATAAATCATTGCTTCTGTTGGGACCCCATTCCTTTTATCTGGACCCTGCACAGGCATGGAGCAGCTTGCAGGATCAGGGATTTAATCTACAACAGGCTGGAATAGATCATTTTTTCCCTTGTAGATTGTAAATTTCATTATACCATAGGTCTATATTGTGACTAGGAAGCCTACGATCATGTTAGATTTGTGTCTTGGTGTGTGGAAATTAGAGTTAAACATACCTCTCAATCCTCAAATGTGTAAATTTTGAGTTCTATTGAAATTTCTAGACTGCCTATTGAAATAAATGGGGATAGTTGGCTGTTACCTGTAAGGAAACAAAACTCTAACATTGCTATCCTCTGAATCAGAAAAACCTTAAGTCTCTGAAGAAATCTAGGACTGAAAAAATCCTGGTTCTAGTATGCATATGGAATGTGAGTAGAGAATATTGCTTGAAAATATGATTGCCTCTGATCTGACTGCCTGTGAAAATTTGCATAACAGAAAAGATAGAACTCCTTTTGATTCAGGGTACATCTACACTGTGAGGGGAAAAGAAAGGTGTGTTCTTAACTCAGTTTAGCTAACCTGCATTAGCTAACTTTCCTTAAAACAGCAGGGAAGACAAGGCAACTCTGTTTTTAATTCAGGTCATCAGCTCAAGTTAAAGCCTGTAGAGAAACATGGGGTGTAAACAGCAAGGAGAGAAGGCAATTCTGGGCAATCAATGGAATATGATTTGGAGCAATGGGAGGAAATTAAGAAAGGATAAATTAGGCTCAATATTAAGGGAGTAACCTTCCTGCCAGTGAGATATATTAGGCTCTGAAATAATATCCCTTGGGAAACAGTGGGAGACACTTACATGGTACAGTTAAAATTAATCTGCATAGAGTACTGATAAAGGTACTATATAAAATAAACCCTGCATATGCAGGGAGATGGACAAAATGACTATAAACGTTTTCATCCTTAACATCTCTTCTATGATCCAAATAAAAGATTATGGTTCTTTGCACTGAGGCACAATGTGAGAGATATTTGGCTTCTTGCACACCACTTGGTGCCACACGTTTTCAAAATGGAAACCAAAATGAACGCATTTAAAAATGGGGGGGAGGGAAGGAAGGAAGGCAAATTTCTTACCTTTCTTATGTTCCATCCCAACTAACTTGTCAACCCATGTTAATCAAAAATGGGAGCATTTAGCGGTTCAGATACCACCAACCCCCAAAACGTTTCTTTGTCTTATTACAACTTCAGGAAGCTGAAGTTGCTACTGAAACTATTTCAAACCAGTTTTAGAAAGTCAGGAAGGAAGCCAGCAAAATAAAACAGAGGACATTCTCCATTCCAATAACCTATTCTCTATTGGCAGCCAAAATAGGTTATAGATCATAGTGGTCTGATGGACAGGAGAAAAATCTTCCTTGTCAGTTCTATTTGCCAGAGAGAATATTCATTGTAAAATGAACATTTCTCAATGTCAGACTGTTAATATTGGTATTGTGACTTGTGCAACTCCCCCGCCTCTCCCACCCCACAGCAAGACTGGGTGGGATTATTTCCAAATTAAAAACAATGAAGCACATTAGAAGAACTTATTAACTGATATGTTGAACAGTGCCTCCAGTGTAAGAGAAGTTCTAACCCAGGCTTTACTATTTGCCCAATGCTGTGAATCATCTTTTAGCTAGATACACCTCTGAGATAGGAATTGCACTTGCATACATTGTTTGGAACCTAGAAATCCTCCTGTAGGATAGACTAGCCACATGAAGATAACTGGTATAGTCTCCATACGTAGACTGACAACAATGAAATATTCATAAAAACCAGATTGGTGTTGACCTAAGCCTCAGTTAATTTTTCTGCTGAAGTATATATTTTTAATGAGATTTCTGCCTCAATATTCCTCCTCCTTGGTGGGAATATGTTGTGAAACCTGCAATGCCTACGTTGCATCTGTTTTACAGCCCTGGAAACTGAAGTGCTCTAGCACTTCTCTCCACCATTAAATTAACCAAACACTTGAAAAAACAAAAACAAAAACCTAAAATCCATGGTAGAGGATTATTTCATCCTTTGTTTGGTTTTGGGATGGAATATAATCCTTGCAGTGTTAGCTGCAACTTTTAACAAAATAAGGTGTTTGAAAAGAATTTCTATGAAATGATGGCAAAGGAAAGGCTGTCTATAACTCTCATTTTGGGTTTTGAAACTTACATATTGCATTACTTTGACTGGTTGCTCTTCCTTGCACTGCTTTGTTCCAGAGGATTGTTCTTTAATCCACTGTATGGTTGTAACAGGCACTACCTTCTCATCTGGTTCCCAGCAGTTGGAATTCCTTATGTTGTTGTCTGCTGGCCAGTATACATAAACAGTTCAGGACTGCCCACCCACATTTTCTGTGAACACAGGTTTTAGCCATTTGCTAGCACTCAGCTGGATTTTCTTAATAGTTTTGTTAACATTTGCTTAAAATGAGTCTGATCTGTGTAATCATAATCAAATGTCTTAATATCTATTAATCTGTTTGTAGCATATAATTATAAACACAACAATGTGTACAATGGACATATGTAAATAGGTACACACTGTGGGGCCAGATTTTCAATTGCTCAGCACCCACAACTGGAGCCAGATTTTGGAAAAAACTCAGTTCCCATTTAGGCAAGTTTTCAAAATTGCTCAGCAGAACGTTGGCTAAATGAGGGCCAAGGTCTTTTGAAAATATAGGTCTGATTTTGGGTTCTGAGATCTTTTGAAAATCTAGCCCTATATATTAGAGAGTGCCTGCGTGCACACCACCATAGTAGATGGAAAAAACTTCAGTGACCACTGTAAATGTTACAGCATTTTTGAGCAATGTTGGCATTCATAAAAACACTTTCTTCCTAATCTCTATTTTAAAATCTACCCTGGTTATTGGAATAATTTTCCCAGTCCAGTTAAGACAAACCACTAATATCTACTTCTTTTCGTAGAAAACTTTTTAAAAGTATAAATAACTTTATTCCAGTGCTCTCTGTTGTTGTAGATTTCAAATCGGACAACCATAAATGTTATTTATTTACTATTTTTGGCATGCATCACAGGCACAAATGACATATCCTGCTAGAACCTCTGCTTATAACTTTCATGAGTGGAAGAAATTTGCCTCCCATTACTTTTTCTTCCCATATTTATAAAACAGCAACCATAACATTGCTATCTCATTGCCATACATTACGTGTGATGTGTGTTTTGTAGTAGCTGCCTGGTAATTTCCATCAAGGCGAAAGGTGCAAAATAGGTTCCATTATAACAGTGTGTTTTCTTTTACATATTCCTAACTTGCAATAAAGTCACCTTTTGGAACTGTTCCATGTTTTTTCTCTGGCAAAAGGTGAATTTTCGGGACAGTTTGAACAAGATCCCTTTGGCTGTTTTGCATTCAATAAAGGTGGTGGTGGGGGGGAATACATTTTCCCCTATGTAATAAAAGTTCTAACCACATTTTTTGGAACATGCCTCCATTATACCAAAATGGTTGAAGTTAGGCTGTTTGAAACTTAGCATGCGCATTGTGCTTAGTGAGGAGTTTCGGCTTTGCTAGATTTGAGGAAGGAAAACCAAAAATTGTTTTGGTTTCCCTTAACTAGGTGCATGAAATATATGTTCTAATCATATGCACTAGACTTTTTGTTGGACAGCAAGTAGTACTTAAAGTTGGAAGAACTGTGTTGAAGACACAGCAACTATTTAATGAGTGTATATAATCAGGTGTTGGTTGTCCCTCCTGTTCTGGGTTGGAGAGAGGCCACACCGCCTCACTAGGCCACAGGTTCCCAGCCTGTCAGCAAAGGGAATTAGCAAACAGGCAGTTTATGTGGGCTCTCGTGCTTCGGGTGGGAAGAGCTACTAAACAGTCTATAGCCCCTGACCCTCAGGCAGTGCAGGGTGAATAAGCAGTCTATAGCCTATGGCCCTCAGGCAGGGCAGAGCAAGGGAGCAGTCTATATCACAGGCCCTCAGCTCAGTAGGGCAAGGGAGCAGTCTTTAGCTCAAGTGGACAACAGTCAAAGGCAGGCCTCTTGACGTATGTTGGGGGTGCTGACACCCCAGAAGTGGGGTGGGAGAGGGTACGGGGATGTGGGTCAACCCGACTCCACAATGTCCCAGCCCAGCGCCTACCAGTGGGGGGTGTCCCACCACTGGGTCAGTGGGGAATCCCATTGCAATGCTCTGACCAGGGCGCGGGCCCCAGCATGGCTGAACTGCAGTTGGCAGCCCCTGGGTTACTTCCTACCCTCTCCCTGGGAAGTACGTGGTCATCCTTGGATACCCTGGGGTAGGTGGCCGGTGGCAGTCCTGGTGGGTCCCCTGCAGGCACTGACTCCCCAGTGGATAGGGCATCTCTGGGAGTGTCAGCAAAGACAACGGCCTGGAGCAAGCTAGATGTATCCGGCTCCATCGCTGTCTCAGCTCCAACTGAGCTGGAGGCCTGGCCTTTTAAATTTCCTCTCCCACCCACTCACTCCTTGTGGGAGGGGTGAGGCTGGTCTGGCCCCACCCACTTGGGGAGAGGGACTCCTCCTCATCTGGCTCAAAGGGAGGCCACACCGCCTCACTACAGTCGAACAATTTTTTAAAGGCGTTTAAATGCATTTTAGGCTCCACCTTAAGGAAATGCACCTTCTTTAGATTAGACCATGTCTTGTTTTGCATACAAAATGTACAAACGCTCTGTCTTTCTATCATTCCCTATATAGCTTTACACACTACAATTTGGCCTTTCTAAGGCTTCTGTTTTTATGCTACCTTAAGGGCTTTCAAACTGTGCTCTAACAAGAGTATGTACGTAGGTATATAAATGCATACTAAATCTGCAATACTAGCATTCCCTAGGCTCTGTTTCAACTTCCATTAAGGCCAGTATGACTCTTCCCATTGATCAGAATGGGAATGGAATAAAATCACTAGTCACCCTCTGGTCAACTGGCCATTTAAGTAGAGCTGGTTGAAAACTTTTCCATGGAGTATTTTTCCATTGGAAAATGGCAATTAGTTGAAATGTATCTATTCTGATGAAGTTTCATCTTCTTTTTCCTTTATGCTGCTTTTCCTGGTGGCAACATGGAGAGTAGGGAGGACCAGACCTCCTCAGAACAGGTTCCAGCTCCTCCAGGTGTGATTCACAGGCATTCCCAGGCCAAGAGATATAATCCCTCCAGCGTGTCCTGGGTTGGCTTCAAGACTTCTTCCCAGTGGGACGCTCCCAGTATAGTTCCAAAGGAAGCCTACTGGGGGCATCCTGATAAGATGCTCAAACAACCTTAGCTGACTCCTTTCGATCCGGAGGAGTAACAGCTCTACTCTGAGGCGCTCTCGAATAGCTGAGCCCCTCACCTTTTCTCAGAGAGTCAGCCCAGCCACCCTATGGAGAAACTTCATTTCCACTGCTTGTACCCACAATTTCGTCCTTTTGGTTATTACCCAAAGCTTTTGCCCATAGGTGAGGATGGGGATGTAGATTGACCTGTAAACTGAGAGCTTCATCCGAAAACTTAACTCCCACTTCCCCACCTCCGACTGGTACAGCACCCACATCATTGCCACCACTAGAATAATCTGCCAGTCAATCTCATGCTCCTGCTTACTATCACTCGTGAACAAGACCGCTAGATACTTAAACTCTTCCACTAAGTGCAACTGCTCCCCCTTCACTTGGAAAGAATGCTACACTTTCTTCTATCCTGTATGGGGACTTCTATCACTTCTATCCTGTATGGGGACTTGAAAATGGCATCCCTGCTGTTTGCCATTGATGATGTCTTTCTTGCTTCTTCAGACTGTGATCTCTGATGCTCACTCGAATGATTTGCTGCCGAGTGCGAAGTGGCTGGGATGAGAATCAGCACCTCCAAATTGGAGGTCATGGTTCTTTCCTGGAAGAAAGTGGAGTGTTCTCTCCAGGTCATATTGGTACTATCCTTTTAAATTTCTTTTTTTTTTAAATGTAGAAAATGCCTAAAATTATATCAAAGGAACTTTATTAAGGAAGTGTATAAATAAAAAAAAAAAGGGAAATAAAATGTGAACATGAAAACTTAGCTTTTCCCCTTTATTCATACTTATTATGGTACAGAGCCTAATCCTCAGTTTTAACGAGCACGAACTGGATGCATCTGAGGGTGGGAGAGGCAAAGGTCCTAAACCTTGATCGTTAGTCAGCTGAGGGGCCAAATCAGCCACCTCTACAACTTTAGAGCAGCCATAGGGCACACATAGTTAGGACAACTTTGGGTTAGATTTTGACTTCACTAGCATTAGGAGCCATTGTGTCACTCCTCATCCTTCCGAAGAGTGCACATGTATGATTTAAAAACACCCCAAGGGGGTTACCCATGACTTACCTTCTAATCAAATTGATCCTGACCCTTATAGCTAAGTGCATGCCTGCTAGAATAAGTTCAATGGTAAAAGGATTGTTTAATTTTTAGCATAAACATATTATTTATGATGTGGCTTTGACTATGGACCAGATCTTCAGCTGGTTTCAATTGTTGTAGCTCCACTGACATCAATTGTGTAATGACAATTTTATACAAGTTGAGGATTTGGCTTGCTGATCGTATGTATAAATGGCAGCTTCTCCTCAGTTTCTGTAGGCATCTGAAACGTGGGGGTATTGTAAATTGGCCAAGTTAGAAGTTCAACACTCTTTCTTGCATAGTCAAGTTCCGAAAATGTTATCCTCTACATCAAATACACTTGCAAATAAGTTGTACTATCACTATCTGCTCTTTAATGACTTATGTACTTGATTAAAATCCTATCTAGAGTAGATCATAAGCTTTGGTCAATTTGCGTTGCTACAAAGTTTTCACTGAAAGATAATATTTTCTTGGCTTGATTTTGTTAAGTCTTCATTACTTTCCTCTGCATTGGGCTATTTTTGGTGCAAGGGTATGATTAGTAACAGTTTAACAATGTCCTAAAAGGAATTTTAAGTTTATGTACAAATTTTCTTTCTACTTGGGATATCCAACAAGACATTGAGTTTGTTTCTATATCTAAAATTTCTCTGTGGCTTGGCAGGCTCATAGCTTTTGATGGCTCTGAACCATATCTTAACTGGATAACCTTTTGGAAACAATACAGAACTTTCTCTAGATTTCATTTCCAATTTATGACTATCTAGCTTTCAGCAGTTAAGACTACAAAAGTACAATAATGCTCTAATTCTACACTTTGCGATTCCTCAATGGTATCAGATATAACATGCATACTATCTTTCACTGCTGTCTATGACCCATTCCAAGCAAAGCACTTAAGAACATGCTTAACTTTAGGCACTGAGTCCCATCGACTGTTCATGTGTTTAAAATTAAGCACTGTGACCCTAAGAACCCTTCAGTGCCAACTGACAAAGGGTTCACTGTTCTCTCAGCAACTTCTAGAAGACCTGACAAACTACTACATAGAAACACACTATTTTCATAATATTTATCCAAACAATATCTTGCAAAGTATCACATGAAAGCCAGTGACACACTGGTAATTAATATAATTGAGAAATATATGTATTAACGCTATATGAGGAATTATGTGTACCTACTGATAGTATGCTTTAAACTCTGTAACCAAACAAAAGGAGAAACAGGTTTCTTCCAGACCAGAGGGAAGGTAGTTACCTCTCTGTTATATATAAATTAAGCATTGGGAGCCAAAAAACAACTGGAGCTACATTTGCAGGTGAAGAAAGCAGGAAAAGCGAGTTAACACGGCGATGAGAAAGCAACATGGCATCGGCACACCAGGGAACAAATAACAGGAATACATTTCAAAGGTTTCTTGGACTAAAACAGGTGGTGTAAGGACAACACCCCACTGTCCATCTCACTGAAGAGCTCCTTTGGCCAGGAAGGAGGGGAGGAAGTGATTTGTGAACTAATGGATCCTGGGTTGACTGAAAACCAGCAAGCTCTGCAGACAGACTTGGAGTGTGAGAGAACTGCTTTAGACAGGGATTGTAGTTTAAGTCTCTAGAAAGTGTTATATTTTTGTTTTATTTGTAACCAATTCTGTTTTCATTATCCTTACTTAGCATCAGTTTCATCTCTATCTTTGTTAATAAACTTATTTTCATTTCATGACAAATACATCTCAGTGTTGTGGTATTGAGTGAAATGTGAAGCCTGAATTGTAACCTTCCTGTTGTGTATATGCTGTCTCTTTGGGAAGCAGTTTATCTGGTAATTGCTTTGAGTGTCCAGTGACAGGGACTGGGTACCATAGGGAGACACTCTTCAAAAGGGCTTTAGAGTTTGGGGTGCACCTCAAGTTAATCTGCAAAGCAAAATAGGACTGGCCACCTTGAGGCGAGTGTTAGAGTGGTTGAAAGGGTGGTGGTGTACAGGAGCTACCACAAGATAGACTGGACTCACAGTCCTTAGCAACTTGAGAAAGCATCACAAGCACATACTACAGTGACTTCCTGTGTCAGGGCCTATATGCCCAAAGTAGAGCCAGTTTCTAGGGCAGGTTAGGGAGAAATGTGTGCTTTTGGGAAGCTTATTCCTGCATTCAGATTATCCAGAAGAAGTGGAGGATATGAAAACAATGCAGATAGATGGTTGGATGAGCGGGATTTTTTATAATATAAACTAAACTTTTCAATGAACTGTGTGGATAATAGTGCGTTTGGACAAAACAAGGTTACTCTGATAAATTTGTCCTCCTTAACCCAGTTAAATGGTTTGGGTGGACATTTGTGTTGCTTCATTTGCATATATAGGCAAGAAAATATGGAGCACAATACTGAAGGAAATGAAGAAAATAACTAGGTTTTGACTCAGATGTCAGTGACAAATATTTCCTAGTTATTAACATATTTTTACAGAGTAGTTAACAGAGATAAGTTAATAGTGCAAATATATTTCTACCGATGTTTACTCTAATTTTTAGAGGAACTCACTCTGCCATGCTCACCCCCCTTTCTATTTGCTTTCTATGACGGTTCATGCCATTCAGTCACAGTGGCCCAAATGAATGAATTACAAAGTCTCATTCTTTAGCATTCATAGAAACTATGTCTGAAATTAGGATTTATGGGTGTTCCTGCCAAAAGTATTATCACACACTCGTTGAATCAGGGAAATTGAAACAATACTATATGAATTAGCTGACCAGTCTGAACTAACCAACATAGCTGTCATAACACAGCCTTAAGTACATGAATTCTTAGCAAATGTCTAATACACTCAGCGTTGTTCACAAGCAATCCATACTTGGAAAAAAATTGCAGAGATAACTTAAATACTTTGGAATTAAAAAAAATGTAGGAAATACAATGAATAAATATAACTAGTACATTAATTAGACTAAATTAATCAGCTAAAGTATTCATGGTAAATTATTGACTTGGCTTTTTTGGCAATTTGCAGCAATAGTTCTAAACTGAAGTTTTCTGGAGGCCTATATTGATTGAATATTTTAACTTTTTATGTTGTCTAGCATAAGCCAGACATTCATTGACTCTTACTTTCTAATTTGGCAGATTATTACAGTGTTTCTTAATGACAGTTTCACATTAATCTAGTGCAACTATAACTTTCTTTTACATTTTTTGCTAAATATTGTATACTCGTTTTTAGGCAATGTTAATTTACAAGTAAATATTGAAAAACATCAGATCGTCTACAGAAATACATCATTTATCTGGTATTCTGTGTTCAAAACTGCTTTTAAAAAGCCCTCTTATTAATCTCAAATAACTTTTTTGACATATTTTTACCAGATTTAAAGTGGATCATCTTGAAAATATTAAATGGCATTTATTAGTCTGCAAAGAGAACAGAAATATAATAGAAATGCATGCATTTGCATATGGATATAATTATGATTTTGGTCCTGCGTTTTGCTTTTAGGAGTTGGAAGAAAAAAAAGTAGGAAAAATGAGTATTAGGGAAAATTAACATTACAGCTGAATGCAAGTAGACAGAATTACAAATAGTCTGTTTGGTATTTCCAGCACAAGTAGGCTTGCAATATTGAGAGACAATAAATGACCACTATAGTTGCTCCCTTGTTTGCTTTTCCCACAAGGAACTTTGTTTTCTCCATTCTGCCCTTTACACTTTGGAAGGACTTCTTGTCAAAATTTGCAAAGCCATTAAATTATTCTCTTTTAAATTCTTCCTTTAAAGCCTACCTTTGCTTTGATGCCCACCAGTCACAGCCATCTGTCCCTGGTGTGGCTGGTAGCCATTTGCTTTTAGAGATGGGTGAAATTTTTCAAGTGAATAGTTTTGTTTTTGTTTTGTTTTTTCCTGAAAAATGCAAATTCAGGCTGACAAGCTATTTGTGAACTCAGATCCATTTCGGTGAATAGTTTTGGTCAAAAAAAAATTTCTTTTTGAAAATATCACTGATTTGTTTTGGTATTTCCAAAACAAAACATTTTGCCTTTTCATTCTGGAAACATGTTGTGTTTCAGAATTTCCCTAAGTTTTATTTTAAAAAAAATCTATTAAAATATTTTTAAAAAACACTCAAAACAAAATGAAATATTTAGGCTGACCTGAAACAATTTATTTTTTTACTTTTTTGTTTTACTAAGGGCAGAAAAAAAAATTGTTTGATCCAAAACTTTTTTTTTTCCAATTTTTTTGGTTCAGTTGCTGAACTATAAAATTGTCTATTTTCCCAGTTCTGTTTAGGATTACTAACACCTTTGAGACCATCGTGACTACTAACTTATGCAAATACTCCTGACTTTGCTGTTATCTTGTTCTCTCACCCTTTTGTCAATTCTTTTGTTGTTTACCTGCAAAATCATCAATTGCAAACTCTGTGGGACAGACTCTCGGTGTTATTTTTTTGCAGAGCCCTTAAAACAATGGAGCCCTGAGCCAGGGGCCTCAAGTTCTATTTCATTAGCAGTAATAAATTAAATGTATCAATATAATGAGAAAGTAATCTCACATAATTTTACTTTATAAAACAGTATGAATAGACCATCCAGTGTTTTTTTGTAGAGGGAGTTGGAAATGAAGGGGTGTGGTGGTGGTGAATATGGTGGTGGTGAATATAGTGGTGGTGGGTAAGCAAGAGGTAGAAAAGAAATCAGAGAGACAATGTGACCTGTATTGCCAAATTATTATTCACCTAAATTAAGAAAACAAAAAACCATTGATTAGCCCTCTGAATGATATTTCTTTTCAAAGGAAATAGAGATCTGAACATATTCAAGTTTTATTTATTCATATTTGTATTATGCTAAACAAAAGCAATAGGGTTCCTTGGCAAGTTCTAAAAATACACATAAGATAAAAGGACTCTAGCAGTGACCACAGATAACACTGCCCCAGCAGTACCAGAAATGTAAAAAAAGATTTAATAATCCCCTGAAACAACATCAGAACCAGACACACCCTCTCAACCAGTCCCTGGTCTCTTCCGTCTCCCACCTCCCCACAGGCCAGGTAGACATTTAAGCAGGAGGCAACGACCCCAAGAGCAAAATGGATAACAGTCTCTGTGGTTAGCATTAGCAATGGGCCCAATCTTATTCCTATGGAAGATGATGAGGATATTGCCATTGTCTTCACTGGGAGACAGGATCTTGCCCATCTTAGGGTTAAGTATGAATCAGTTTGAATGGGTGGAATGACATGATTGCCATACCACTTTAAAATGGGCATGATTTGCAGCCCTGATTCTGGCAAAAACCTAATTGAGGAGATATTGCATTGTGAATTCAATGGGGGGTTTTCTCTATCTAAAAACTTCAAGATCAAGCCCAATATTTCTGCAGCCCACTTTACCGACTTCAGTGAGAGCTATGAGCCTGCATCTAAGGGCAGAATTTGATCCTAAACACACGCCATTTGAGCTAGGGTGACCATACATCTCGTTTTGGCTGGGACAGTCCCCTATTTAGCCCTCTCCTGGATGTCCCAATGAGTTTGGCAAAACTGGGCATTTGTCCCATTTCCTCTTGCCAGCTAATCGTATGCCTAATTTTGCCAAAAGAGTGGGGCATGCCCCCCAGTGGGGTGCACAGGAATATTCAGGGAGGGGGGAGTGAGTGGCAATGCCAGCCCCACCCTGCGGGGCTTTGATGAGCAGTGATGACAGGTTGCTCAGGCCAGCCCTATGTGTGGAAGGGCGCGTTGGGCCAGCTCCACACAATGTCCCTTTTTCCCTTTGAGAAATATGATCACTCTACTTTGAGCAAGCATTATTTGAATGACATTCTCCCATGTTTACAAGTGTATGTTGCTTCTTATTTCATCACATATTATGTGTCTCTCACTCATTAGATTTGCTGTCTCTGATGAAGAAAGGCTGCTTATTGTTTGTAGTGCAGGAAGGTCAAGCATTTCAACTGCAGTCTATAGTCTTGAACAGAAATTATGACTTAGTGACATTTATACTATTTACTCTTGACTGGATTTCTCGCATGGCATGTTAGCGTGGAAAACCAAGGTTTTTTTCATGGTCACACACAACTGCATATTTTTAGAATGAGCTAATTACCTCTAATCGCTAAAATAAAAGGTTAATGAGGGACTATTGATTAGGCTTCAAACTAAAGATGAACTTTTGGGGCTCTTTTCTTTCCAAACAAGTGATTGCCCTTGTTCCTCTGGGAGTGCCCTGGCTCCCAGAGTGTCATAAATGTAATCAAACTGTCATCGTGCTGCCTGTGGACACAAACACAGAAAGTGCAAGAGAGACAGCTTTGCGCCATAGATTAGTGGGATCCATTTAGTTTGAAAGGCCATTTGTATAAATCCCAACTGCAGTGTGGGGTATGTGTGTTTACAATGACCCTAGAATCCATTTTTCTGACTGACTTGTTGCAAAAAAAACAAATGAATTGTAGGCTGTGGTAAATATGCTTCTTTGATTTGAAATATGCTTCTGCATTCAATCTGAAAAATGGCATGGAACAATCACTGCAATTATTTTTAATGTATTACACATTTATAAGGCGCTTGCAGAGCCATGTCGTTGTTGTACCCAGATACCCGCTGTATAATTTAAATTAAAAAGGAAAACATTCTGAGCCAAATTATAGCTCTGCTTGTGTCCTACTGCTGTGAACGGCCAACTACCCTAAGAGAAAACCAGATCAGTGAAAGCCATTCAGGGGTGCTAATTTTCAAGAAGATTCCTAGAACTGTGGTTTATGGGCAACCTGAACAAAGGTAAATATCTTGCATTGTTCTCTGAGCCAGATCCTGGTCTCACTGATGTCAACAGAAAAACTCCCACTGATTTCACTTGGACCAGAGTGTGGCCAGGCTCATGCTCTGACAGACTTCAGCTGGGACTGAATTCCAAAGCTGAAGGCCTGCTGCTGAAACTGCCCCACCCTGCCTATCACACTGGGGACAAGCAGCTAGTGTGTTCTTTCTGAATGCAAGCACTATGATGAGGTCTGAGGAGGGAGCCTGGAACCCGAAGTAGGATTTTATAATTGATAACCAGTTCTTTGAATTTCTCTTTGAGGTGAATTGGCAAACAGTACGGAGCACAGCTGTAATGTACTCTTATTGATCTGTCCTACAGAAATAACAGTTCGATTGCATACTTCAGTAACTGAAGTTTTGGACCGGCTTTTTAGTGTGAACTAAAGAAAAACATGCTGCAATAGTCTAACGTTGAGGTGACGAAGACACAAATAACAATGGCAAAGTTCATTGATCTGCAGTGTGATCTGGAGCAAGTTGTATCAGTTTTCTGTTTCCCCTCCCACTCTTTGGCTCTCTTGTCTGTTTGTTATGTAAGCTCTTTAGGGCAGGGACTTCCTCTTACTAAGAATATATACAGTACCTCCTACAACTGGGCCCCAAGCTCAAATGGATCCTCTAGGAGCTAGTATAAGACAAAAAATCAACAATAATATTCTAAATGGTTCATCTGGAGCACTGCAGCCACCAGCATCTTAGCAGATCTGCAAACAATTAGGCCAAAGTGAGCACAAGGCCCACTGATTTGAATGGAAATTGCGTGAGTTTATTGCTGGGCTGAATTTATTCCAACAATTTGTTCGTCTCATTTTCACAAGAAAAATCAAATAGTTACAGCTTCTAATGTTGCTGAGTTTCATGGGGAAACTTTTTGAGCTTCATTTTGAATGTACTTCAAGTGAGACAATAGAAAATTACTCTAATAACATAGATAACATTAACAACAGCACTACAAGAGCTTTATAGCCTCCCCTGTTAGAAGCTTCATACAAGGCTTAAATTTCACATCTATGAGAACTTTTGAAATTTCATGATAATTTTCTATGGTTTATGTGATGTTTGCACAACAGTTTTGAAATAGTGGTATGCAGTTATTTCAGCCCATAAACATATTCATGGAACCTCTCACGACCAAGAATGATTTCCAGAATTTCTTTCTCAGGCTCGTCATGATTCCCTTGTTCATGGTCAGTACTCTAGAAGCACATACTACTATGTGATTGTTTATAGGCCAGCACCATGAACCTGTTTTGGTTGAAATCTTCAGTTCTTTGTTGATCTTAGAATATTTCAGTCCTAGTGATTCTATGAGCAGCATTTGGAGTGGAGCACTTGGAACTAATTTGCTTAGATATGTGAACATGCCAATGGCTCTCCAAAAGACCCTTTAGGATTTAAGATCTTTGTATTGGTGCAACATCTTTGATGTGAGCATAGAAACAAGGAGAGACAGACACTGCAATACAGTTCATTGTGGAAGCTGCAACTTTGTTTAAAATGATTATCTAAACTTATGTTTAAAATTACCACCTCGCTAGGGTAACCAGCTCAAACTACTTGCCAGGGTTGTTCCAGTGTGAACCTCAACACACACAAATAAACCTGAATGTGGTTGTGAAGGCCATTCTCCCTCTATGCCTTCAGGCCTTCCCAGAGACCTTGACTGGAAAAGCAGAGTCTTCACCCGCTCCCCTCCTCAATGCTGACAGTAGGAGAGATAAGATGAGGAGAGCCACAGTCAGGGTGAGGCTTAGAGGTAGCTCCTCCTCTCCATGAACTGCTGTCCTCTACCAATAGCCAAGCAGCCTGCTGGGTAACAAACTTTGGTCTTTCTAGCCCTTCAGCAGCACTGGAACCCACAAAAGTTGCAGCAATTATAATTTAATCCTCTAGAACCAGGCCTTTTGGATGCTGGGTGGATGGTAAAAAAAACAAACTAACAAAAAAGAACAACCCACACAGCATTTGACCAATTTTGCTATATGGAAAGAATCCCTTCCAGACCCCCAAACTAGTTGTCAGCCTAGTCCCTGGCATTGCCAGAGATCTATCAGCTAGATTGGAGTGGAAAATGTGAGGCTGAAACAGGGAGCCCACGATGGCTACCCTAACGAGGCAGAAAGCTATATCAATACCCCTCACGCTCATGCTCCTAGTGGGAGCCAATCACCCAGCCCCAGTATCACCCACACCACCCAATAGCAGCAATTGTAATGGAATGCTAAATTGTATTATACTGTTCAGCCACTAGGTGGCACTGTGTGTAAAATACCTTTTTAAAATGAATATCAGCCATAGCTGGCAGAGCATTAAAGGATCTTAAGATGAAGACATCTGGTGTGTATGTATATAGGCAAGCACTGCAGTCAGTCCATATCTGGTACAGAAGCACATGCCCCAGTGATGGGTGGGACAGGCCCCAAGAGTCCAGGCTTAGAGGTAGTATGTGATCCTTCCTCATGCTGCAGAGCATGGGGAAGGAAAGGAGGTAAGGAAAAGGGACATGTGGAATGCTGTCTTAGCTGAGTCTCCCTAAAACATATCTCCACTTCTCCTGGCTCCAAAGCAGGAGCCAGGAGAATACAGTGAACATTCTGTATTCTGGGGAACAAAATGGGTATAATGCACAAGTGTTTTGTTTAACATAACGATAGATGTTGACTCTTCTCCTTTACATTCTGTCTTCTGATTATGAGCTCCTGTGCGCAGGAATCATACCTTTTCCCAATTTCTTTACATTGCCAGTCAATGAGAATATTATCTTTTCTACATTTAATTGTGACACAATTATAAAGTTCCTTGTGGAAAAGGCGAACCATGGAAAAAAATGAAAAGTGGTATATTCCTGTAGTAAATTCTTCACGTCCTTAAGTCTTGTGGGGAGGGAAGGGAGTCCTAACTCCTGAACTAGTTGCTGTGGGTCAAATTCAACCCTGGCGTAACTCCACTGGCTTCAGTGGAGTTGCCCCAGGGTTCAATTTGGACCTATATATTTGAACACTGCCAAGTGTACCTCAAACACGTCTGATGAACAATTGAGAAGAAAGGCAGAAATGCCCGGGTGTTTTCTAATACCATAGACTAACAAGAAGCTCTTTGTACAGTGTGCCATGCATACATGGTGAAATCTTGGCTCCATTGCAATCAGTGGGAGTTTTGCAACTGACTGCACTGAGGACAAAATTTCACTCAGACTATTCACTTCTTAGAAATATAATTCATATTTTGCACTTAAAAGATAAAAAGGAATAGAAGACTAGAATGAGAAACAATATTTGGAAGTTAATGAAAACTTTTAGGGCTGTTGATTTGAAACGAAAGTTTTAAAAGCATCCAGAACAATATGGTGGTGTTACTTAACCATGTGGAACATTTCTTTGTTTCCCAAATTCAGTTATAAAAGTCACTAAATGATACCAAAGAAGACTGTGGAGGTTTTTTCCCATGATGAATTGGGAACAAACAATTTAAATTAGATTTTTAATCCAAAATTAGAGTGGTTTGAAATGAAGAGCCATTTTAGAAGTTTCTCTTGCAAAAATATATGAAATGTAACGAAGTACTCACGTCCACCCTCACCGATATCAGCTCTCTGTGGGAGGCATATTTGTAACTCTCTGAAAATAGGTCTACTGTTTTCTGTTGAATAGTTTTTGACCACATGCAAATGCTAGATGCACAACATTCTACACCGCAGCAAGGTCTGGATCATTTTTGTTGCACAACTCCTCCAACTCAGAATGCCATGAGCCCAAGGTTAGGCATGCAATGGAGAAGAAAGTGAATTTTATTATAAACAAGATAAGCAACAATGAACTACAGTGTTTTAAATATACTCACATAGGCCCTATTCAATGACCAAACTTTCTTTTAACATCAGTGGGAAGAAGATTTGAGCCACAGTTTAGCCAAAAAAGGGAAAGAAAACAATCATTTTGGTTCAGTTTTTTTAATCAGTTTTTCATTTGCTGTTATTGATGACTTATTCCTCTGTAGAAAACTGCTGATTTCTGTTTTACATAAGGCAAAATCTCAGTGGAATTCCGCTAGGATTTCTGACTCTGATATCTTTTTCTAAAGCATGGGCGGGAAAGTTGTTCAAGTCTACTAAATCTTCTACAGAACAAATTAGCAAGTGGAAATGATTAAGACAGAAATGACTTGGTTCTCTAATTGAAGAAGTCATCCAGCATGATGTCATTCAGCGTTAGTATTTAATTACTTTCAGGAGGGCTCACAGTGTGACACTCTTTCTCCATCCCTCTTCTCACCCCCCAAAAATTCTTGAAGTATGTAAAATGCATCACGTTATAGAAGAATGTAACTGTTTGCACACAGTTGGTCTGTTTTAAGTTCCTTTAATTAAATTAGCTAAAATAAAAAACACAGAGTTGTTTATAGCCTCAGCTTAGGCTTTTTTGTTTTATACATTCAGGTCTGACTCTGGCTAGGTTACTGAGTGGTCACATACTATACTTAACAAAAAACATTCATATCACATGGTGGCACCTGGTGTTTATGCTTCCTATGGCTAGTCAACTGAATGGCTATGGGCAAGGTGTATGTGGTGAAGATGTTCTTTTATAATCCAAAAGAAACTGATGGGGAGGGTATTGTGTTCTTGTCACTTAACTATATGTATCAGGTATTGAGACTTTGTGTAACTGAAATAAAACTTTTATATTGAAACTAAGCAAAATCAGTCTTAAGTCTCTCTATTTAATTGTAATCAATTTGGATAACTCAGACCACATTCAAATTATACTAATGGAAATGTATACAGAACACCAGAATGAAAATGGACTAAATTTTGCTGTCCTTATTCATGCAGGTAGTCCTGTTTTGAAGTTAATAGGACTATCTAAAATGTCCTCATGGGCGCCAGGCATTATAGGCAGCGGAAGACTTAGGCCTTCCCAGATAGCCAGGCATGGCCCCACCTCCACTCCACCTTGAGGCCCTGCTCCCTCCTACTGTGTCCTGCTCTTCCCAGCCCAGGCAGGGCAGGCCCAGGAGAGCACTACAACAGCTCTTCCCACCCTTGCTCCTCCACCCCCGAACAAGAGGGGGCTGGAGGAGATGTGAGCCAGCTGGCACTTGGACTGCCCGGTTGGTGCTTGGAGTGGCTGTGGCCGCCAGCTAGGACTTGGGGTGGCTGAGACTCAGGTTAGTTGGGGCTGCTGGCCAGGACTTGGGGCATCTGGGGCCACCCGGTGATGCTCTGAGGTGTCTGGAGCCACCCTCTGCTGGGGCCACCTGGCTGGGATTCGGGGTGGCTGGATGCCAGGACTTGAAACAGCTGTGGTCACCCGGCGCCAGGGTTGCCTGGTCAGAACTCAGGATGGGCCAGCTGGCACGGCTGGAGTGGGGCAGTTCATCTGCCTCCCATGGTTGTCCTCCTGTAGCTTTCATGACTTTATTCTATTAGTTGTCTTCATCTCTAACTTCTCCTGCATCCTTTGGTAGATCTTCCTACTCATTCTTGCAGGTAGAATGGGCAAAGGGGGAAATTACACTAATGATACACTAATATCTTTTGTTTTCTTCATTCACTAGAATAATAAAGCAGTAATTCAATTCAAGAAACAAATGTAAATGGCTTGCAAAGGACTGATCCTGTGACGTGCTTAGTTCTCTCAACTCCCTTTCCTCCTCATTTTAGAAAATGTCCAGCTGATGTGCTCACCCATTGTGATTGTTTACAGTGGGGAACGTTGAAGTCTCTCTCCTACCTCCCAATGAATGTTTTAAACAAGTTATGCTGTAAGAGAGGGAACCCTGTATCTCTGTTGTCCCTTCTCTCCTTGGCTTTATGTTGGAACCTGACCTCCAGCCAAGTTTCTTGACCCGGAGAAATGTGATGCTGAAAGGGATCAAAACTGACCCTTTTCTGGGCTTTCCTGAATATTCTTGAGGGAGAAAAAAAAAAGCTCCCACAGGACTTCCTCCGCTAACACTCAATAGATGAGGAATGAGGGAAGGAAAAAAAAGCTTTTGCCTTTTGGACAGTAGGGACTGCTTTCCCACTAGCTGAGCAGGAGCAAGATAGGGGTTTTTATCCCACTTCTGTTCTCTCATTATTTTTCTTGCTGTCTGCTTCCTGCTTAGTGCAGAACAGTGAAGAGCAAGTGATGAATGTCAGGTTTGTGTGTGACAGATGAATCCACTGGCAGGAAAATGAAACTTTATTTCCTGATCCCAATCATGTGACCTGACTTAGCATTCCAAAGTGTAAATAACCCTGTCACATGACAGGAGTTAATTTCTACTGACTTCAGTGGTTACCATGGTATTGTCATTTTCATTTGACAAAACAAAAACCACAATAAATAGTTTTGGCAGAATTAATTTAAAAAGCAACTTGGCAGATAATATTGATATTACTTTTTAAGCATTTTTTTAGATTTTTCATTTATTTAAATTTTCACAGTTGTGGGAAGTTATGGGCGGTTGTGCAATTATTTAAGGACAGACACTGAAAGTGTAAAAGTTAAAGCTTTATAACCATTAAAATACAAATTGAACATTACATGTAAAAATATACAAAGAAATATCCTTAAATCAAACCAAGTTCTTAAGGAGTATTTTTGCTTATCTTTAAATTTAGATTATTACAAATGGAAATATTTTTGTTGGTTTGTGTTTCTATAGTAAAATTGACGTTTACTGACTAAAAATCTAATCTTTCCAAGTCTAAATATAAACCAAAAGAATGAGCATCAACTAGGCTGTCAAAAACTGACTGAACTGGATTGTTGTCTGGTCATGTGGCCATTTCTTGATCTCTACAGTTCTTTTGCTGTGTCCATTGAGTTGCTGTGTTTGATCAACCCCCAGGATCATATGTTAACTGTTCCTTCTGTTTTTCATGCACTGTTAGTAGTGTTCTGGAGGCTCACAAACAGCAAGCCAGCATGTCTTCCTTGGGTTTCTTTAGATGCCTTCTCTTTCTCCTGTAGGACTCACCGTTAGTTGTGGTTACAACATATGATTTTCAACTGGATGGTATGACTGAAATCAGGAGTTCACAAGATAATGAGATGGCTACATAAACAAATTCTGTAGTTCCATAATGAAAGAAAAACATATTTAATAGGGTAACTTAAACATTGATCAAAGCATGGAATTTTCCAGTTAGTGGCCAAACTTAAAGTCTTAAGTAAAATAATGGTGCAAATACTGATTTAATTAAGTGCTGCTTTCAGTAGTGAGCCTTATTGCTGTTTCACGTTTGGCACATGATATAGACATTCTGTACTCTAACGGTAGGACTATAAAAGATCAGTGCTGCATTGGCTGTCCCGTTTTCTATCACCATGAAAATGGGTACTACAGGAACTGACTATGGATGTGGTGTATTACTATTATAGAGATGTTTTGTAGCATAATATACTGTATATAATAAGAGACTAGAGGAGCTGGGTAAGAAAGAGAAAAAGGAATAGATTAAAAACAGCAGAAACCATTTGGTTTTTCTTTTATATGGTAAAATGCCATTTTATGCTTTTTGCCACACCCTCGTTAAAAACTATTCAACAGTGTGGGAAAGATATATAATTGACAACATGAATTTAGTAGCAGAAGCTGGACATTACAGCCTAAGAAAGGAAGGCTGAAATCCGTGAATTAAGTAACAGTAAACCACTGTTCTCTCTCTTTTTAAATTTATGAACACAGCAACAGTGCTTTTAGTGTAGTTACTTCAAGAAAAACATCTGACAGTCATTAAATGTCTACACAAGTACAGTATATTAACACATTCAGTCTTTATAGGAAAACTCCAGTGTGAGTGTGCATGTCCCAAGTCTTGGAGCCTATGCGTAGACAAGGGAATTTCTTTTTCCAGCACAGAAGCAACATATAGAGACATTAAGGGACTTTAAAACAACCATTTTTTTCTGTCAACACTGGGCAATGGGTAACCAAAAATGTTGTGGGGGAAAAAGATGACATCCCTTATAAATGCATGGAATGGATAGAAAGGACATGTACTGTCCATGCAGCAAATTGATGAGTCATGAGACAATAAGTACGTTTCCCTGGAGTACAGCATTTCATTTTCTGTCAGTTAAAATGCATGTTCTTCAAGGGATTTCTTCCAACCTTTAGGCCACTAGTTCTTACAGTTGTTCTTTCAGCTTTTCCAGGGATGTCTGACAGTGCCCTAAGGACTGTGCCAATTTGTTGACAAATGAGCCCATTAAGATATATGACAAAAATGGGGCATGGCAGGAAGTGTCTTGTATGACTGCATGCATTACACGAGCCTAAAACCAGATCTGTTAGTTACTTCAGAGATTGTAAAGGAGAAACTTAGAGCCCTCCAGGAGAGGCCAAGCAGACGATGGATCCACTATATCCCGCGTACTTGTATATAACCAGTTCTCCCAATTTACAGAAAAAAGTCCCCCCACCTCATGATTAACCTGCATATATGTGATCTAATGTATATAATATCAAGGGCATGCACAGTGATTTTATTTACAAGCACTATTATTTACACTATTAAGAGTACTAAGGATCAATATCCACAACAGAACTAATTTGTCTGTCTTCAAACTTATCCATCTTAGCCATTCCTTCAGTTCAACATAACAGTCTATCCCTACCAATCCTTTCTTTATCCCTTATACTCAACGCTTCCCTTCATGACGAACTTGGAGATATAGGTAAGTCTTGACGCATGCCCTGAAGGCCAATAAATCTGGGCTCTATCAGACCAAGAATGGTGATGAGGTAGGACCTTAATATCTATGGGCTCATTGCTGAGTCTCCTAGGTGCTATCATAATACAAATAACAATAATATGAACTTAGGAACCTTTTAGTTTTGACAGCCCTAAGAATGCAATAAAAAATGTGAGAGTTTATGAGAACCCACTGAAGGCTAGACCCTGTAGATTCTTGTGTTTGCAGATCCTACACCACTTGCATCCAAGTACATAGAGAAGGCTACCAGACATCAGAGGGGGCTGGTGTACCACAGCAATCAGAGCTGTCAGTTGCACACCTGCAGGGGGAGGTTTGTGTGCAGGAACAGAAATTCTGTCACAGGAATTGGATCCAGATTACGGAACTCACTCCCACACAAGAGGTGTATGACAACAGACTTCACAGTCAGAACTAAAGGTAAAATTCAATTCTTCAGCTTGTTTTTCCTTCAGTAAGTTAATGGTACACACAAGCCACACCACTTACACACAAACACATAAAGAGACAACCAGCAACAGTAAAAAAACTAGGAACCAACCAATCCTTTATCCTGCTGACTCAGAAGGAGAAGAGAGAGAGAATTATTTCTCGCTTCAAATAAACATTTACCAGTAGATAGGTATTTGGATTACTACAACACACTGTACTTAGGGAGAAAACTTCTGACAGAAGCTGAACTCAGTAGCCAGTGTTGTTGGCAAAAACAGGTTGATGTAGGCACACTACACAGGACACTGCACATAGTACATTGGTACTCATTGCTCTCACCAGCTACTGAAATTAGATCAAGTTTTTCTGGTCTTTACTCTCAAAGATCTTAATTATTAGGCATGAGCCGTCTTCGAGACAACTGCTCCTTTGCAACCAAAAACTCTTAAGACTGCTATGATCCTTAACCTCATCTTTGCTAATGAAACTAACAGGAGCCTATAAATCTCCCTTTGTTTCACAAGGGCTGAGGATGACTACATTTTTTTTAGGAAAAAGTGCAAGGCCCATCTCTGCCACAGCCTTCCCATGGTATGAATGGTAACTTAAAGCCAAAATTCTACTCCACCCTTACTTCCTCTGGCTGTATTCAAAATGCTGTTGAGAAAAGCTGAAAATTGTAGGCGTTCCAGACAGTTCTGCAAAGTGGAAGAGGGAAAAAAAAGAATTCAGGTCTACAGGTAGGACATCCTACCTAATCCTATGGATTAACATAATTGTGTTAGGTGTTCAAATACACGATGAGTGTGGCATAAATATTTAGTTAGGTACTTTTGGTAGAAAATCTTTATGATATTTATTTGGTATGCATTCCTAGCATGTGACTGGTAGGAACTCCCTGTACTTTAGAATTGTAGGGATAGCTACTCCATAAACCAGCAGATGATAGTGTCAGGACTCGCCCCCCTCCGACATCGCATAACCTCAATGGGACCACTCATGTGAATAATGTTACTCATGTGTAAATGATTGCAGGATTGGATAGGTAGTACAATGAAATATTGAATTTATTTGATAGCCAAGGATTCCAAACTTTCTGAGGAGCAGTGGGTTTTTTTGGGGTAATAACTGCTGATAGTAGAGGCGTTTCCACTGACTGCAGTGCTTTTGGTTACAAAATAAATGTATAAGATGCTAACGTTTCCAGTTTCTTAGGACTTTTATTAATTCTACTAACTTTTTTATATAGCCTCAAATTCTAAAAGTTTTAGGGTGAGGAAAAGTGACTTTTTTATGCTGTCTGAGGCAGCAGATACCTCATGCAGCCTTAAGTTACTTTTTCTGTTTTATAATTGTCTCCTACTTAGCTTAATATTTCTATTCTCCCAGATTCCTTCAGGACTAATATGAAATGAACAAACTATGCTCCACTCTATCACGAAGTATTGGTGTACTCTGTGATTTCTCTTGTTGGCTTACTGCCATGACCCAAGAGTATTCATCCTCTGTATAGAAAGACTAAACATTTTGTCACAGCATTATTAGATCATTCCTGCCTTCAGAGAAGGTAGCAGAGTTTTCAGATTGGTTGTGTCATAACTGAATGATTTGCATCCTGACGGTACCATTTGAAGCAGAAGTGTTGGCCAGAGCCGGTTGGTGCTTAGAAGCAAGTGGTCAGCTAGTAGAGTAGAGCAATATCTCGAAAAGACAAATGGTCTTTTCTGCCTGTGTTTCAGGTACTGCTGGTGTGAGAACTTCAGGCTAGAATATGGGCACTAGACCCACTTCCCTTAGGGCTGATTAAGGACAACAGACAAGTACTTGGTTTGTTTATTGGTGAAGTTTGTCCGTACGGAGCTCTGAATAACATCAAAATTAAATGTTGATGGAAATGATCTGACCAGCATTACCGCAATAGAGATTCAGCCACTCTCTTATCTCCCCAGAAAGCATTGCAGAGAGTTAGTTATTGTTTATAGCTTCCTTTATTAAACAGAATAATGATTAGTTTAAAAAGGAACAGATTATTTTAGGACAAGGCTGCACCTTAATTATCAGATCAAACACTATGGAGCAGGAGTCCTTGTCGTAGTTACTGGCAGAGCCAAATCCTGTCCCAGTGAAATCAATGAGCATTTTGAAAGTGCGAATTCTGAAAGCCTGTTGAAGTTCTGACCTTGGACCAGGCATATGCTGCTAGCTGTCTACTTCATGCAAAATACCCACGAGGCCAATATGATTCACAGATGGGCATACTAATCCTATGCGGACAACAGCAGAGATGTGCTTGATCATTAAAATGGGTCTGATTTCATGCCCAAGAATGCCTACCATCCAAGCATTATATACAAGTGTTGATGATGTGTGTTCTGAGCCTAGTTAAGGGAGATAGAGACCCAGACCTCTTCTATCATTATCCCTTCAATGTTCTGGAAAAGACAATTTGCAAATTCAGAAGATGTAACATGAAGACTGCAAACTGGAGCAGCTACAGAGCAAATGGACTGTCATAAAGCAGGTGGGAGAACATTAACAAGAAAGGTTAAGTTTTTGCAAGATTATCCAGGCAGAGAAACATCCTGTCATGTGAGATGAGGTTTATATCTTAATAAACACACATTAGACATTCAGAAAATGCAGACCTAAAGTAAACAAACCACCACAGAATACCCTAGTGTTTCTAGATTAAGACAAAATAGAAGATGTATTAATTGTTTTATATGCTATCTCATGTTGATTCACCTGAAGATAGAAAGTGCTAGATTACACACTCATGCAGGACAAAGCAAGTAGAGGGAAGAGGGTGCAAAAAATTCTTCCATTCTGTCTGCATAGAGTGCTGGTATAAACTTGGTTTTGTATTAGCTACATGCAGAGATACATGAGAACTGAATTTCTCTGGCACTGTTAGAAATCCCATTAGGATAGGGCAGGGCCATAGCTTCACCTGCTCTTCTGCACAAGCTAGCAACGCTGGGCTGGCATGGGAGTAATTCATGCTATACCATATACACTGAGGACTCCTGGAGACATTGTGCTGCCTGGAGACATAATGCCTGCTGCCACTTCCACTGGGATGATATTCTTCTGCATTACCTCTTAGGGTGGAGGGTAGTGAAATTAGGAGGGTAAATACCAGGGAAGATGAAGAGCTATTTAAGATAAAGAACAATGTTGGCACAAGAACAAATAGGTATAAAGTAGCCGTGAACAAATTTAGGCGGAACATTAGAAGACGGTTTCTAACCATCAGAGGGGTGAGGTTCTGGAACAGAATATAATAGGAGTTATGGGGGCAAACAACTTAATTAGTATTGAGAGAGAGCTGGAGAAATGTATGAGTGCAATTGTCTGGTGGGATTGCTTGTGATGGTAGAGTGCAGGGTTCACTTCTGATTTATGCTTTATGTTCCTAAAGGCCACGTTTTAGGGTTTTAGCTGGCCATTGGCAGGAGTCAGGAAGGGACTTTTGCCCAATTGTATCCTGGGAGGTTTTTTTTATTTACTTCTTCTGAAGCATCAGGGATGGCCACAGCTGAAGCTGGGGCATTGGGCCAGTGCTCTGAGGCGGCACTGGGCATTCTCTTTGTCAGGTGCTTGGTTGGCAGGTTCTTGCTCATATGCTCAGAGTCTACTTCAGAGGTATGTACAAAAGGGGGCAGTTGGTGGGGGCACAGGAAGTGCGCCTCCAAAAGCAGCCAGATTTTTATTCCTGTGCACACCCCTGGCCTAACTAATTGATTGCCATCTGTGGGGTTGGGAAGGAAGTTTCCCTCAGGTCAGATTGGTAGTGACCCTGGGGGGGAGGTGGGTTTTGTCTTCCTTTGCAACATCTGGGCATATCTCACCTAATCATTTCCCTGCCATTGTAAGGGCCTTGAGCACTGGTGCACCTCAATCCCTCCCATTCTCTGCCTATGGCACATAATGGAGTAGTCTCCTGTGGGTCTCATTTACTTTAGTCTCATTTCAGTAGTGGAACGTAGCGTGTGGGTGCTGGGTCGTGGTGGTGGCTTGTGATGTACACGAGGTCATCTAGATGGTCTAGTAGTCCCTTATGCTTTAAACTCCATGACTATTAGTTTATCCCAAAGCAACACCCATAACAGCATTGCAGTGACTTTGCTGGGAGATTTTGCCTGACTAAGGTGTTTGCTAGGAGTGCTGAATGGTGTCCAATTGTGGTTTCCATTATGTTCTTTTTACATACATAGTGAGGAAAAAATTCTGTGTTTTTGGTGTTCTGTTAATGTTTCTGTCTGAGAATATCATTACAAGACATTTTCTTTTTTGAGGGTTTGGTTATGCATGAGTAATATTTTGCACAGTCTTATAAGATCCAATAAAAGCAAAGTTTAAAAAAGAACCCAAAAGAAAACAATACCTAACCAGATCCCTGAAGAAGTCAAAGCTATTTATAAAAATGAAAAAGAAAAAAAAAAACACCAAAAGAAACCCCCAACTATGGGAAATTCTACTCTGGGTGCAGGACTATAACTTTTAAAAAACAATCTGCTTGTGATAGCTCTTCCCGCCAATTTTATGGGCCAACAGCCACTGACAATAAATATTACTTTTCCATACTGTAAAGTCTTGTTCACTGCTTGGCTTTTGAGTGGTTTTAGTTGTTGTTCACCAATAAACAAGAATGCCAGTCTTGAGAATCACACCATATCAGTAGACACTATGTGAAGTTGACAAGGAAAGGAAAATTTCCCTTTTATTAAAGAATCGTCTATCAGGAGCCAGAGCATACATGCTGATTTTTTAGGGGGGAAATCGGTTTGTGTTTGTGGGTGATGTCAGATTTGTGGGCAGAAAAAGAAACTTAATAATTGCAATTATCTCTGAATCATCTCACTCATACAGTAGACAAGTTTCCAGAAGGTTATAGCACAAACACACCATATACTTTTGAATTATATACTATGTGCAGCTTAAGGATGTAGAGGAAATGTATTCTTCTTAATTTTCATGTTTCTTAGTTTGCTCCAATATTTGCAGCAAACTGCAGTCTCGCCTCTGAAATAAATGTATTTATTTTTGTGTACCAGACACTCACCTTATGTCTATCATATCCAGACTGATACTTGTTTCTATGAATATTCATAACAAAAATAACTAAACCCAGGCTGACCTTATTCAGCCCCGATTAGAGTGAACAATCCCATTGAACTTCAGGCACAATGCTGATGTTGCCCCTATGGCTCTGAAAATCTTACTGTACATTCTTTATAGCAAACTGAAACGGTTGATGTAAGGCTGGATCCATGGCTCAGTGAAGCCAATGGGAGTCTTCTGATTAACTTTAGGGGGCTTGGAAGCAGGACAATAATCATATTAAAAATGAGCATGAAAATAATTAGCCCTGAATATAGGCTTTATTGGCTTCTATAAATGGGAATTATAAATAGTACTGTTCAAAATCTTCAGAACAAAACAATCAGCTCAGCTGGTTTAAGGTTCGAGCCTAGCAATTAAATTAGTTCAGGTTTGCCTGAATCTGTTCCAATCCCCATCCCAAAACTTGTGTTGAATCATGAAATAAATCTTCTGAATAGATGCACACATTGAGAATGAGTCTTTGATGTTTCCCTAGTGCAATGTGGACTGGTGTATTGCTGTGTCACCTCAATCCCTCACTCTTGAAGCCCATCCCACTTTGCTCTGCCATGAGAATCCCCCACTCCTGGATTATTCACACACAGCACCCTGCAATCAAACTGCTCTGCACTGAGTGAGTGAGTGCCTCCAGTCAGCCACTTCTTGGATCACGCAACAGAATGACCCCAGTTAATATCCCCCAGTCCCAGATGCAACCCTAGGAACTTCCATCTTACAATGTTAAATTCTGCCCACTGAACACCGCAAGCTCATATAGTTTGTCAATTTAAGAAAAAAATTGATATGCACCAGCCTTGTTACTTCAAATGGCACCTTAAAACAAATGCACTGTCTTAGGCAAAACAAACAAACACGTTTATTAAATATAGAAGGATTTAAAGTGATGAAAAGTCAGAGGAATGTTAATCAGATTTGGTCAAAATAAACAAGAGCAAAACCTATCCTAAACTAAGCTTAATACTTTCAGCAGCCTTATAAGCTCAGATGATTCTCACCACAAGCTGGCTGGTTTCCTTTCAACCAGGCTCTCAGCTTTGGTCAGCACTTCAGTTGCTTGGTGGTGTTTGTAGATGGAGGTGGGGGAGAGAGAACATGGCACAATGTCTCCCCTTTTCAAAAAGAAGTTTCTTCTCCCTTCAGGTTCAGGTGACAAACAATGTCCTTCTATGGTTTCATCTGTGCCCTGAGTCAGTGAGCATCATCTTATCATGGTTTCTTTGTTGATGCCTAGGTCAGTCCTTTGTTCCTGGAATGCTGAGCTGGGTTTATTCTTTGCATGCTTTAATGAGGTGTGAATTGACCCTATGCTCCTAGAGAGTTTTGCCTGGATATGTTTTAAGCTATTAGGACACATCTTTAGGAGTATCACACAGTGAAATCTCATAACTATTGTGATAAAGTCAGGCTGGATGGCTTTAAAAGGGTGTGCTGGGGCCGGTATGAGGGCCTGAAAGGGTTAAAAACCCTCTGTCTTGCAGGCAGAAGAGAAAGCACAGCAGGGCAATTAAAGGCACTTGGACCCAATCAAGGGCGGGGCCAGGGGTATTTAAACCCTGCCTTCCCTAAAGGAGGGGGAGGGAACAAATGCAAGGGAAGGTGCCAGAAGGGGTAGAACAGCTGGAAGAGAAGTTTCCCTCCCAGGCTGGGGGACAGAGCTCCACTAAAGCCAGGGGAGACAAGGTAACTGGGGGTGCCCTAGCCCACAGGCAGAGGTAAAGCATGAGACCCAGCAGGGGGAGGCTGGCAGTCTGCCACACTATACATGTGACATTGCAACAAACATCATACTATAACATCATTGCATCATGAACATTCCAGTAACGTCTCACATGGCATACTCTGCATTAAACAATACTCAATTACACTATAAGGGTGACCATGGGGGTGCAGGGTGTCACAGAGTCTTTTGGGTTTTTCTTTGATTTGATTAAAAAAACTTTTGTGACACGTAGCCATACGTTAGGTGTTTTGGGTTTGTAACAGGATATGGTGCAGATGCAGCCTTTCTCGAGATGATGCACAGCCTTGTTCAGGCATTGTACTGGACAAAAGCTCCATGTTGAGATTGCTAGATTTCTCATTAGCCTTTGACACCAGTGATCATATGTTGTTGATGGTTAGGCAATATTATGGGAGTGAACGGGGAAGCCCTCTGCTAGATCCATTCATTCCTGCCAGACAGATCTTGGACAGACATGGAGGATGACTTTCTCTTCATCGCTGAAACCTCCATTTTGTGGAGTGTCACAAGGCTTAATACTATCTTTAATACCTACATGAGACTGTGTCATGGGGCGCACCATTCATCACTGGACTAGCACCTCCTCCTGGTATTCTGGGGATTAGCTCAAGGTTAATGCCCCCCTCATCTGCAGTTTGCACACCATCACTGTCTGCTTGCAGCTCCTTTAGCAGCCTAAGGAACCACAGCATCCTCTTCAGGGTTTGGCCCTCTGGCTGTGTCGTTGTCTGTGTTCCCCCCTTCTGGGAGAGGTTTACCTCCTAGAGGGTCCTCTCCCACTTATTGCCTTGGTGCCACTTGCCCCATGGCTGGTAGGGGAACCTGGGCCCACCCTCTTTTCTTGGTTCCAGCCCAGGAACACTCAGCTCAACAGTCTGGGCCTTCTCTATCTAGCCTCACTGCTCTATCCCTGGACTTCTTCCTACTACTGGTTAGCCTTATCTTCCTGGACCTACCAGTTCCCAAAGCCTTCTCCTTTTTCCCAGGGAGTGAATGCCACCTGCAGTCCTTCTTTTTTCTTGGGAGTGTCTGCCTTTTCCCAGCAGCCTCTCCTGCTTTCAGCTCCTGGACTTTATAGGCTCTGCATGTTCCTGTCTAGCTGAATCTCCTTATTTATCTGTCTAATGAGTTAATTAGCTCATCTGGCCTGCATTAAACCTTGCAGAGTGAGTGTGGGGTAATCACCTAACACAGACTACACCAGGAGATTGTGAGACATCATAAGCCAATGACAATGGCATCCAGCTGTGCATCCCTTCTTCCACTGGTAGAGATCTCAATGGCAGGGGTCCAGCTCTGGATCATCTTGCTAGAAGGATCATCTCAGAATACTCAAGGAGCTGACTGAGGAGATATCAGAGCCATTAATAATTATCTTTGAAAACTCATGGAAGACATGAGAGATTCCAGAGGACTGGAAGAGGGCAAATATAATGCCAATCTATAAAAAGGGAAATAAGGACAATCCAGGGGAATTACAGATCAGTCAGTTTAACTTCAGTACCCTGAAAGATAATGGAGCAAATAATTAAGCAATCAATTTGGAAAAACCTAGACGATAATAAGGCAATAAGTAACAGTCAGCATAGATTTGTCAGGAACAAATCAACCTAATAGCTGTCTTTGGCAGGATAACAAATCTTGTGGATGCAGGAAGTGATAGATGTGGTATATCTTGACTTTAGTAAGGCTTTGATGTGATACTGTCTCACATGACTTTCTGATAAACTAGCAAAATACAGCTTAGATGGAACTACTATAAGGTGAGTGCATAACTGGTTGGAAAACTGTTCCCAGAGAGTAGTTATCAGTAGTTCACAATCAGACTTGAAGAGTATATCAAGTGGGATCCCACAGGGATCAGTTTTGAGTCTGGTTCTGTTCCATATCTTCATCAATGATTTAGATAATGGCATGAAGAGTACAGTTATAAAGTTTGTGGATGATACCAAGCTGGGTGAGGTTGCAAGTGCTTTGGAGAATTGATTAATATTTAAAATGATCTAGACAAACTGGAGAAATGGTCTGAAGTAAATAGGATGAAATTCAAGAAGGACAAATGCAAAGTATTCCACTTAGGAAGGAACAATCAGCTGCGCACATACAAAATGGGAAATGACTGTCAAGGAAGGAGTACTGGGGAAAGGGATGTGGGGGTAATAGTGGATCCCTAGCTAAATATGAGGCAACAGCGTAACACTGTTGCAAAAACAGCAAACATCATTCTGGGATGTATTGGCAGGAGAGCTGTAAGCAAGACACGAGATGGAATTCTTCTGCTCTGCTCCATGCTGATTAGGCCTCAACTGGAGTACTGCGTCCAGTTCTGGGTGCTATATTTCAGGAAAGGTGTGGAGAAACTGAAGAAAGTCCAGAGAAAAACAACAAAATGATTAAAAGTCTAGAAAACATGACCCACGAGGGAAGATTGAAAAACTGAGTTTGTTTAGTCTGGAGAAGAGAAAACTGACAGGGGACATAACAGTTTCCAAGTACATAAAAGGTTGTTACAAGGAGGAGGGAGAAAAATTGTTCTTGTTAACCTCTGATGATAGGACAAGAGAAAATGGGCTTAAATTGAAGCAAGGGCGGTTGAGGTTGGACATTAGGAAAAACTTCCTAACTATCAGGGTAGTTTAGCACTGGAATAAATTGTCTAAGGAGGTTGTCATTGGAGACTTTTCAGAGCAGGTTAGATAGACTTCTGTCAGGGATGGTCTAGATCAGACGTCCCCAAACTGTGGGGCATGCCTCGTAGGAACATTTGGGAGGGCATGGCCAGGCCCAAGTGAGCCCCCAAGGAAGGGGCGGGAATGGAGTGCCACCCAGCCCCACTCTGCTCTGGGCCTGCCTGCAGCCTCCACCCCTGGCTCCCAGCTTGGCCATGGCCATGGTGCCCATTCCCTGGCTCAATCTCAGCCCCTGGTTGTGGCATGTGGCCTCTTCTCCTGAGCCGCACCTTGTCCCCCACTCGTGGCACCCACACCTGGTCTAGACGTCTGACCACAACCTCGGTGCTCAGCCCTCACCTGAGTCTCAATTGCGGCACCCAGCCCCCTGCATCGGCCCCCAGATGCTTTGGGCCCTCTCCCAGCCTCGGCCTCTGACCCTGACTGTGGCTCCATTCCCCACCCCAGCTGAAGGTGGAGAGGAGGGAGCTGTGTACGGTGGTGAGGGAGTCGAAGGGTAAAATGTTTGAGGACCACTGGTCTAAATAATGCTTGGTCCTGTCTTGAGTGCAGAGAACTGGACTAGAAGACCTCTTGAGGTCTCTTCCAGTTCTAAACTTCTATAATTCTAAGGGGTCAGATTGAACCAAACTTGACTGTATTTTCAAAACTCTTCCTAAGGAAGCAACACCAAACTCCCAAAACATGCACACAACCGCCCACTCAAAAGTGAATTTAAATTCATGTGTCCGTATTCCTTGGGGAACAGAGATAAATAACACCATTTTCGTTATGAATGCTGATACTTACTTCTATATGGCATTTAGCTATAAAAATGACAGGCACCATAGAAATACTTTTGTTAGATGATAGCAAAGTGGAAGGCAAGCAACAGCAGCTTCTAATCTATAAGTTTTTTATTCCCCCTTCTCCTTCATAAGATTTCAAGGTTCTTTTTTTAGCAGTGGGATGGGGCAGTTGGTGGTGAACTCTTTCCAGATATTTTGATAGCAAAATGTCCCATCAAGCTGAGAACAAATTTCTCTATATTGAGAACTACATAAAATGACAGTTAGCAGAATAAGTAAAGGGCAAGGAATGTTGAAATCTGAATAACTGATGGAGGAAGTAATGATAACTTATAACTGATTTTATAGGGATTGAATATACAATATTTTCCTGTGTAAACAAAACTGTTAATTTTAACTGTCCATATGTTTCTGTTTCTAGATTATTTTCTTAGAAACATTAATCATAATAGCCACACTCTTGATTAATGTACTTTCTGCACCATTGTCATTTTAATGTGTAAGTAGAGAATTATATGATGATTTCAACATGTGTCTCTGATATGTTTGTGACACATGAGAAATGAATTCAGAAAGAGGGAGACTAGTGCACCATCAGTGTCTAGTTTGTTAACAGCACATGCCATCATGGACATTAGAGCTTTAACTATCACATTGAATTCAGACTGGATACATGTTTACCCAAACAGAATGAGATGATGTAGGGCTGTTTGAAAACATTTCTCACCTTGGACAAAATCTAAGGTAAACCCAGTTGTGACTTTTATACAAAAACACAAAATGGACTCCATTTGCACTGAAGTTTTCAATTACCCATCTGACTTCAGAAGCAAGTTTTTACAGGTGAAACTGCTATATTGTGTGCACGCAAGTGTGAAAAATGTTAAATTTCAAAATGGCTAATCTTCTCTTTGTGGCAAATTTACAAATTCTCCCCCCAAAATCTCTAATTACAACAAATAATCTGTGAAGGGGAAAATGGTGTACTGCATACCATGCAGCTGAGAGTTGTGTACCAATATAAAATAATACAAATTATCAGCACCACCGTATACTCATTTCACTAGGGAAAGTTCCAAAGCAGGATGCACCCTGTCCACCCCAACTGATCTAGGGAGGTTGGAATTTACTAAGACCCTGATCCAAAACACAGTTTTGGTGTGGCAAAACCAAAAGCCAGATGATAATGTCTTGCAAAACTAGCTCTAGGACCAGGCAATAAACTAACAGTAGTAGGACTTAACATGAAAGTACTTGATGTTAAAGGGCCAAAGTCAGACCCCTTGGTCTTAGGTTAGGCAGATGCAACTCCATGGACTTCAGTAGAATGAAATGAAACATTTAAATATCAGTACATTACAGGATTTCATGTTAGTTGGCTCTCAATGGCGTCCATACTAAACTCATTCAATTTACAAGTTAAAATGTTTATTCTAACTGCCAACATTGCAAACAATCTAACAGACTATTCTGCCACTCACATCGTCACCAGCAATAAAAGACTGTGCAGTCAGAATTTAGTTGACCATTTTATTGTCGCTGCGTGAGTCGACGGTATCCAGCTTTCTAGTTAACTCTGCAGAGCTAGTGCATGTTGTTGCCAGTGGAAGAAACCTTGTGGACTTGAAAGGATTTAGAAAACCAGTTCAAATTCACAAGCTCTTTTCTGTATAATTTAAATCTTTTTATTTCCTTTTTCTTTACACAAGAGTTTCCATTTTGTAAAAAGGAATGTTTTCTAAGGGAAAACATGTACCAGTTTTATGAATAAATTACATTAAGGTTTTTCTGTCTTTTCTTCTCATTTAACATGTCTAGGAATCATATATTCAGGTGAAATCTTACATTCTCCTGGGTTGAAATGTGTTGGAAAATTGTTGTAATGTCCTTGAAATGGTTTCATGTAATTATACAGTGAACTGTAATGTGCATAGTGATGTAAGTGAAGATTGTACAAGGTTATAGATTGCTCTTGAGAGATGATAAATGGCAAAGTTGGAGTCATTTATAACTATTTTGCTCACTAATAACTGAAGTCAGAGTAAATCCCTCTCTGAGATAAATTGATTATTGTTAAACATTTAGGCCTATGTGAAATTTCATGTTATGAGGTGCCTGCCCTGTTTACTTTCAGAATGGTCAATTAAAGTAAGTTCACATCATGGGGAAAAAATAAAATCTTTCACAAATTGCAAGTTATACATCAAAGTAACTTGTAACTGCCAGTAGAATCTGTTTCTAAGTAACTTAATAAAGGCCTTTCTATGTTGATTTGTATATAGTTAGAATTGCTCAGCTATAGTCAAAGTATTTCCCATGAAATGAAGAAAATTAACTTCGTTTTGCTGATGTCTATCTTTGAACCTCATTTTCCTAAAAAACTCCATGAGAAGATTAAAAGAAGTGTTTTCATTACACTTATCTTCTATGAAATTCTGGGTTTCTTATTTGTTTTTGTTGAGTCTAATTCATCCCTTTTAAATCTGTCAAACAAGAGCCAGACCTGTTAAACACATGGTGGTAAATTTCCTACAGAAAACCAACAATTGGTTTGGGTTTTCTTTGTTTAGGCAGAGAGCGTTGTAGGAAACCATTTTTCTGGATCACTGGTAATATAAATACATACAAATTACAGCTTTCCATTTAACTGTATCAAAAAAAATTTAGTGGACAATGCCATATATTCAGACATGCAAAATTATTCAGTGAGAAACAAAATCACAATTTCAGGTCCCTGATTTCTATTACTTTAATGTCACACACATTCTTATTTTACTGGCAGTTCTTCTACAGTATATGTTTCAGTGGATGCACTCTCCCTATTTTGTATTTCCCTTCTGATGCTAAACATAGACATAAGGAGATGTGGGCAGGATATCATACCTGGGTAATTAGTGAGTGATTTTCAGAGAGGGTCATCTGTCAACATGATCTACAGTGTGATAGGTTGTTCAGTATATCATGTTCACACAAAGACTATATCATATACATACACATGAGAGGCTTGATTCTCCATTAATTTGCACCTTGTCATTTGCACTTATAGAATGTGAATGGAATAATCTGGTAATGTTTTACATCCACAGGTTTATGTGACTACACAGGATACAAGCCCAACTGAGTCTCAACTCTGAGTTTCAATACATGGGTTTAGAGAACAAGTCTTGATTAACCAGCTCCTGTTAAAGTCAATGGCAGTCTTCCCATTGACTTCAGTTAGATGCAGCGCGTGAAGAGTATTCAGATAGCATAAGGAAAAAAAAGCAATGGTGAAACATTTCTTGTAATGTCCAATACAATCAAAATTTGAACTTCAAATATTTTTAATAACTACCTCTTCTGTATCTTGGGCAACTGGTCACTGTTGGACTTTGCTGAACAGTGTATGCTCAGATGAAAAACAAGCCAACGTCTATCATTTCCTTATAAATCAAACAACACTTAAGCAACTAAGCCTGAGTTCAGAAATTACAACATATACTACAGAAATCTATTTTGTTGCTATAAACTATTTGGGCAATAATGCTGTGGGATGAATGATAAATGCAATGCAGTTTCTTTTAACTCTCAAAGCTGCATTAACAACATAAAATAAAAATCCTAATACTCATCATAGTCTTTGTTTTTGTATAGCCTAGGGTTACTGCAAAAAAGTAAGGACTCTGGCTTGAAGATGCAGATAGATGATGGAGAATGTGAAAGGCCTTGGCTTAATGTCTTTATAATCCTGTCACCTTTGGCCCTTCTAAATAACCAGATTTATATTCTTTCTTCCAATAAACATACACAATTATTGCATTCTTCTATGATTAAGACTTTATAAGAGCATGATATAATTCCCCATGGCAAAGTTATCATAATAAAACTACACTCTAAGAGAATTAATGACAAGCAGCTCAATGCTCCAGGGATATAGTATAAGTTATTCTCATGATAACCCACACCCTCTGTTTGCTTTGTTCCCTCTGTCTCTCATCTAAATTGTATTTTCACTAAGGACTATTCAGTCTATCATTAAAACATGAAGGTTTACAGAAGAACTTTGAAAAGGCTTAAACTTAATTGATGTCCAAAAACTCTCAGTCTGCAAATCAAACACAAAAGACACTTTACCTCCTTTTTGCAAACAGAAAGACGTCTAAATAAAATATCACCCCTGGAACAGAAGCAACTGACTTTTATGTTCTCAACACAAAAATGGAAGAACTCCATTGGTGGCCTTTCTAATTTACACCACACACATGGCAGTCTTTGACATTCAGTTCCCTTAATATAAACAGAAAAGACAGTCTTTCTCCTGAAGTTCAGAATTGAATGATAAGGCCTTTGCACATACAACCACCATCCAAATGCCTAATGGCACCTTAGAAGATATACAGATCTGAAAAGTAGATGCATTAAAATTAATTTTAGATTTTAGTCCAAAATAAAAGGTTGCTGAAACACTACAGGCCTGATTTAATAAGATGTCCTGTCTACATGACCTTAAGCCAAATTTGATAATGGCTTAAAACTGGATTTAACATGATGTAAATGTCAATTGTAAATGGGGTAATAAAAGCTCTTGCAATTGATCTGCTATTCCCTTTGGTATTAATAACATGCCTGACTAATTTTACCAGTCCTTCAACAGGTTTCTAATTAATACTGAAAGGAACTAGATAAAAGCCTTCATCGTCTCTATCGTATATCAGTTCAAAGTGGGCTGCTGCTCAGGAGATGCCATTTGATTTGTGTAAGTGAATTAGTAATTTTGTTTTGCTTGTTGCTGTAAGTGCTTGAGTGAGGCTTAGTGACCTCCTCGCTCCCAATAATTGATTTGGCACCTGCTGTAATAAAGATTTATGAACTGGAAAAAGAACGCAAACTGAGGCTGTTTTTGCTAAAACAAATATCAGTAAGATACTTGGTGTACCTTAATTTTATTTTCAGTTTTAATTTTTCATATGGCTATAATGCTGAGAAAAGTGACAGCCTTAAGAGTGAAATACTGTTTATCCACAGAGCAAAGTAGGTATGAGAGCAAACTTCTCCATGCTGTCTCATCAAAGTGTTGCAAGCCTGTTTCTATATGGACCACCTAGAGACAGAGCAGGGTAGATCAGTTTCTCAGGCATTCCTTGGCTTCTTGCTGAGACTCCCAACAAGGGTACCAGTTGATTTTTTGTTTTCTATACCTGCTTGATAGAAACTAGAAAGAGTCCACCAACTCATTACCCATATATACACACAATAGTAAGAACTTTCAGTTGCTGCACACTATTGAGATTTGAACTTGGGACGGCTGTGTAACCTGTTGCCAATCCCCAGTTAAAGCTATTTGGTCCTCCCTATACATCTTTTTTTTTTTTTTTAAAGAAATTCTAAAATCATTCAAACTTGAATTTCCAAATGTTCAGAAAATAAAATCTACCTTCGATAATCCTGCCTTTCACATTTCAGGCAAATTTTCACTTCTAAAAAAATGTATGTCTCCAGGCTACATACAACTTTATCGGATTCTTCAGAAGGTATAGACTTGATGCAGGAACGACATGGTGAAATTTTATGCCTTGTGTTATGCCAAAGGTCAGACCAGATGATCATAAGAGTCCCCTCTGGCCCTAAAATGCATGAATGATTGAACGATACAATGGAACGGGCTGGTCAGGGACTGGAAGCAGATATAATCTCTGATGAGTTCCTGTGCACCAGCCAATGAATATCCTTTTGTGGGGTATTCATTCAAAGGTTTTAGCACTTTTGCAATGTCTTAACACTTATCAATAAAGCCAAAAGAAAGGGGAAGAAGCTGGACAAAGTGAACTTCATACAGGCATGTATTGCACTAGGTAGGCAGCCAGACAACAAAGCAGAGGCAGTCTCCCTTGTCTCCATGTGTAATCTCTTGGCATGATCAAGCACTGAAAAATCTACCAGAGGAATTTAATCAGAAAAACACAAAATAATCTAAATGAAGAATGTCAAGCATTAGTAACAAAACTTGGTCTACTCACAACCCAGCGAAATATTTTAGATGGGAAAGATGATGGCCCTGGATAAGTGACTGTAGCAAGTGGCTATAGAAACTTGGGCATGAGATAGATGCGGATAGACCTTTTCACTTGCAAATTCTATTTCGTCTCCTCCCCCATCAGCTGTCTCTTGTGCCTACTGTCCTGTTGACAATATTCACCTTCTCCACCATGACAAGTCTGGAAATACAAAGAGCTTCCCAAGTTATTCTGTGTGGGTATTGGGAGAGTATTGTCAATGACTGCAGTAGGGTTGGAACTTCAGTGAGTTGCATGTTGTAAAATGAGAATTTGCCGATGGACTTCAAAGATCTTAGTAAGGTTGTTAAATTACAGGAGAATGGGCATGGAGGAAAGAGAGAACAGATAGAGGTTTTTTAATCATTTCTTAAAATTTTGCCATAATAGCATGCAGCTGTAAAAATAGGCAAATACCTACCACAATGTAAAATTTCCAGCCATATCTGCCTACCCAACACACAAAGAGTGAAATTCATATGATACTTCTCTCTGTTTTCTTTTCATATTCATAATCCAAGGACAGAAAATTAAGAATACTGAACCCTGTGTTATTAACAATAGGTCTATAGCCAAACTTTTAAAAGTGGCCGCTTATTTTGGGTACCAAACTTATGACACATGAAGCTGATTGTCAGAATTGCTGAGCACTTGGAGCTCTCATTGACCTCAGCTGGAGCAGCGGAATGAGGGTTCCCGTATTGCTGGCCCTTTCTGAAAGGTTTGGCCTTAAGCTTCATAGACAAATTTTCAAGCAGCCATTAACCCTAAATTTACCAGAGCCTGCTAAGCAGTCTAATGGATTTTATAAACATTTCTTTTTCAGTTCAGTTAGTGTTTCAGAGAATTTGTGCTTATTAATTCTCTGTACTTAAAAGGCAATGTTTGAGTAATTGAGTTTTCATGTATTTTTATCCTTTACTTGTCAATGTTGTGTAAACTCTTTCCCAGCTGGCATTATTTATACAGTTATATAAACTATGTCTAGGCTTCATTTCACAAGTAGAAATTCTGATGCAGAGGATAAAAATGGCAATAAAAAAAAACAAAAAACAAAAAAACCCGAAAACCCACCCTACTGTTACGATTCCCTCTTGCGATTTCCTGAATATCATAAATTATTTATACTACACCTATGATACAACCCAGGCTCTCCACCGAAAACCAGCTCCATGTCACCACACCCTTCTTGTGGTCTCCTGGCCCAACTCCTCTTTAAGCCACACATTTTGCTATGCATTATGGGTTGTGTGCCAAACACTCTCCTGACTTTTCCATTAGTGGCATCTAATAGATACGCCAGTAAAGCATGGATTCTTTGTTGCTGTATTTTGTGTAATTTGAAAGCCAAGCACCCCTTCAGGAAAATGAAACCAATCATGCTTCCCATATGATGCACCTCCTTTCTGTATGTCCCATCCCACCACATCTTTATAGGGTTATCATCTTAAAAAACATGAGTCACTCAGGGCAACGGTTCCCAACCTGGGGTGTGTGACCCCCTTGGAGGGTGCCAAGGATTACAGGGGGTCCAGGAGGCTTCAGTAATATTGAGATAATTTATCCCCCGAGCCTTGCGCCGGCCAGAGTGGAGAAGCAGCCCCCTGAGTCCTGTGCCAGCTGGGTACAGCCCCCCCCCCGAGCTCTGTACCATCCAGAGAGAAGGAGTACCCCCCCAACCCTGCACTAGCCAGGTGCAGCCCGCCCCCAAGCTCCACGCCGGCCGGGTGCCTGGCTGGAGCAAAGAAGCAGCCCCTTCCCCCCCCTCAATGGAGCAGCAACCCCAAGCTCCAGCTGGGCACAGCAGCCCTGAGTTCTGCACCAGCCGGAGTAGAGGAGCAGCTCCCCACAGCTCCAAGCTGGCCAGAGTGGAGCAGCCCTGCACCGGTTGGGGTCTGGGGCAGCCCTGGCCAGCTGCCAGGACCCATCACCTCCATAACTCCCCATCCACGAGGGACAGGAAGCGGCAGGGCCACATGGAGCGTGTCAGGGTGGCTGAGCCAGGAAGGGTTAGCTTTTTACTCAGGGAAGAGTAGTTTCTGATTATTATTTTATTTATTTCTGTAATTTAGTATTGTTACTCTCATTATATGTATTTATAGGGGTGTGTGTGTTTCTGGCCGGTGAGAGACCTGGGCCTTGGGGTGGCACATGTTTTGCCTAGTGTTAGCTAGTGGGGCTTTCACTCAAAAAGGTTGGGAACCACTGAGTCAGGGGCCGAGGCAGGGGAATGGTTGACTAGAGGTGGAGCCCAATAGCTGCTCGCATGGACACCAATAATCACGTCATATGTCTTTGGAGCACCTTGTTTGTCTAAATTTTCTGGAGAAAATTAGGAGAGTAATGCTGTTTCATTTGGAGAATTTAAAACTATGCTTTAGTCAATGTTTAGGTTACTTGAATTGCCAGAAAGATAGAAAATAAAGATCCTGAATGGGGAATTGGAGGGTACAGCTAAAAGACAAGTGAGTACATGTCTGCAAAATGAAAAAGACACATAGAACAAATATTCAAAAGATTAGGCTGTATGTTTGACACTCAATCCTTGTCAGAACTAAAACTGAGGCTCTTCCCCAGAGGCCAGGGTACAGTTGCTGTCTAACAGACAGTCTAAGGGAATACACATTGGGGCTACATGAAGTTTTACGAGCAATAGAAAAGTTAGAACTGCACGATGCCCAAGATAATGATAAAATGCAGAGAGACAAATTTATTGAAGGGTTCTATGATGATATTTTACATACAGAATTAAGGTTATTGAACATCACAAACAAATGAACGAGGCAAGAATCGAAATGCAATGCCACGTGGGAAAAGCCAAGAACTAACAAAAGGAGTACTATAATAAAACAGACAGTGCAGAACCTTTGATGAATGGGGAAAGACTCTTGTTGGAATGCACAAAGGATGGGAAATTAGATGACACCTGGCTTTCTGAACCTATGTAAATTTGCCGGTGTACAAGATTCAAATGGAATCTGACGTGCAAGTGACTAAAGTCACACACACGAATCTGCTGAAACCTTGCAGGGTCAAAGTAAATATCGCAGTGAATACTGCAACTCAGAACCCTCAGACTGTGGGTCAGAGAGGCAGGGTCATACTCTTGAAGAAGAGAGATTATTTAGGGTTCCTATAGAACAATGGGTTTTGTCACCCAGGGTGACACCTATCGGTAAAACCAGGGTGGTATTGGACATGGAGACCCGCAGGTGATCCATGAGCTCAAATTGTGGTATCCCTCCAAAAAGATCGGTTCAAGAGGTGTTTGGGGCAGAAATACTGGAGCCATAGGAGTGGCAGAATCAGTTAAATGTATATTGTTATAAAAAATACAAACAGTTACATTCTTAACCCTTGTATCTATTTATGGGGCAAACAAGGGGATACATATCATTAAGGGCAGGTGAGTGTGGTAACCCTGGTCCCAGCACTAGCATCTGCTGCTATTGGTGCCTGCAGCTGTGATGCAGCAGCACGGAATGCTGCCCTGGAAAAGGAAAAGCCAATGGGAGAGTCGCTTGAGCCAGGGAGGGGCTCAGATGATGTTGGAAGGGGAGGCAGTTGGAGGAAAAAAGCTGTTGGAGGAGGATCTAGATGCTGCGGTAGTAGATGGTCCTGAGTTGGGGTAGGAGGTGAGGTGATAAATAAAAGAACAGGAGAATGAAAGTAGGGGACTGGAGAAGGCAGAAGGAAAATAGGAGCGGTGTCAGGTCAGGAGAAGCAGAAAAATAAAACTGGGTATGTGAGCAGATGCTACTGGAGAAGAGAAGTAGAGGGAAATAAAATCTAGAGACATACTGAAGAGACAGTATCAAGAGCAATAGCTGAAAGGAAATACAATTGGTGAAAAAAGGAATTGATTGAAAGGCTGTGTTAGATCAAAATAGATCTTTAAAACATTAAACAAGAAGCCCAACCACCAAAGACCTAAAGTAAATGAACAGAGAAATGACTATCTAAATAGCTATTGATGGAATACAGTTCAAAGGCATCTAATGGACAAGTGAGGGTGACTAGATGAAGAAACTCTGTTTGTGAATAAACTCGGTAACAAGAAAAACAATCACAGGAACATCAAACTGAGAGTAGACTACAAGGTCAAGAAGCAGCAAAGGATAGGACAGCTGGACTGACAATCAAGGAGAGGAAAGGTTGATCCTTCTCTGAAGTGACATGATATACCCTTGAGTAATTTCTTTTATTCTTGTTAATAATGATGCATTTGGTATTAACTGCACAAACTAAAGAAGAGTAGTGTGTACAAGCTCACCAATGTTAATGTGTCATTAACTTATAGTTTATCATTATAAATAGTATTTAATTTAAAAATGTAAAATTATTCCTTTTATTTTGCCTTTTTTTCTGCCTCTCCTCACAGTTAGCATAGACTAACCTAGTTTGGGTCACTGCACCTGTACATCTTATCTTATACATCTTACATGCCCACTGGCTATGCCTTTGTGCCCCTTTCTCTCCCTCACAGAGGGAGATTCTTCTCGATACTTCATTTAATCCTTTCGGCTATGCTCTGAGCTGTGAAATAGTTAATGTTGACATTTAAATATACCAAAATTGCCATCTGAGTGCACTGTTGCTAACTTTCATGACTGCATTGTGTGTGTTGTGATATTTATTAATTTTCTTATAGTTCCTGAAGGCTTGTGGTTAGGTGAAAATCTCAGTTTTAATTTTAAAAAAGTAAGTTTCTGGCCCTCCTTGTTTGCAGAGAAAAGCTTGAAGACATGACCTCAATGCATCCCGAAAGCTCAAAAACCAAAGACACATAGAAAGAACCTCACATTATTTTTAATATCATGATTTTTGCGCCAATTTCATGATTTTTGCAGGGACTTTTGCAGGGACTTGTGACTTTTGAATGATGAGATTATTACTGTAATTGAGAGCTCAGTCTCCCCATATAGTTAATGTGTCTGAGAGAGTTCACCTTAAATATTACGCCGTCAGAGTTCCATTTGCTAGGAATGGGCTGCTAAGCAAGCATATTTAGAATGTGCTCTTATAAACCTCTGGCTTCTACTTCACCCTTTCTTTGAAGAACTTGGTTATAGGTACTGTAGCCTGGACCCTCACCACCCATAATGCCCAGCTTCAAATATATTTGAATTTGTGAGGCAACATGTGTTTTGGGAGGCGGGGGGAAAGACGGTGATATCAGTAGCTGAATTTCCCAGTATCAATAAGCCTGCAAAGAAGTTTAGAGGTGAGTGCTGATACAATTTTTTTCCAAGTTGTCCATATATATAAATGTTCCATATGTATACATTTTATAAATATATAAAATTTCCCCCTGCTTGTTAGCTGAATACCCTAGCATCTTTGGAGGTTCTGAATGGTTATGTCATTTGAAACTAACTCTTCCTGCTCTCGGTGGAATCAGGTGGGGATGATCTTTCTTAGTTGTCACACAATTCTTGCCCTACTGCATCATTTGAAGTGACTTCTTTAAACACTGTGTGTAGATCTAGCTCTGGCTCTCTTCCATGAAAATACTCTTTGGTCCATGGGTGGGGAGCCAGGAACTCTACGTCTTGCTTTGACTGGTGGTAGTAATTCTGTGCACTTCTCAACTCTTATTTTTTTAGCAAGGCTTTGTGTGCTTAACATAGGAGCCAGGAAAATATTGTCAGCCTCATATTACAGATGGGATGACAACATTAGAGAGAGGTTGCATGGAATCATTTATGGTAGTGCGGGGAGTAGAATCCAGGTTTCTACTAGGGTAGGCCCAAATTTTAGCTACTATGTCTCTCAGAACGAATATGCCAAATCTAGATGCTCAGCTCTGCTGACTGTAAAACAGGGCTATTCCTCCACGAGTACCTTCACAAAGCCTTCTGTAAACTACAGATTGATCATTAGGTAAATACAAATCATGATTAGCAACCAATTAGCACTAAGAAGTCCTAACTCTCAAGCCCCTTCTCTAACCATCAGGCTATGTTCCCCTTCTGGAATTAAGAACAGATCCAGGAATTCAGATACCCAGCATTCTACTTCCGTTTAGCAAATAGTGGCCTGTGAGGGAATAGCTTTCTTTCTCTTTCTCTTTTTTTAAAGTATAGGAATTTTCATTCAAAAAAGGGAGCCTTAAAACAATTTTATCAAGGTTGTAAACTCAAGCACTCAAACATTAGAAAATGCTGGAATTAAGATAACCTGTGCAAAATTGATACTGCTATTGCATGTATGCATTATGATGCATTCTTTAATTACATGATCACATACTACTTTTTTTCCACAGGACCCCTGCCTCATTCAGTGCACAGGATAGATAGTGAATGAGAGATAGCTAAGTAACGAATGAGACTGCTATATTGTAGGATGCTGTCTCATTGGTTGCAGAAGTTGGAAGTCATGTAGGAAATAGGATACAAGGAGAGAAAGGATGGTCTCACAGTTAGAGCACAAAAGTGGGACTTAGCAGAACTGAATTCTGTCCCTGGCTTTGCCAAGGACTTGCTATGTGATGTTGTGCAAATCACTAACCCAAGTTTTGGTAGTTGCCGGTTAATTGTGTGTTACTTATTTTCTGGCTGCTCAATCTGAAACACGTAGGTCCTGACTTGCAGAAGTACTCAGTACTCAAACTTCAAATCAATAGGAACTGTAGGGGCTCAGGACCTCTGAAAAACAAGTCTTTAGTTATCTCAAGTTGGGTTCTCCGTCAATGAAGCATCTAAAATTAGTGGCCTTAATTTTACTGTGCCTCAGTTCCCCCTCTGTAAAATAAAGATAATAATACTTGTCAACCACAGAGGTGGTGTTAAGATAAATAATTCAGACCTTGATTTAGAAAAGCATTTAAGCACATAATTCTCTTTAAATACGTACTTAGGTCCCACTGACTTCAATGGGACTGAAGTGCTTAAATGCTGGCCGGACTAGGGATACTTTCCTGAATCAAGGCCTAATATATGTGAGGCACTTAGCTACTGTGGTGATGAGCACCCTAGAAAAGTCCATGAAGAAACACCAAAATTCCTTACTCAGTGCAGGGTTTGGATGCCATACAGGAAAGGGCTATTCTGATGAGAATACAAAGAAATACTGACAGGCGCGGTACTCACTGAGCACTGTCCGTCCTGTGCACTGAATGAGGCAGGGATCCAATGGGAAAAATAGCATGTGAGCATATCATTAAAAAGTCTAGCCTAATGCTTAGGCACAAGAGGGTAGAATTAAGATTTTACAGGCTACTTTAATTCTGGCATTTACTAATTTGAGAGTCTGATTCTGCAGCCTTAACAAAGATAACTGTTAAAATATTATGGAGTATTGCATAAAATGTTACTACTTACACAAAGTATATGTGTAAGATGAAATTGTGTTTTATTTTACATGTGCCCCTGTTAAACTAAAAGATGTTGCTGAAGATGTTACTAGAGTATATTCCGAAGACATTCTTGGCAAGTGTTCAGCCTTAGTAACTTTGTAAATTACATTCCAAGCCTGTGTGTTTTAATAAATAAAATGGGAGACCAGAATACATAAGGGTAATACTGAGAACTGAGGCACAACCTCTATGAAGTCTCCAAATAGGTTCCAGTTTCTGGAAAACTACCCAAGCAGCTGTCTAGTGACGTTTACAGTAAGTATAAAATATTCAAGTGTGAGCAGTTGGAATCCAGCTCTTATGTGGTTTCTGAGGCTAAAAGATTTCTGCTGGCATGCTTTTCTTGTGTGCAATTTTAGAAATATACACAGGCAGGAACACTGAATGATGTTTACTGTCATATATTCATCCACTCAGGGGGCTGGTTGCAACCAAAACTGGAAGAGTGGAAAATACAAAAGGCCAAATTTGGAAATGCAGTTTGAAAGTTTTCAATGTACATAAAATGGTAACAGAATATTTAAGCAGATTCATGTAATTATTTCAAGTTAGAGTGCATTAGGGGATCCCGAATAAATTGTTTTGATTACAGGAATGTCTGCTTTAGTCCATACATTTATCCCTTTTGCTGTATGCATCCTTTAAAATGAAGAAGCTTCACATCACTCGCTCTTATGTAGAGAGGCTTATTTTCAGCTCAGTCAAATAGCGTGTGTGGTGAAAACATTTCCAGAAAAACACTTGGACTTGTGGAATTTAATGAAGCCTTTTTGATATCTAGATGTCAAGGGATGTAGAGAGTCAGTCAGACTCATTCTACTTAAAATCTAGGCCTAGAACACAGGTTCTTATCCTGGGGGTTGTGAACAGTTGTCATGGGGTCATGACCACTCTCTTCCCATGTTTCTGAATGGGAAGGGAGTCCTGCCTACAATCTGGCAAGATGAGAGGGGATGCTGCTATGGAAAAAGTTCAGAATCATAGCTGTAGAGTTACAGATTTTACAGTCTGTAAAATGCTGTATCACTTCACTGTTGTTCATTTCTAAAAGTTATCCTTACATTTGTGTTGCAGTTTAACATGCATGGTAGTTGTTCTAGCTTTCCAGTAAACTTTTGAAAATAAGTTTTTTGCTTTTTTGATGTTTTTTTGTCTTGTATATGTGGAAATGGTGAATCTTCCCAGACATGGGATGTGTTACAACTGTGCAGGAGGAAAGGAGATCGAGGAAAATCGTCACATGGGCACCTCCTCAGGGATGTAGTGACTGAGCTTTTCTCCTCCAGTTCCTCAGGCCTACAGAAGAGGTAGCGGAGGAGCTGCCCAAAAGTAGATCTTGTCAGAAATTTTCTGACAAAACAAGTCCTCACTGGAAAATGCCAATTTGTCAAAACCAGAATGTTTCACAAAAAAGTGTTTCAATGAATTTTCTGACAATACGCAGGCAGGGTTCTGGCAAGTTCCAGCAAGTTCACCTGATGTCTGTGGGGGAGCCCAGATTTATGGGGTCTGGGGCTCCAGGGCAGTTGTGCCATGCTAATCACCTTTGAGTTGGGGACCTCAGGATTTCCAGGTTCCTTTCCACTATTCACTGGTAGGAAGCATCAAAATGGACAAGAGCAAGTCAATGTAAGTCAGCAACTGTCAGGAAGCAGTAGAGCAGTTAGGTGAATGGAGTTTAACCACTTTTTGTATGGGGAATATGAAGTTTAGTTTACTAACTATTTTTACTACTTTGTCACTGCCAGAGAGCGTATTTCATTTTGGAAACACCATGTTTCAGTGTTTCCAAGACATAGCATTGTGGGAATTTCAGTTCTGCAAAAATTTGAGTTTTTGCTTTTTGTCCTGAATTGGGATGAAAACTCAAAAATTATTCTGGACCAGAGACTTGGTTTCCCGACCACATCTGCCTAGGAACTCTTGCCATCAGTACTCTTCTTTTAAGGCAAGTTAGTTCCTGGCAGCTATGGAACTAAAGGTCAGAGTGTCACAGACACTCCACAAGGGTTTACTCCTATGAAGAATCGTTTGCAAGATTGGACCGTTAGGCTTTGTCTGCATTGCACTATAAATGTAGGGTCTTTGAGACCCAAACCTCCAAACTCGGTGTTTGTAAGCCTGGGCTTAAGCATCCCCACTGAACATTGACCCTAGGTTTTGAATTTCTGGACCAGGGCTCTATCCCAGGCTTCCTAGTGCTCTCCCCAGCTGTAGCCGCTCTAATAATTTGTTCATGGTGTACTGTGGTAAAACCTGACTGTCCATTCCGTGGCATTTTACAGGAAGTTGTTTCAGCCTGCCAACGCATCCTGCCAAGCTATCTTTTGGGTCTGCGCATTCCCCACAGCTGGAGCCAGCAACATGGAGGAATCACTGTTTGAAGAACTTGCACTTGAAGCCCTGCTTGGGCTTTCACTCCAGTTTTGGGAAACTGGCAGAGCATCCACGAGACACTGGATGAGTGTCTCATGAGAGACAACTTGAAAGTAAATTTGAACGTGTTGCTTGTCTCACACCACAGATTTACCTGACAGTGATTCTGTGACCAGGCGGCAGCACCCTTGGCAGAAGACTGCTCATTAGTGGCTATGGCTAATGCAAGAGAGAGTTCACTTTGTTTGCAGCTCAGCGATCAGAACAAAATGGAAGGGTTAATGATCAAACATCTGTACACGAACCTGGAGGTTGCTTCCATTTCCTGGGAGTTGATTGGCTAGTCTTGGGACAGAAAGGATAGGAACACTGGTCCATGGAATTGTGCTGGCGGATTCTCAGAGCACAAGTCTGGAGGACCCTCGCACAAGCTGAGTCCACACTACAAAAGGATGGAATGTGGACCTAAGTCCCACTAAGATTTGGTCTGAGCTCTAGAGGGCTTACTCGTCTGCACTAGATTTGTGTGTAGGTGGAAGTGGGGGTTGGGCTGAAGCCTGGGGCTGACCCTGGACCTATATTTCATAGTAGACATACCCTGAGTTTGGCTCTTTCCTAACCAGAGATTACTACTTATGCTAACTCATTTTTGTCATGCTGAAGTGTGTGGTCTGTGGGATTTTTTGGAATACAGGAACTGCCAGACTGGACCAGACCAGTGATCTACTACTCTAGTATCTTGTCTCTGATAGTGGTTGTTACTGCATACTTCAAAGAACAGTCCAAGAAGCCACCTAAAAAGCAATTATGGAATAACTTCATACAGGGAAAGTTTCTTCCCCATTAGTTAGAGGCAGGTTTATACCTGAAGCATAAGAGTTCAGGTCCCTTTCTGCAACCAGATAACTTGTTCTACTTGTGAGCTAAACTGCATTAAACCTCTGAAGATGAAGGGCAAAAGCAATGAACTAACCATGTCTGCCTATGCCACTCTATCATTCTCTCTGTATGTATTATTAAAACCTAATGGTATGTTTGAACTTTGGACAATTCTGGAATGCCCAAGTATTTAAACATGTTATGTTTAAAAATATTACACAAATCACTTTGAGTAAACTGTTCAATATTTTTTTTAAATGTGGGTTTTGATCATTCTGAACTTTTAACCCTTCCAAATGCTGTTAGCAGTCCAGAAAGACACTCCAGCTGTAACTGGGGTAGTACTTTACACAAACAGACAACACAGGCTGATAATCTAAATTGGAGACTTTTACGATATCTTCGTATGTGGGCACAGGCCTTAAGAACAAGGAGACCACACAGGCACTAACAGAGGCTCCCATAATTGCCCAACATTTTCACCACCTGTTCTAAAGCCATGTTATCAGATGTGAAAGAACCAGTAATGAACAGTTTATAAGCTATAAATGGAAGTAGCTATGTCAGGGAGCTGATAAACATTTCGGTGCAAATTATTTGTGCAGCAGAGTCTGTAATTTACACTACACTCAGTGCTTTAAAGTATTGGTTTCAAGTTACAGGATGTCAAAATTACTATCTGGGATGTGTGTGTGTGTGGGGGGTGGAGAATGCATTTAGGTAATATTTCTTGTTTAACTGATTCTGTCCAAGATAATGATATCTTTTCCTTGCACTTTCTGCTTCATCTGTACCACAATCTGCTGCCTCAATGTGAAAGCTTCCCTTTAGTTTAGAAAAGTTCAAGAATGGAGCCCACCCTGTTGAACAATTTCACAGACTTCAAAAGTCTTCATTTAATCTTGCAATAATGACACCTCAGCCTTTATTGCAGTTGTAAGTCAATGAACTCTTAAAAACATTAGCTGCTCACCCATTTGTTTAGATTTACACAAGCTAAAGGACCAGGCCACGTTCAAAACTGCAATTAAGGCTCCACTCCTCCAAATAGTTATGGACATGAGTAGTCCCACTGTTTTAGAAAAATCTTAATACAGAACTGTGAGTCTAGAGAAATATGCATGTGGAAAACATCTTTTTGTATGTGCAGCTGTAAGGCAATCTTTTTTTTTACATGAGGATTTATCTGAACTAACCATTAAAAGGTGACACTCCTGGAAATTATTAACAAATAAGCAAAGTTTAGGTTAAAGGAATGAGAGGATTTTCGTAGCTAAGAAGTGCTTGCAATTGTCTTTTCCAACTGTATTGTTAGAATCCTTCTAACATGGATTTCAGTGTGGAGAAATGACCTGAACAATCATATGTTCAGTGTTTCTTCATCATATACTCTTGCCTGAACCAATGTCTGCATTTAGGGTCTAGGGTGACTTGACAATGGCTAGGCTGCTGGTGTGCCAACACCACTGCCTATTGTGCTGATCAATATTGACTTGTTGCCTTATATGCTCCCATCTGTCTGTATTGTATCATTTTTTTCTCTTTTATAACTATATAGTAAACTCTTTGGGACATGGATCTTCTCAAAAGCCGAAGACCTGGATTCTATTCTTGGCTCCAACATTGACCTGCAGGTTGACCAAGGGAAAGTCATGTCACTGCTCCGTGCCTCAGTTTTCCCATCTGTAAAATGGGGATAAGGACACTGATCTCCTTTTTAAAGTGCTTTGGGATTCATGGATGAAAAAAGGTAGGTATTTTTGTTCTGTGTTTATATAGCAACTAGAATAATCAGGCCCTGGTCCATGATGCGGGACCTCATGTGCTAGAGTAATACACATTTTTTGGGAGGAGTGGGTAAGTGGAACATTAGAAATGGATCCAGCCATTCAGTTCAGGTGGGCATGCCCACATGGTCATTTTCTTAATGCTGTAGACAGGGAGCATCAGTTATTCTCAATAAAACAAACATAAAAATAACTTCATACTGTTCCTTAACTGATAGTATTGCAAGCATTGTCAGACTAACGGCTTTACTAATGCTAAAGGAGAGATTTAGTAAAATTCAGTCACCTCTTAAGTTTAGGGATTTTTGGATGTCTTGAGGTAGGTGAGAGAAAGATAGGAGGCCTGATCCCAGTGCGTATGGCATAATCCCATTGGCAGTATATATACTTACACTCACTACAATACAAATGGAGCTTGAATAGAGCTATATCAACTTAAACCTGCTGAGGATCTGTGTGCACGCGTGTTGTGGTGGGGAGAGGAAATGATTCTCACTGTAGTACTAACAATATTTGTTAGGTGGTGCTAGCATGTAGTGTGAAAGTACTGTCTTGAGGTGATGATTTGGAGCTATCACCACATCAGTGTAGCAGCATATTCGTGGATGGCAGCTGGTAGGAACAAAAGTGCTGGTACTCAGATTGATGGGCCCTGAAACCATATAGTTGATCACCAAAGGTCAGTTTAGTCTAGTCCCCCATCTCCAAACATGACCAATACCCTTTGCCTGAGAGGAAGACACTTCAAAACAAATTTCTTTTTAATGCAACACTGCATCACGTAGGAAAACTCGTGACCTGATCCCACCTGGTGATCAGTTTATTCCCTGAAGCATGAGGACTATTAGCCTAATGTTATCCTGCAGCATGTAATTGCAGATGCTGTTCTTTTTCATAAGGCAACAAGTGATTTTGCCTCACTGGGACTTCAGAGCAAAAACTCTGTCACATCCTGATTGGAGTGCTAAGCAATTTAAGAATTCTTTTAATCTGTTTGTCATAGGAAATAATAAAATACATTTATTTGCCAGTGAAGACTGAATAAGCATAAAATATAGTTAAAGTGGTGAGAGTTTTGTCATATAAGATGTTCCTAAAAAGAGCATGGAAAGAACTGACAATTAGAGGAAACATCTCTATCAGGAAATTTTATGCTTCAACTATCATAAAATGACATAATTCTTTGGTATTCCAAAACCTTAGGTAAGCCACTGAGTTATCTTTTGTGCCGGAGGGTGGGAGGTGGGGTGGGGGGGTGGTAAAGGGAGAGGGACCGCCCCTTACTGCAAGATACAATAACAAGCATTTTGGCCAAACTGCATCATAGGAATATATTGTTATTCATTATTTGTATTACTGTAGCACCTAAGACATTACTGTGCTAAGCATTGTACTGATGTCTTTTTATAATTGACTAATTTATCACAATTTAAGTAAAGAAAACATATTTATATGGAAAACTTGATAAACTGTCAGCTGATGTTGGTTGTAATTTACGTTGGTGTTGAGATCATTATAAAACCAATGACTTGACTAATATTAAACTCTAAGCGTACCATCATTTGCAGCATGGAGAGTTATTAATCTTACAGTAGCACCTAGGAATCCTAGTTATGGACTAGGGCCCAGTTGTACTCAGCACCATACAAACATAAAACAAAAAATAGTTCCTGCCTCAAAGAGCTTACAGTGTACACCTGATCTTAGCCAAAGGATTTGAGAAATGATCAAAGAGTTTACAGTCTAAGTGTAAGACGAGACAATAGATGGGGAGTACAAGGAAACAATGAGTTAACTGTATAGATACTGTCAGTTTATATGCTTGTATTTCAATAGTCAAACATTCCTTCTAACATTTTTGCTTAAAAACTAAATAAGAAAGATGAATGTTCTGAAAGTTTTGCTCCACACATTTGACTTAAAGATGCTAAAGAACTCTCTTGTTTGCTAATGCTGAACAAAACCAGCCATGTTAGATTCCAGACAGAATAAATCAACATTTGTAGTAATACAAGTCAGTTTGCGTGAGAGGAGGGAATTTTACAGGGCTGCAAATAATGCACAGTGAAGGGAAAAAAGAGAATAAAAATTATCTGAGAGACTTGAGACAGTTTTTTTAAAGGCATTTTGGTCAGTGTAATTATCTTTAAGCTTCTAAAACATTTTAGAAACATGTTCTGTATGCAGGTACCATATAGAAGCAAAGGGAAAGGAAACCCAGAAATGTGTTTTTTTGTGTGTGTGTTTTGTTTTTAGTTGTACAAATCTGGTGTACCTAAAAAGTAAAGAACTGAAAGCCATATACAGCAATAACCTTATCTGGAGAACATCCACACTGATCCAACCAAAACTTTGGATCTTACTATTAACACTCCTGCTATTGCAGACTTATGCGAAACTCCCTTGTGCTGAGACAGCAATTGTGCTAAATATGTGAAATGTTTTGTGGTGTGGACAAATGTCCAGGACTGTGTTGGAAGCACCAATCTCATTTCACTTGTGACTAGAGATGAGCCCTAACCCCATACACCTAATCTGTAGTTGTGAACCTGAATTTTGCCATCCTTTATTTCTGAGTGAAGAAATAATCCCTCCCTGTCTAGGAAAGTGCTTAAACCCAAACTCAAGTGCTGGCCTGAGTTTGTGTGTGATTTGGACCCATTTCTGCTTGTGATCTAAGCCTTGGCATGTGAACCCATGACTTCAGTGGTGAAAGGTAAGAGAATTAATCCACTACAAATATCTTTCCACGGACAGTCCATGCACTCCTTATTTAAGAATTCCACTGAGTTTTACACTGGGTCCTAAATGAATTAGTTTATCCTTGGAATTCCAGTCAGATTGTGTTGCCATCTGTTTTCATGTTTCAACATTGGTGTAAAATGCCTGGGTTGGCCATCTCCCCCCCCCTCCTCTCCCTTCCCCCCCACTCTGGTTGCATTTTGTTGACAGAGAAAACAAGTTGTTACAATAAAGATGAATAGAAAGTGAGGATGTGAACATGGCGCTTACAGTAATGTCCCTATTAACTAAAGCTGATAAACAAGTTTTAATGAATGTTACTGTTTTGTTTCTGCCATTTCTAACCTCCAGAAGTTTGCCATTCTGCTAAGTTTGACAAAATAGCTATTTTCACATGGTTTCCATGTGAAAGCTGAAATTTCTAGTGACTATAACCCTCTTAGCACCACACTACCAGCATTAGTACCATTTTGCTACTGAACATGCTCCTTATTGTGCTAAGATGCCAGCCACAAGAGCTGATTTGTTCCTTGAGCAGGACAGAGCTGCTGGTATAATACAAGCTAAGATCTGCTGGTGTAGTGCTGCTTAGTCTTCTGATGTTCCAATTAGTAGGCAGAAAATTCAAGTTCCCCATCTGTTAAAAATACGATTAGTAATTAAAACAACCAAACAAAGCCCAACAACATTTGTTCCTAGTTTTGCCCTGTATAAGAGTTAACACTGTTTGTTTGTGGAATGGGAGAATGCTATTTAATGGAGAGTTTGCGCGTTTCTAGTATAAGGGCATGGGAGATGTGTCTTGGGTATTTCGTATGTCCCACGCTCCAATGTTATCTTCTGGTTCTTAGGCGTAAAAGATCTATTCTGGGGTACCTGCCTGCAGTGCCACTGGAGGTTCTTGTTAGCTTTGCCTCTCCAACCTCTTGTGTTGCTTAGGAAACCTGTGTCCAAGATTGGTGTCATAGCACGATAAGACATGGTCATGGTAGCAATGTGATTCCAGTGTGGAGAGCTTATATCATTGTGCTACCATGATTGCAGTGACATAGTGGGCCTGAGCCTTCTCTCACTTCAGTGGGGTATTTTTGAGTTAGTGGCAGGAGAACCAGGTCCAGCCTTTCTAATTTCAAAACCACCTTCTCAGACTACGCTTAGTTTTCTTGGAAAGGAATTATTTTCCATTAGTAAAAGCTGTTGTTAAAAATTCACAAAATGTAGGACTGTTGTTGGCAAAATGGTTTCATTTATAGATCATAAACAAAGTGTGGAAAGTCATCTTAAAGTGTAAGTAGTTTAATCTTTCACTGCAAATATTTCACATGCCTCTTAGTTGAACTTGGTAACATTGTGAGAAGAACTTGAACACTGAAAAACCAGTTAAAATAGTGAACACCTATGACATCCAATTGTATTGTTTCAGTGGTTATGTGAACTTTGAGCTACAGCTTGCCTTTTTTGTTACCTATCCCCCTTCAACCGGTTCAACCCCCATACCTCCAGTGAGAAGAGCATCCCACATCTCATCCTCTCCCTCTGCTCTTTTAAAGTCTGTCCACTCTGATGCACCCCTTAATCAGATGTCCTCCAGAATTCCTTGCACCATATGACAATGTTGAGAAATCATAGTGTGGCATTTTCTTCTAACTCTCAACAAGAAGTTTTATTAGAAAAAGGAAGACAGTATTATCCTTAAAGCTACCTTGTCTATCTTCAGCCTAGACTCTTCCCCCAACTCCTTAATGCCTGGCTTCCTGCTACAGAGTTTAAAAAAATAGTCCTATGTTCTTGTTCTCTCACCCTTTCTTTGATCCTAAGGAAGCCCTAGAACTCGGGACAGAAATTTGCTCAGGCAGCAAGTGTTGAACCTGCTACATCCCAAAGATGGATTTCAACAAAACCTGTTGGAGGTCAGAGGGAGGGAGTTAGGAGCTAATCTGAACCTCCTCCGACCTAAAGAAAGTTTGGGGTTGGTTGGTTAATATTTGTCTGATTGTTAGTTTTCTGAACTACTTCGTATATCTCTAGTTTTGATGTGATCACACACAGTAAGCAAGAGGGAAGCCTGGAAAGCTCTTCTTTCTGTTTTTCTGGTACAGTATCAACATGTAAAACTGGTTAGAAGTCTACATTCTGTACTATCCAGTTTATAATGAATTCTTCCTTTTGAGAGTGCTGAAACTTAATTTGGGATAGAGAGGGACTTTCCCTCCAGATCATCAATTCAAATCCGGCCCAGGTTGGTGGTAGTTTATGATGTGCAAAATGAATTAATAAGTCCAGAATGCTTTTCATCACAAAAATCTAACATAAATGACAACCTAGTTTCAAATGTCTGCAGAAAGGTCAACATCTGATTGGAGCATGGAGACATAACTACACTTATGCCTTAATGTAACCAATTTAGGCTAGGGTTGAGGCCCTTTAGACTTGTGGAGAGACTTGTTCTGCCACTGCCTGCCATGTATTTGTTCTTTGTGGACAAAAAGTACTTCAGTCTTCACTGACAAAGTTAAATGGACAATACTATCAGCCTGTCAGTACAAGCATACATGTTCTCATTGGGCCTGATCCTAATGTCCTTAATTAATTATTAATCATTCAAACAAAGCTCCTGTTTGGAAGGTTAGCCTGAGTAAGGACTTCAGGATGGGGCTTTTTGTTTGCCTTACAAAGAGGAAGTCAAAGAAGTCACCTGTTACAGAATTAATATTTAAGGTAGTGTTAGGGCATTTAGCCATTTTCAGAAAGACACATAGAGGATAGACTTTTTGTCCAAGGAAAGACACATTTTTAATTTTTCATATATTTTTTAATGAAATGCAGACATGGGACACGTGCACTTTAGCAAGTGTGAATTGGTTTGTTTAGTTGAACTCGACAGACAACCATATGTTATCTTCCACTTGGGAAACTGTAACCTGCCAAGTTTTGGGTAGGTTTGTGCTCTTATTGTCTTTAGAACCATTTAGCTGGCTCTGCTATCACTGGGATGGCACATGAGAAATACTGGATCAGGAAATTCCACAGACACTGTGAACACTGATGCAGTGCTACTGTGAAGTCTCTCCCTGTTTCAAGATGTGCTTCCTACTAGCCTATAGTGAATGAGATGCATAAAGTTCTCCTGTCAGTATGATTTAATAAACAAAAAATATAAACATATAGATTTGTTTGTAATTTTCTGTACGTCATATGTTGTAGCCAAGAATTTCAAGTAATTAGTGATTTTCTGTGCATCCATTCTTTTGAGCACCCAACTCGAGACACCTTATAGTGCGCTAGATTCTCAGAAAGTGCTGAGCACCTGCTCTCTAAGAAGGTCCTTGCCCTCTTCCGCACCAAATTATTAGCTACTTTTGGGAATTGTGACCTGTGTAAATGTCCAGATTTTTATTTTTAATATTAGATTTGTTTTCTAAAAATATTTCATGGACTGTGGACTGGGTTATACTATTCTCTTCAGAAAGCAACATAGGATGAATGTTTGTAAGGTTTATTTTATGTGTAGTTACAGCAGAGCAAAGAAACACAGCAAAGTGTTTAACTTTTTTCCTGCTCATGACAAGATGCATAAACTCAAAGAAATTATGCTCTCTCTCTCTCTCTCTCACACACACTCACACACACACACTGTTGTAATGAAATGATGGCTCATTACTAGGCACAGTTAACTTCCTGCTCAAATCCAGCTAGCGACGGACTTTATAAGATACAGGAAAGGGAAATATAACCAGAATTCACAGTGGAGCAGTACCCAGAGAATGCAACAGAAGGAGCCGCAGACTGGTAGTTAGCTGTGAAGGGAAGGCCAAATAACAGGTAGCCTGGGAACTGGGGCTGGAAGGCCTGAAAGCCAAGTAAAGATAGATCCTGTTGCTAGCTGGGGGCCAGCACTAGGGCACAGGCAGAAGGACAGTATTTTTTTAATTGGGTTTTATTTTCATTGTTTTGTTTTCTGCCTCTTTTTCCATTTTGCTTCTGAAAAGGATAATGGGGTGGGAGGGAAATGGAAAAAAACAACACTCCCCCCCAAAAATAAAACCCCAAAATCAAAAAAACAAAAGGACACATTGCACAGGTTTGGGTTTTGTTTTAAAAAATGGAAGAAAGTTAAACGAATACTTTGGGTAGAAACCTTCATTTTTCAAAAAGTGCCATTGCTTGACAAATATAGCTTTCATTTGAAAAATGCTGGCCAGGTCTAATTCCTGTTATGCCACTTGTTACCTAGCTCTTGGTTCATGCTGCAGCACCCACAAATGGCAAAACAGAACACTCTAGCAACCAAAACTCTATATTCAGACAACCACTTTGCACCAGAAATGAATTACCTCAGCAAAACTCCCATAACCAAGTTCTTGTTGACTAAAAGAAGCAATTAAGCCCAAAACAAAACCTTTTCCAGCATAATTTTCCTTTTCTCATTGAGCAACATTAATATGTTCTGAGTCCCTCCTGTACTTTCTGATGCTACTAAAACTCATATACTACCCTCTGGCTGTATGGTAACTGCCTTTCTACAGAGTAACTATGCTAAGCCATCTCCATGAAATGTCAACAGACTCCCAAAGCACTCCTGAAATTTTTAATGCCATAGCCTCTTTGATTTTTTTGGAAAGAAAAACAAGTCATTTGTTCCCCAAAAGACACAGAAAATCTACAATATGGCTAATTTAGGTATCCATTTTTGATTGAATTTCCCATAGTTGATGCAAGGGAATCCATACAATACATAACACATTTTTTAGTGATTTTTCTAGACTCAGACACCCCTTGTAACATAGAAAGAAACACTCAAAATTAGGACCCACCCATCCAACTGCTAATGCACTATGTAATTTACAGACAGCCCCTAATGATGATAAAAAACAATAAAATGCAATTTGTGGAGTTAAGAAGGGATTCAGATTGAAAGGGGAAAGAAATTACATAGTAGCCTAAACCCTGGGTTTGAAATACCTACATTCTCTGGAACCACAGTTCAAATCCGTGAGAAGACAGAGGAATAGGATCTATGGAGGACTGATACATGCCACTGACATTGAGGCCCTATGTCCCCTTCCACACAGAATGATTGTTTTCATGATTGAATGTACCACTGTGGAGCTGCCTTATTTGGGAGTCTGCCACATGATGTAGTTCTGTGTAACTCTAATCAGACATGCAGATGGCTTTTGTGATGAATTTTTGAAGAAAAAAATCTGGTTTGCAAATGAAACTGATGACGCTTCCAAGGAAAAGTTTGAGATAGGCTCAGCGCAAACAAGTGCTATGGGATCTTCCTACATGCAGCTTCTGGTATAGATCTCCACCTTTGTCTGCAGTATAGAGAGCAGACATTTGAGCTATATTTCATTGTGCAATTACCAAATATGTCCCTACAAAGGTGTTCTTTTTTGCCATATACAATGGGGTTTGCCGTGTAATCAAGACACCCAACAAAAATTATTTTACATTGGTTTCCTATAGATCTGATTAAAGTATGCCAAGTCGCCTCCCTCTTTTCTTTCCAAAACATCTGAAAGCCTGGCTGTTTCACAAAGCATTTCATGTACAAGCATAACATAGGATATGCTTGTTGTTCATAATACTTTTCCTGTTTTGTGCTTTTAGAATAAAATATCTTGTTTTTTGTGTTATGTATTCTGCTTTTTGGACATCTATAGTGCTGTCTGAATAAATAATGGGGATGGTTCTAAAGAATCCTCTGGCACAGTGAGTAAAGCTGAGATTTGAGATGTTTGCTGAAAGACGGGCTGTGCAAAGGATTTGTTTTTGTCAGTATTTGTGTGTCTGCATGCATGATATCTGTGTGTGGCCTCACTGTGTGAATATAAGTGCCATTTACCCTGAATGCTTTCCAAACCACCCTCTATGCTGTGTAAAAAACATCTCTCTGTACTGTAACTAAGGAGAAATAGGACAGCCAGAATAGTTTTGTCATTTTTTTCTTCTTCCTGAGACTTTGTAAACATCATTTCCAGTATCAGTGCATATTTCTCAGAGCAGTGCCACAAAAGCCCTTAATGCCATGGTGTGTGTGTGTGGGGGGGGAAAACTCTTCTTTATTTGTTTTCACCCTCAGCTAATAATGCAATAGCCACTTCAAAGATCTCTTTCCTTTTCTCTCATTTTATCCACAGATGGACTTGGTTGTAACAAAGACACTTGTTATAACTCTGTTTCGTACTTGGCTGCTAGTCTTCTTTGCATCTTCCTCTGAGACTTATATTATTGTGATTGCCGGTTGTGGTGCTCTTTAGCTGACACTTTTCAGTGCTTTTGTAAAGGCTCTGCTACCTCAAGCCCTCGGTGTGGACTTTTCACAGAATCAAATTGGAGCTTAGCATAAATGGGCAACAGGATCGAGCCCAAGCAACACTGCATTGCTATGTCCTATCAAACTGCTGCTTCTTAAAGACATTAAATAAAACCCTCATATGGGGGCAGTGTGGTCTACTGACTGGAGCACTAGATTGGGATTCAGGAGACTTGAATTCTATTCCTGGTTCTCCCACTGGTGTGCTGGATGACCCTGGGCAAGTCACTTCAACGCCCCCCATGCCTCAATTTTCCCAGATGCAAAATGGGCAAAATGATCATGTAACAATGATAAGAGCTAGGTAATAGGATCTCACAGAACCAGCCTTTTGACATAACTGTTATAAGACTATTGAATTAAGTGGTTTAATTTTTCTTTTTTTAGCACAAATATTGGTATTTAATTAGTGACAGCAATTTTGTACTTCAGTGGAAACCCTTGGGTCAGTACTATAGTAGTTATTTCGTTGTTCTTAAAATTCCAGTGTTTTAACTTTTTTTTTTTAATGTTATTCACATCAAAATGTTTTCTGATATGAGACAGAAAAAATGAGAAGCTGAAAAAAACCAGTTTTGTAAGATGAAAACTCCTCTAAAATTTTTCACCTGAAATTTCTATTTGAAATTCTTCAGTAAAGTATGCAAAAATTCAAAGCTATTTCTGTGCTAAAATTATAATTCTTGGCATTTAGACAGTGCTTTTCATCCATAGATCTCAGTGGTTCACAGATGGGTCAGCATTTTCATCCTCATTTCAAAGTTAGAGAAATGGAGGCACAGACTTTCTCAGGTAGTCACAACAAGTCACTGGCAGAACCATGATTATGATGTTAGTCTCATAACTCCACCTGGTGCCCTACTCACTGGCCTGTGCTGGGAAGGCAGGAGTAATGTTGCCTACCCAAAAGCCACATCAAAGGATTAAGCACAGGGCCGGGAACAAGCAGTTCTTTTGCCACCTCTGAAGCTGAGTGAATGTAATAATGTTTGTCATTGTAACCTCACTTTATGAACAGTACTTATGGTGGTATGCATCATTGCTTTTTGGGACAGAGTAAACAAAGGTTCAGAGATTAAGTGAACTCTAAGGTTTCACAGGAAGTCAGTATCACAACCTGTAGCTTCTGATGAAACCTAGTCCTCCAGACCCCTATGACTGTTGGTCAAATTGCTTTAACTTTGGGTGAATAAGTTTTCTGCCATTGATTTCAACGGGGCCAGGGATTTGACCTAGTTTTTTAATTTTTGCATCTCCAAAATGGGAGTGATTATAGGTAGGTTGATAAGTAAGTCCTTTATGTTTTCCGACTTTGTGTTAAAGAATGTTGCCTCTATTTTACAGATGAAGGAAAGATGCCCGGTGAGAGAGCCATGAAAAGGAGAGACTTGTAGGTAAGGTCACGGATTGCTGTGCCTTAGAATTTCTTTGTGACATTGGAGAAGCCATTTAATTTGTGCTTTATTTCTCTGTCTGAAATATAGAATAATAAAACTTCCCTGCTTCAAAGAGGTGTTGTGAAAATAAGTTCATCTGTATATATGCTCAGAAATGATGCAGTCTAATTGTGAATGATCACTTCTTTTCTAAAATACTATATTCCCTGCTTAGGTGTTTCTTGAATGTGAGCTGCCAAAATATGTCTGTCATCTTAATTTCATCTATTCTTTTTGAATGAAAAGATTTTCTTGACTGAGTTGGTCAGAATTGTATAGAGAGGACTTTTAATTTTCAGGCTCGCTGTAGAAGAGTGGACTCACCATTAGAGCATCCTCTTGTGGGTCTGCTGGTTGAGCAGCTCTTTCTTGTCAAGCACCCCGTGCCAATAGTCACTATAGTCCTGCCATGGTCTGCTTCTTCCTGTGAGTCAACCCTTTGGCCAGATCATGTTTTAGGTCCATCCCTTCCGAGATAACGGAAATTCCAAACAAAAGTCCAGCAGATGTTTTCAAGTCTATGTCAGATTTCTAGCCCCTGGCTCTAGACCCAGTGGTCCTTATACCCTTCTTTCGGGGTTTTATTGTCCTTATTACCTCATGTCAGTGGATTTCATGCCACCGTTTCAGTGGCTGGTAGGAGGACTTAGGTCCTTTTTCTCCACTAGGTTTTAGTCCAGGGACCGAAAACAAGAAGCCAAGGTCTGCTCAGATAGATACCTTGCCATTGCCTCCCAGGACTCTTTCTTACCACTAGCCTTACTCCAGGCCTTTTCCTCAGCCCTTTCCTAGGTGCTTTGTAATGAGCAACACCTCCCAGGGCTTCTCCCCAGGCATCAAGTCCCTACACTTGTGTCAGAGTCCATCACAGGAGCTTGCTTCAATCCTGTGACTTCCAGGAATCTTCCTTTCCTTCTGGGCTTCAGCCTTGCCCTGCAATAGCCTTCCTGTTCCTTACAGGTCTTGCCACTCTTTACTAACAAGAGTACCTGCAGCATTCTCAAGAACATAAGAACGGCCATACTGGGTCAGACCAATGGCCCATCTAACCCAGTATCCTGTCTTTCAACAGTGGTTAATGCCAAGTGCTTCAGAATAAAACAGGTAATCAAGTGATCCATCCCATTGGCCATTCCCAGCCTCTGGCAAACAGCAATCCCTGCCTATCCTGGCTAATGGCCATTGATAGATCCATGAATTTATCTAGTTCTTTTTTTGAACACTGTTATAATCTTGGCCTTCATAACATCCTCTGGCAAGGAGTTCCACAGGTTGATTGTGTAATGTGTGAAGAAATACTTCCTTTTGTTAATTTTAAACCTGCTGCCTGTTAATTTCATTTGGAGACCCCTAGTTTTTTTGTGTTATGAGGAGTAAATACCACTTCCTTATTTATTTTCTCCACACCATTCATGATTTTATAGACATCTCTCATGTCCCCCCTTAGTTGTCTCTTTTCCAAGCTGAAAAGTCCCAGCCTTATTAATCTCACCTCATATGGAAGCTTTTCCATACCCTCATTATTTTAGTTGCCCTTTCTTGTACCTTTTCCAATTCCAGTATATTTTTTGAGATTTTTTGTATATTTTTTGTGTCTTGCAGAGCTACTAAAGCTACTGATATATGACAGTGAGCTGTATTCTTTATTCTGGGTAAAGCACCACCAACTAACGTGTTAAATAAGTTCCAGTTGCAGAATCTTTCTTATTGGTGATGTTAAATCCATAAAGAACCCAGTGTGACTATCTAATCTCTGGCTGAGTTTACAGTCCTCATTGTCAGCTGAGTAAATCCGATATGAAGTCATTGACGGGCAATGAACACAGAACCCTCATATGCAATTTTAGAGTTATTTTCCAGAGCATAACTGCACTTAACATTTTTCTTAATCCCTTTATTACATTTAGAGCAGTTGTCCTGTAAAGGTATTTCATTGGGATTATAAATAAGGTTTATGCTCCATAGAAATGAAATCAGATTCTCATTCAGCATGTAGTTTTAGATATCATATTGATCCTGGAAAGGAGAACTTTGTTTTAATTACAGAAGTGAGATGGTATTATTGTATGAAAATAGCCAGGAGTCACCACTGTATGTGTGATGTAGTACCAAAAAGATCTAAAGAGTTAAAGAGAGTTTTGCTAATTTTGCAAAAGCAAATAAAAACAATATAATGTAATATAATTTCAAGCTTTTATCAAATGACTTGCCTACAGCCATGTGAATTGTACTTTGATTGTCACAAAGTGCTCAGGATTCAGCTGAATATATAGAGACAGAAGGTTACAAAAAACCATTCAGATAGTGGAGAAAGTGGGGTTGGTGATTCATTAGGAGGCACTCTAGCTGCACCTACAGTGGCAAATTTGGGACCTGTAATTCTCCATTGCTGCAGCTCCACACTAGTGGCAAGCAGGCTATGGTGTAAACAGGCATTTTTACCGTCCCATCATCTAACTCTGTTCACAGTGGACATCTGTTCTCCTCTGTTCAGATATTTCTGCTACCCCATCAGTGTGGTATCTGAAGACATCTGAGTCCTTGCTATACTACAGTCTCTACCAATACTACTACCAGTGTGTGGAACTGCAATGCTGGGGAATTCCTAAATTGCCAATGAAGACAAAACCTCTGAATCAGAATCGAACTAACGCCACAGCAGTGTGGTAGAGGGCCATGTGTTGCAGAAGGTTTTGCTTTCAGATCATGTGGAAAAATGAAATACTGACCAACTCTGGTCATTAAGAATCCCATAGCACTTGTTACAAGAGTACAAATGTTGGCTCCATTGTACTGGTCCCATTCCAGATTAAGCAGTTACAGTCTGCCATTTCCCCTGTGCTTTCAAACAGGTATTGCATTCTCCACTTCCTGCCCTACATTGTTGTATAGTGTTTTGTGTACTGTTAGGCAGCTGTTGCATTGCACTGCAGTCATGGCTGCACATCTTTTGTTGGGTGAGTAGGTGAAATTATCTCTGTTTCCTTCCAGTTTGTTTGAAAAGTTCTTTGTATAGCCCTGTCATTCAAAAAGCTCAAATGCAAGACACTGTCATCATCTAAACAAGTACTGGCAGCTGAAGCATAAGAATCAATATACTTATTTAAAAAACTTTTTCAGTTTGCTCTTTGTTGCCACACTTCCCATCCATTGCTTGCCAGCTCACCCAAGTTGACAGTGCCAGGTCCTCAGATACCTAAGAGCCTAGCAGTCACTTGCATTCCATAGTTTTGAATTCCTGAGCCAGGAATGAACATTAGGACTGTTCTTCCTGTGACCCTGTTCTACTCAACTGAATTGGACATGTGTTCCTGAGTTCTCTTTTGTCTTTTTTCTCATTTGTAAAATGTAGACAAACCATTGGCATATTGAGGACAATTTATAGTGTTGCCAACAATCTAGCTCTGTTAAACAAACACAAATTAGGAACCCATCCTTGATATATTTTGCTGCCAGTTTGAATACAAGTTGATGGGGGCTAGATTCTTGTGCTGAAACTCTTTTGATTGTTCATGCATTGACCAACATTAGTAATACAGCAAAGGCAAAGAATGAGAAATCAGTGTGCTAATGCATGTACAAACTTGGATGGAATCTACACTAAATCTATTGATTTTACCATCAAATATGGAGAAAATTGGCTTTCCAGGACCATTGCTAGCAGAAGCTGGGTACATTGAAAACATGCTACAGAAAGGAGGGTGCCAATTACAAAAAAGTAGTATTTAAGTTACTTGCTCTTATAGAAGCCTCATAGAACCTTGCGAGTAAGAATAGAGTCTATCAGTGAACAATAATTCTGCAGAGTGATTTTATTTAATTATATTAATATCAGGGTCACATCGAGTTGTTCCCTTACTATTTGATTTGTAGAAATCTGAGTGCTAATTCTGTAACTCAGTGGGTCTTTAAGAAAACTGGCTTTACCGTTACTCATAGAATCTTTCTCTAATCAGCCCTAGTTTAGGTTGTTCCAGCGTAACAATCACAGCTGTCACTTCCAGTGACAGGAGGTAGTCTTTCTCTCCCTCCTCCATCCCTACTCCACTCTCTTTCTCCATCCCTACTCAGACGGCATTGTGGTGGTAAGCATAATAGCGTTAAATAAGAACTAGAGTCAACAGGTAAATTTTCAAAAGCACCAAAATGACTTAGGAGTCCAAGTCCCATTTAGGCACGTAAGGGTTTTACTTTTGAAAACAGGATGTTGGCTCCTACATCACAGGTGCCTGAATGCCTTTGAGGATTTGGGCACAAAACTCTCCATTTAGGCACCTAAATACCTTTTTGGATCTGGGCCTTGAGTGCTTTGGAAAATGTAATCCAAAGTTTAAAAAATGTGTGCCTATGGTAAGCCTCCTAAATCTATATTGAGATCTTAATAAGGCAAAAACTTGGGTATAATTATGAACCTAGCTATTCAAATTCAAATCTACATCTTGAAATCAGTAGAGTTAGAATCAAGGTTCTGGTTTTGGTGCATCTATAATTGTCAAAATAAAGTATAACTAAATGATTCAGGCCAGATTTGGCTCTTTTTAGAGGTCATAATTTTCACGAGTTCAATCCCTTTTTCCCCTTGCAAAATGTACAGGTTACAGATCTAAAAAATAATATTTTAATAAGCAGGTAGTTTCTCATTTTATGTGCTAGAAGTATAGTGAACACGTGTGTCACTGAGAAGAACATGAAACTGGTGAGCTCTTCCCCAGAGCTGCCTCTTAATAAAACTGCAGAGCAATTTGATTCCAATGAGATTTCTTGCTTAATCATAAAGGCCCCAGTCCTATTTAAGTCAATGGTAACACTTCCATTGTCAATAATGCAAAGAGCGTCAGGTCCCTATTTCATATAAAGATGTAATCAATTTATGTCTGAGAGCTAGTCCAGTAGATTCCAGTAAGCACCTCATTGTAACCGTACAGAGTGAGCACTGATCATATTGTGCTTTGAAAGCAGTATGTGTATACGCACATCAAATATGCTTTCTCTGTATACTTTCCACATGAAAATCTCTATACCAGGGGTTCACTACAAATGAATAGCTTTCTCTTGATGTTTACCTGATTATAAAATGAATTGTTTGACTATAAACAAAATGTGAAAATGACTACTGTATTGCATTTATTATTGATTGTACTAATTATATCACAACAATCTTAGTTTAAATATAAACTTTATATAAAAAAGCAGAACCATAAAGATATGTAAGTAAATAAAGCAACCACATAGTCCAGTTAGTGTAACTCTTCCCCTCCTCTGTGGTTTAACACTCATCATGTTACATGTGTGTATTTAGACGCAGAGCTACTTTGGGGGAAGGACTGTATGTTTTATATATCTGTGAAGTGCCATGCAGATTTATGGTGCTAAATAAAAAAGAATAATTATTGAATTAATTTGATTGCTTTAATTTAAAAGCTAACTCTGTGGAAGTGATGAATTATGACTAGAGAACTCACTTTTCATATTTGCCCCAACCATTGTGTTTCTGCAATTCTGGGGAAAAGGCAGACCCAGTGAGCACCATGAAGGGGTTTACCCATCTGCACACAAGCCTCACATTCCCTTGGGATAACCTCTCAAATCTTGAGGCTTTGTGCAACTTTCAGTTCCTCAGAACGGCTGCAAAATCCTTCTCCTTCCTAGTGGGGAAAAATGTTTCTAGTGGGGAAAAAAGAGTTTATAGTGTATTTCTCTCATAGGCTTTCTGCTGGGGAAGGGGGAGAATATAGTTTGTCTCTGCTTGGAAAAGCATGCCACAGAAAAAGGCATATGAGGACAGAGGATCCAGAAAAAATCAAAACAAAATCTGCAACATCCATTTTAATAATGCCAAGATGAGTTTTATTTTACTCACAGCTTTAAGGTATTAGGAAGAATTTTTAACTGGGTGCGGCACATCTGTCATTTTTAAAAACGGATGGTGGGTTTTATAGTCAGGAAAGTGTTTTTTAACAAAATACGTCAATGGGATATCATAATTTCAAGTAAAATTAAACTCCATTTACTGTAGAAGCCAAAAGGAGTGACCATATGAAGGCTGCATGGTGGACTATGAGTGTTTTGCAGCCCAGTTTCTAGTGACCTGTTGTCCAGGTTACAAAAACCGCCACTACTCTTGGCAACGTGAGCAGAGTCAAAGAACGGCATGAATGATGAGATGGAAGTCCCCTCTTGCCCATAGGTTTAGGTCCTCCAGGACGGAGCTGAGGCACAGCAGCGGGGGTGCAGAGGAAGCTTGCTCTGGTTTTGCCCCTACTCTGCCTGCTCTGCAGATGTTCACCGTCAGTCTCCAGGGCTCTCAAGCTGGTCTCTTTCACTCATGAATATTAAGTTCATTTATAAAGAACCACACAAACCAGTCAGTTAAAACAGAGCAGAGTTCTCCTGAAATGCATTTGCAACAGTATTAGCTACTCAGAAGATTTTAATCAGCTTTACCTTACATTGAAGTTTGCCTATTTCTATAGGAACCAACTCCCTTTGTATATTCAAATTAATTTCTCAGGGGTCACTAGCTGAGTCAACAAGTGGTTGTGTTTCTTGCTGTAACCTCTGCTTTAAACTTCATAGGAAATTGCCTTATTCCATTCAAATGGATGTCAGATGTTCAGATTATACTGGAAGTCAAGGAAATCCCTGCTATGGGAAACTCAATTCTGCGCTGCAGCAAGTTACTTTGGAAAATTTGCCACTAGTGTTATATAAGGTGATGCCTGTTTTTTTCCAGCCTAGGCATGGAAGCGAAACTCCAATCCTTAGTCCTTTGAGCACCTTTTCCTCAGACTTATTTTGTTATTCATAAAATGGTCACAGATAAATTAATAATCCCCAGAGGCTTCCCTTACTTTAACCAGCCAAGAGCGAAAAGAATCCACCTTTTCACTTAGTTCCCCCAGGCCTCCCACCAAGGAGGAATTCGTCCCAATCATCCACTTCCTCAGACTGAACCAGGAGTATTCTTTATATAGTCTCCAGTAGGCAGTCACATGATGCTTAATGAGCAGATCCCCTCCATTCTGTGCCTCTGGCTGGAGACTACAACTCCCAGCAATCTTAAAGTCTTAAAGGGCAAACTGTAGCTAAGACCCCAAAGAAGCACAAATTGAAAAGTGTTCAGAAAGGGTGCACTGATACAGCAGAATACCCCGGGATGGCAAACAGGGAAGAAAGGAGGGATTTCAGTTCAACTGGATTTGAGCTATCAAGAGCTGCCACCAGATTAGGTGCTAAACACGAGCTACTGATGTTTGCAGCCATCCTGCTCATCGTGGTATGGTCAAGCTAGGTAAATCCATTTGCCAGTGGCAAACAGGAAACCTTCCCAGGTGAGCGAAGGCTTTTGCATCGGTTTCTGCAGAGTTCAAACTATTATTTAAAGCAAATTCCAAGCACTTGCTAAAATAACTTCATGAATGTGCAGGCTTAAATGTAAACAGATGCATTATCTGTCTGTATTCATTTGGCTTTTATTACCATGACATCTGAGTGCCTCTAAATCATTAATGGATTTTATCCTCACAATGCCACTGTCAGGTGGGCATTATTCCCAATTTCACAGATGAGGCAGATCAAGTAATTTGACAAAAGTCACACAGGAAGGTTGAAGCTGAATCAGGAATTGGACCCAGGTCTCCTGAGTCCGAGCCCAGCGCCCATCTTATTGGGCATGCTTACAGACAGCCTGAAACATTAAGTAGTTGTGGGACTTACCTATGGCCCCAATTGCCCTAATGCATACACTGAGCAGCCAGGCTGGGCACTGAGGCATTCTGCTGGGGCTGGAGGAGGAATTTGTCCTTTCCCCTTCTTCCCTGTAGCAGCAGAGCAACACTATGGCTGTTTCTCTAGCCTCAGAGCTTGAGTATCTTAGTGTCTTTTGTGCTCCTACTGCCTGGAGGTATTGTCCGGTGGATCCACCTGTCCAGTGCTCAAATCGTAGATGTGGAGCTGGGCCCTGACATGAAGGGGAGCATATCCCCTGAACAGATGTATCGCATTAGCACCAGTTCTACTAGAAGATGATCTATGGCTGCAGAGATGGGGACAGGATTATGCCTTACACTGTGAAGTGCCTCTGTTCTTCTCAATGGATGTTAACACTGAAACCTCTGTCTTAGCTTTACCCTTCAAAAGTACTCAGTAGGCCTACGTCTGCTCTCATACCCATATTAAACTGGTGCAGCTCCATTTACTTTTGCAGAGTTACTCCTGATTTACAACAGGGTAAGTCAGAGCAGAGTCAGGCTCAATGTCTGCAAATTCCAACCATGCACCTCCAACACATCCAGAGCCCTGGTGCACTTTGGGCCCCCAATCCTGCAGGCACTGACACACATTCTTAACTTTGATCACAAGTAGTCCCCCTGTAGTCAGGCATGTCCTTAACTTGCAAAGAGTAGTCTAAGTACTTGCAGAATCAGAGCCTCTGAGCATCAGAGCAAGTAGAGTAAGGTTTCCAGCCCTCCTGCATTATTTATTTGTCACTGGCTGGCATAGCTATAGTTAGTTTATATTCCAGGAAATTTTAAACGTCCCATTACTCCTTTCAACTCTAAAATGTCATCAACTGCTACTGTCAGCTATGGAGTAACATAATAAAAAGAGCTGGACTTTTCAAAAATGTTCCTGTGACTGTGGAAATAAACCAGGTACAGTATTCACTGTACATTCCTTCTGCCCCCTTCCATTACTCAGTGCCAAAAATTGGGGGTGGGGAAAGAGGAGGAGAGCAAAACATTTTTAAATGAACATTTCCTGAGCAGTTTTATATTAGCATGACCTCTGGAATAAACAGAACGTAGCGTGTCTGAGTCCAGATTCTTGTGCAGAATATTCATTCATATGTATAGAATTCTATCCAGTTTTAACTGCTACTGTAGCTTAGCTGCAGCCAAAAGAGATTCTAAAGCTTTTCATGAAGAGACAGATGAAACAGACAGTTATACTCTCTGGCTGGCATACTCATTTGTCTCTGCTGCTAAACAAAAGGTCTCTGTATGAGGTCATTGTATAATGAGCCACAGTTCAGCTGTAAATACAATTTCAATGTTTCCGTCCCAGTGCAGAACAAAGAGAAGTGTCCCAATTCAGGTCAACACTTTGCAACATCATCATTTGATGAGAAAAATAATTTTTGTCATCAGTTGTCTGCTAAGCATCCTTGTTTCATGGGAAGCAAGCTTCCTGATACATTTGACACTGGCTGTAATGTCAAATGCCTGTCGCTGCCCTCTTTAATCTTAATTGGTGATCTCTGCTTTAAGCTTTGTTGCATTTCTGCACACTCAATATATGTGAATCAATCCTGTTTTGTTTTCTTTTGTCCTTAAAAATTATATGCAATCTAATTATTTGTTTTTAGGGTTTTGCTTGCCTTTGTTGATGGAAAGAAAAGAAAATTTCAGATGCTAAACATCAATAAAATTTTCCCTGGGTTAGGAACAGAAAAATTGCTTGACTGTCTTGCAGCGAGATGGGTTTCTGTGCTGATCAATATACAGAATTTCAGATCCCACCTGTCTAACTAGTAGAGGGTCAAGAAACTTTTAACTGCTCTAGTTCTTGCTGCCTCTTAAGATAGCATCAGTGAAAATGTACCATTTTGATAGATATTTAAAATTTGGATCTTGATACTAGCCCAAATACGGTATTATTTGTGTTTATTCTCTGGGATGATTTTCAGGCTCAGCTGGATTTGAACTATACGCTAACTTTTATTAGGGTTTGTTCAATGAACAGTTTTAAAATAGTGTGTGAGAGTAATCTAAGCACTTTACACTATCTCTTTTAAAGCGTTAGGATTACAACATCAGGTTTGCAATGGAATGATGAAAACGCAAAGCAGAAAAGGCTTGTGTTGTGAATACATGTCTCCCGGCATATTTTCAAATAGTGGATTATTTCATGGTACTGTGTTAATTAAAGCTGTGAAACACAACAAACAAAACTCACTTCACAGTCTGACAGAAAGTGTCTACAAATTTACATCCAGTTCTAGTGTGATCTGTGAGCAATGAGGAATTGTCCATTAGTACACATTATCTGTCTTCTGTTTCAGGACATTGTTCAGCAAAATTCTTACTATGGTGTTTTAGGCAGTTTGTTACATAACATAATATATTAATTGGCGGTCTCCGACACACTGTTTCCCTAGCATGAATCTTAACACTTCTTCTCATTTCTGGTGGAAGTTTTCTGGTCCCCATCCCTTCTGCTATCCAGAGCATTCACATGTGAATAAGTGCATTAGCCCCAATAAAAAGCTCCTTCCCAAAAATGTTTACACATATATTCACAGAATAGTGTACACAAAGGTTGAAAACATCATTGAATTTTAAAAAGGTTCAGAATGGAACTAAATGTTAGCTTTAAGTTATGTGTTATGTTCGCTGCTTTCAATTTTGTTTCACTCTAGAGATATTTTCTGTAGCATTAATGTAGGCAGGTAGGTGTATCTTTTTCAACTCTACAGGGGAGAGAGAGAGACAATCAAGACTAATTTTGTTTACATTATACTGAATTGGGTATCAAACTGATGCTGAGTGATGCATACAGAGAAAGCTCATCTCTGAGGGGGCAGCATTAAGTGCAGGTAACCGTTCATTTCCTGTTTGCTGGGATACAGGAACAGAAAAAATTGTAATCTTCCTCCAGAATGGCTTGTGGGGATATTGCAGGCACAGAAGAGGCTGGATAACCTGCATTCATTATTGCATGTGGTGGTAGAAATAAGGAAGGCTTAATGGTACAAAGCACCTTACAGAAATGTAATTAAAAATAAGTTGTCTGTTTGACCATTGGTGATGACTCCATGAAGTAGAGGTTGTGTGATACTGTGCAAATGGCATACACTACAGCTGGATCTTCTGCCGAATAATGAGAGAATTATTATAATCTCCCTTCCCACATTCTCTAGGTACTTCAAGAGTGTTTAGCAGAATTTAATGAAGAAACCAAATAAAAATCCTTCTCCTGAAAGACTTTACAACTTATTTTTCATGATACCGTTCTGAGCTAGTGATAGAAGTGAAATATTTTCAACTGTCACATTTCCAATATCTGCTAAGTCTTTGCACCTACATTACTAAAATAAGACATTTGGAAAAATACACCTTTGGGTTCCTATGAAAAGAAACATGCAGACATAGATTTCCTTGGCAGAGCCCAACACTAACAGAACAGCACATTAACAAGGTCCTTTATATCAATATAGGGCCAGGTTATGGTGCAGAATATCTTGTTTTAGGAGCACCACTACCTTTCAGTATAACCCTTACACTTTCTCCATCCTGAGACTATGGTGTTTTTGCCTACTCTCTCTACTCCTGGAGTTGGGTTTCTGGAGAATGTCTCTCTGCTTCTGTCCACTTTCAGTAAACTATAAGGGTCCAAACTTTTTGCCAAATTGGCAATTTCCTAGGGTTCTGATGGCCACACAGACTAAGTTGCACTTGCCTTCATTTTAAGACAGACTTGCAGCCTGCAATGCACTGTCCTGATCAGAGCACAGTGATACACTTCCAAAATTCTAACGAAGGAAGCTCTCAGAATGTTCTGCCTTTTTTGGTCATACGTGTAGCATTACCTGGGAAAAATATGCTCTTCGCTTCACCCCTGCGCCACCTCCACAAATCCATCAGCTCTAGGCATTCCCTACCACATAGTCCATTAATCCTTCCATCCTCTGGCCCAGTGCCTCTCGACTTGCCATACTTCCCCCTCGGGCTTCCCCTAATGGTTAATCAGGTGGAAGTGAGACCCTGCTGGGTGATCATTTGGAGAAAGGGTCTCCTTTAGTTTTGGAGGTGGGCAGATTTCCTTTAACTGTGGAGATCTTTCCTAGCTACAGTGGCAGGAAGCTAGCAGAGTAGGTCTCCCAAGATTACTGTGGGGGCAGGGTGAAGAGAGGGGCTCCCCTGGTTGTCAGAAAGATTAGTGTGTGAACAGACCTGCAGATGCCTTCCCAGGACCAACTTATCAATTTTCTACAATTTCTAGCTTCTGATTTATATTCATTACTACAGGACTCCCACTTCGTGCAGCCACAGCAGGTTGATCCATTTCTTCTCTTCTTTCTCAATCACTTCTGGAATGACTGGTGGAGGTTCAGAGAGAAGCTGAGCATGAGAAGTTCCCTTTGCAGCAGTAGTGGTCTGTGACCAGGTAAAAGCAGCAGGGTTCAGAGAGGTATATAAGGATGAGGAAACGGGGTTCAGGGAAACGGTGTATCATCTTTCCTCAGGGTTGGTTGAGCCAAGGCTCTGAGGGCTCTGGCTTGTGTTTTTCAGTTGAGTTGGTTTTATTTTGTTTTGTGTGTGACTATCATTATAAACAGTGAACAATCCTGTGAGGAAAGGGCCTTAAAAAGATGTGAGTGTGGAGTTTGCTTCCCCCACTTTACTGGTGAAGCAACCCACCAGCCTCCAGGGGTGTGTTCAGAGTGGGCTGAAAATGTTAACAGCCAGAACTGTCCTTAGCATTTTTGGCTGGCTATGAAGCATTTTTGGGGGCTGTGTTCCTTCCTAAATGTAACTAATTTCTCCTCATGGTTCTCACAGAACTATGCACAAACCTGGCCTAAGGATTTTGGGGAGGCGGGTTAGCAAAGTGATTGTTCTGGATACACCCCAAGCTTAACTGATGTGCTGTAGAAAATATAGGGGAGATTTTTAGTCCCTGCTACAGAAGTAGAACCCAACTGCATATTCCTTTTAATCTTTGCAATCGGTCTACGACGCTTAGTTTTCAAGGTTATCCCTGAAACGAAAAGTGCTAGAGTCTAAACATTTAAATATACATATAAAAGCTGAAATTTTCTTTTAAATTGCTATCTGGGCCCAAAAGCTAGGGCTGTCCGCATGGGGCTTTAGTGGGCTTCCTCAATCTTGTGAGTGACCATGGAACATGTAGAATTCAGCAGGGCTCTTTTGGCCAGAGGGCCATTGGATTGAAGAGGTCCACGCCCTTTCTATTTCTGCTTAGTGGTGCTGGCTCCATAATAAACCATTTTACAAGGCATTTGAAATAAAGCGAGGTAGGTGTCGGGAGGTGGGGGTTGAGGGGGGAAAGAGAGAGTAATAGAGAGAGTTGGAAACAAAATTCCAACTTCCTTTTTGCATCTGTATGTTTTTCCTTTCATACACAATGTTGGCATGCAAGTACAGCAGGCTAATATTTATTCTTAGAGATCTATGTGCCAGTTATATTTGTTAGCTGTTTTTCTCCAAGCCCCATTTTCAAGAGATTTCCTAGTTTACAGATCCAAGTTAACTGGAAAGAAATACTTAAATGGGCAAAACATAGTATTTGAGGCACAACCAAAAAACTATCCTAGTTCCAAAGCAAACAAACAAAATCAATACCAAAAGCTTTATTTTTCATTAAATCGCAACCTACCTATTTTGTAAGTTTGATGTTTTTATATATGTGCATGTTATATTGAAAAGCTGTTTAGAATTTAGGGGTTTTTTTTTAAATAAGAAAACAATGTAAAGCATTTAGTGCAGGCTTGATTTAATCTTAACTTGTAAATTTTTCAGGGTAACTTTTAGGATAGCTTTTTTTGGAAGCTGACAGTGAGAAAAAATATCTTCTTCACTTTCTCATAACTTAACATTTTTATTGCAACTCTATATTTGCTTTTCTAGCACTTTACATTTGAATGTGCATGTGCTTGTATGTGGAGGAAGTATACATTGGAGAGGGGGGAAGAGGGTGAGATAATTTCATGAACTGGTATAACCATTTGATGGCATTTATTTATCACTTTAAAATGGCTTTTAAAAATATATTGGGCCAAATTCTGCTCTCGGATACAACAGAGTAAAATGGAGTAATTCCATTATAGTCAATGGATTGCCTAGAAATTTACACATGTAACAGATCAGGATTTGCTTTTTCACCTTTGTAATATGTGTTTACAGGTTGTATTCAGTAGTGTTAAAAAACTTCAAATGTATGTTACAGATTGTATGATCAGCTTTGTCCCTTCAAATGTAATTTTTATAAGTCTGTTACTAATCTTTATAAATTATCAACCACAAGTGAAGACAAAAATATCACATCCCCTCTGAACAGCTCTATGCTTATTCTTTTTCTCTTATTTTAACCCTGACTTTATACTGAGCAATGCAATTTGTGAGATTCCCTCTGAATATTATTCATTATTGTGGCTTTTTGTCTTATGCTAAGGGGCTTATATTTCTGCTAAAGCTTTTTAAAAACTCTTCATATATTTTCAGAAATCATCCAACCTGTCCTTCATTCCACGTGACTGTTTTCCTCTACCCAGTAAAAATCCTGGTGCTAACAATCATCATATATCAAATAGTACACTGAAACTTGGATTATCAATGGATTTCTGTCTAATATTGTGTAGAGTTAGTAGCAAAGTATCAATCATTTCTTAACTGGGCCCTTAACACTTACATGGGGAAACATCTGCTATATTATGTTACACTTCTGTTTACTTTGAAAAGGCTTTAAATGTGGTGTGATTGATTGGATAGATTGTCTTCTGAAATGAATTTGCCAGACTTCTAATGTAAAGCTTAAACTGAATCCAAGTGAAATTCTCTTGTAGTCCTCAGTATGGTTTCCCAGCATACCGTAAACCAAAAAGCTCATTATATCAAAGAACCGTTTTTCATCTCAATTTGTACTTAAAATGAGAGCGCCTACCTCAGAATGTTACAACTATGAAGAATATGGATGAGCATTTAAATCACTTTTCTTAGTTACCAGTAACTATAGGAATTTGTTTTTTTTCACTAATAATTAAGAAGCACAATAAATGGTGGATTAGTTCATAAAGCAGACCTTGCTCTTTCTTTCTATGACTAATTTTTATTTTTATATGAACCCATTAAATTGTCTCTGAATGTGTATTTAAACACGTAATTAAAACAATCAAATGTGCTAAAAGTTTTTAAAAAGCCATACGTGGCTATGAATAAAATATAGTTAATTTATCTCCCCTTCAGGCAACAGGCCAATTGATGAGCTCTACACTGTGCCCTTCAAAATCAAAAAACTTGGATGCTGTCTTCAAATTTAGGGATTGAGGAAGGGTGCAGCCTTTGTACTCTCAGTTGCCATGGTGGTGTATGAAAAAAAAAAGACATTATCTCAGGTAACTGGAGTGCAAATCATACAAGTCTTCTAAATACCAATACCATGAATTATATCTGGAAGTTAATATGAAATCAGTGTAATATGAATGTGAATATGAAGTCACTGCTATGAGAGGCATATATATTGTGCACCAGCAGTAGCTTATAAATAAACTTAACCATTTGGGTTGTAGTAATGCAGTCTGGAGGTGTTAAAAGTAAGGATAACCATGTCAAGGTCCACATCAGAGAAAAATAGTCAGAAGCATGAAAATTAAGCCACCAGAAAGAAGTAAACAATCTTGATCATTTACTCCATACTAAGGAACCTGGATTGAGACATCTGTGGCCCATCTAATGAAAAGAGTATGGCATACTTCTCCTATATGTCAGGATAAATAAAATAATGTCACCGTAAGGATACCAGATGTCCTAAAGGACCTGGGGAATTCACACTAACCATAGTTTTGTGGAAGAAAAATATTACACCAGCAAGACAAGATTCTGTATTATTCATAATCTCTTCAGGGACTGCGGAAGAGAACTAAGATGCAGATGACCTCCAATGCTGTCCTTCTGGTACCAAGAATGAATGAATGGAGATGATAGTAAAGATGGATCAATGCCTTGTGTAGGAGTGCTCACACACTATGGTAAGTATTTAGGAAGATAGTGGAGAGGAGAATTTTGGATTTACTGAACATTGCAAAGACTTCTGTGAAGACAACCTTTTGAGATTCAGAATCAGCAAGACTTGTTAGGCTGGTTTAAAACAAGGTAGGCGAGAGAAGGTGGGAGTTGTTAATTCACAGTAATTATTTGAACTGATTCAAATAATTTGGTAGATGCTTTCACCAAAAGAGTTTGTTTAATAACTAAAAGAATTATTAAACAGTAGTGCTTCAGATGTAGAGGACATAACTGAAACCTGGTACCATAATTCTCACAACTGGGATACCATCATAGATAGGTACATCTGTTATACAAAGGAAAGACAGAAAGTGAAGATCTACAATGAGGTACGGTCTGGTAATGGAGAGAGTGGTGGCAACATTATTGGAGTTAGAATACAAGGAATGCAACATAAAGGAGTCAGCACAGGGGCCCAGTTCTCTGCTTTGCAGATATAGAGCTCAGGGCAGTAGAGAGAGGAAGGGTGGCAGGAAGCCAGTGTATGTTAACACTGCAGGAGGGCAGCTTTAACTTATGCTGTTGGTGGAAGACCTTCTGACAGCTGAGAATCAGGTGTAATGGACCCTTACTCCTCCTTTCCCCCTGCCCTCCTCTCCCCAGCCTTCCATCTCCACCCCCCCGCATGCCCCTTCCCACCATTACCTTGGAGGCCACAGCTCTGGTCCAGGAGACAGCAGCAATGGAGCCACTTGTGCCAGAGAGTTCCCCATTATTCTATAATAAGGGTCCAAGACAAAGTGTCTTGAAATAGTGATACTGCAGTATATGTGGTAATTAAGGCACATTTACTTGTAAGCTAAAGTCTAAAGGGCAGAAGTATTAAAAGCCCTGATGTGGAAGGAGGTTGAGGAATCCTAAACGATTTTGCTACCCTGACTCCCACATTGACTTCAGTGCACCTCCTCACATAGTAAGGTACCACTCAATATGAGTAAAGGTGGCAAAATCTGTCCTATACTAATTATAGTGCAACAGAGTGCATAGTCTGCATTCATCGGCCACTTGCTGCCCAAGGAAGCTATATATGTGTTGTATGCCACTCCCTTCAGCAAGGTACAGCACAGAAGATATGCAGAGGGATTGTTCCTCAACTTTTTGAAAGAGGTTAAAATCCAGGCAGCCAGCTTCCACACTTTTCTGGTGCTGCTCAATTTTTCTAGTGTGTACATTTGTGCAATAATGACCAGAATTTGCCTTTAAGGATTTTCTCTAGTATCAGTAGTTTATTTTCACTGCTGTAAAATATTACAAGGTAAAGTATTAGTGCCCCAGGAAAAAGATTCCTGTTTCAGAATATTGTCTATAAGGCTACAGTAAATGGAGAACTTAGTTCAACATTTGTCATCATCATGAGTTCTGTATATATCTCTTTGCTTGTCAGAAACTGGTTGACTGCTATTTTTATTTCAACTTTATTGCAGCCAATGTTTTTGACACACAGCTTTTTTTTTTTGGTTAACATTTTGCTGATGTTAAAGCTAGTCAAATTGGGCTTAGCCAGATTGCTTACTTCTAATGTAATATTTTGGCTGTGTCAGTGTGATAGAAAAAAGGAAGAATTACTTTTACAGTTGTGTTATCAAAACTTATGCTGTTTTTCTTGGCTTACTCCCATAAAGTATTTTGATAGTTCAGGGAAGAACAAATACTGCCGAACTGGTTGTCAATCACACACTACAGCAGTAGACATAGGACAGATCTCTGGCATATAGAGATTTCTAGTGTCATTTGAACAGTTCGGTACTGCAGATGTAATCTTTGTATTCTCGTGTATTTCTTTAGGGAAATCAGAGTCTGAAATCCCTTTAGAAGTTTAATTCTGGCAGTCCATTTTGCTACAGTTTTTATTATAGTATAACGGCATTCACAAGTCAAACATCTCAGTTTGCCTTAAAAATAATGTTGCTTTTAGATTAATTTAAAATATGTTTACATTTGTAAAGGAAAAACTAAAATGTAAACTCAAGCACAATCACTAGTTTGTTCAATATAATGATTTTCAATCCTTAATTCCAATTTACTGATAAATGATTTAAGGGCTATTAATGACTAAAATTAAAGATCAACATCCTCTTAAAGAGAAACAGAGAAGCTTTAAGTGATATCCCACTTCATATATGCATCTCTCCTTTCCTTATCCTAATCTTCCACTAACCCCGATACGCCAATCCCCACCCCAAAATCCCAACGTACTGTATATTGCTATGGGTCTTAAACTGACTTGTCAGATTTGGCATTAGTTTAATTAGTTTTGGCAAATGCTTTTTCGTGACTCATGGGAGAGTTCCTTCAGTCTCTTTATTAACAGATGTACCATTTCCTGTGCGAAAAGCAATGACAACAATGTCACATGGCTATAAAAATGTTGGAATTTGCTGCCCATCGTCCAATAAAAACAGCTTGTATAAAAAGGACATGTGAGCAGATAAAGCAGAAAATATATATTAGCAGAAATGGTTGGCCATAAAAGATTTGATCCTTTGTCACTTATTTAAACTACATCTTGAACTAGAAATCTGTATTATGTATCCTATTAACTTGCTGACTTCTGAAGGAGAAAACTATTTCTTATAAAAATCACTGTGTTTTGTCTTAGTTTGCCTCCCCAGATTGGATACCCAGAGTACGCTGAAGCTGTATACACTACTATCACTTAAAATGTCAGCTCTATTATAGTTTCCTAAAGGATTCTGTTATGCTGCTAGAAAACTACAGTCTCTACAGATCAGTACTAAGACGCAAGCAGACTCTGCCCAATAGTTGCCAGATCAAGATACTGGGGGGTTTATTTGTTACGTTTTCTCTAACTTCCTCTTATGCTTACTTTTAGCAGCACTGAAGCCCAACGTATTGACAACAGTGGATGAAAGTCAGGTGACCAGGATATGGCAGTTTTTCTGTTAGAGTTCATTGTTGAGGGGCCATTATGGTCCCCTCTGTACCTGCAAGCAGAAAGGGAGCCTGCAGCTCCCAGCTGAGGTGTGAGGAAGGTGAAAATGCTGCTTCTGTTGTTTGCTTACTATCTCCTCTTCACCCCCCACAAAGTCTTTTGAAGAGGGCTCTGCAGTGTTGAAGAAAACTCTCCACGCTGGCTGGGTGAGTCAAGGAAAAGACCTTTATTCACAAGTAATTACCTGGGGGCACAGTTTAAGATTGCACCCCCAAACAGACTATATAGGTCTTTTACAGAAAACTCTTAACACCCCAAATATATCATAAACATCATAAGCATCATAAGCCTACAGGAACACGGAAAATATAAGGCAATGACCTTATTTGGACTCAAACTCTTACCAAGCCATATCTGCAGAACTTAAAAACATGTTTTGATCATATACTGATAGTTTCTCTTTTATTTCTTAATACGCCATTATCACATCTTGCAACATTTTAAAGCTATATTTTAATAAAGCAAACTGTCTATGCTATTTGCAATCTTCCACAGGCCCAGTCTTCAGTAGATTTCTACAACAGTCAATGGCCATAGTCAATTTCTTTTTCACAGCAGCTAGGAGATCTTTGCTAGATTCTCCTGCTCCCAAGCCCTCAGGTTAAAGCAATGTTTGTTATTGCAAACAGGTTGAGTGTTTTATGGCCAAACAACATTTAGTAATATTTTTTTCAGGTAAAACCCACAAATTTGCTTTGGTCTTCTCAACATTTCTGATCTGATTTCTGCAAACATTCATAAAGTGATTTTTTTTTAATTGCAAAAAAGATAAAATCTTGTGAGTACTTGTGGGGAATGTGGTTCTAGGTGAATGTTTACATGGCCATCTTGAAGTCTTTTTGATAGATGTGCTCCTATTTATAAAAATTGTCATCCAAACAGAAAGCACAAACAATACTGTGTGACTTAAGTGGTCAGACAACACCACAAATAGCATTCTGCTTTGTGGCTGAGCTACCTCGGTGGGGGTTGGTGGGAAAGGTTTCCTGTGCTGCTGCTTGTACTGCTGTCTGTTCTGTGACTTTTAGAGCCAGTTGAAAATCTTTTTGGACATTTCAACAAAAAAGTCATGAAAACTTTTGAAAAATGTTCATGAAATATTTTCACACTATTATTTGGCCAGTTCTAGCAACTTCATCCTCTGGTACAATTAATCTGTCAATTTTATCAGTAAATGTGATGGAGCGACTGCTCTACACGGGCAGAGCAGGGGTTAACAGAGCCCTGGAGGGGGGCTGGAAGCAACAGCTAATCAGGGCTCAGCAAGCCCATATAAGAAGAGCTTCAGGGCAGAGCGGACCAGACAGGGCCTGGAGCCTGAGGAGGGAAGGGTGTATTTCCCACAGGCTGAGAGGCCTGTTGCACCTGAGGCAGAACTACTGCTGGCAGGGACCAGGGGAACCAGAAAGGCTCCTGGTGGGCTGTTGAAAGTGGGTAGGGCAAGCCCTGAGAATGAGTGAAGAAGGTTCTAGGGTTGGGAGGAAGGGGCTCAGGGAGACAGCAGCAGGAAATGGAACTTGGGGCGCAGCAAATGGCTGCAATCCACCAGGTCCCTGGGCTGGGGCCCTCCCTCCTCCTCTTCCTCATCACTGGGAAGTGGCAGGAAAATTACTGTAGCTGCTACTGAGAGAGTGGCAAGATGAGAGATTGCAGTTGTCACTGGAAAAGTGATCAGACTGGACAACCAAGGAGCCAAACCTCCCTTGGAAGGGGGGGAACACGGATTGTGACTCAGCCGGAGGACTGAGTCAGGAAGAGGACGCTGCGATTCTGGACAATTGTGGGGAGGACTATAGGCCAAGTGGGACAAGAGAGCGATGATGCATAGCCTGCGGATGTGGGCGTGCCCTGGAGCTAATCCCCAGATGACCAGCAGGAGACGCCAGGCCAGCGGGGAGTAGAGCGCATTACAGTAAAGCAATGAAGACAATGTATTCATCTCATACTGACTATTAAAGATTCAGATCCAGACATGCTGGCACAGGGAGATGTAATTTATATTCCCCTGCATCAGCCAAGCCTCCTGTGCCAGAGGGGACAATTCATCAGTGCAGAAGGTTATATGTTGTTTCATAGGAGCTGTGCTGGTAGGAAGCAGAAAATCAACAGTCTCTAGCCATGCTCCTGTCTCGATGATGCTAGCCACTCTTGAGGCAGCCCTCCCACAGCATAAACTGGCATAGCCTCTGGCATGAATATGAACAGCTTATTATTATTTATATAGCACAATAAATGTGCACAGCACTCCCCAAAAGGGATTGCAAGAATTAATTAGTGAGACAGTCTGAAGAGACAAATAAGAGTTAGAATAAGACTGAAGGATTCGTGTATATGGTTATATGCACTTATTTTTAATGTAGTTAATGTCCATTTTGGCCTTTTAACCTCTTTTTTTAAAACAGATTTCCTTTGTCTTTCCATTATATCCACCACATTTTTCCTTGTTTCCACTTCCTTTTGCCAGTCCTCATACATAACCCTCCTGAAAAAATTCACCCGTTGTTTTATTTATTATTTCAAGCAATTGATTGGATTTAAGGCCCTATCCTGAATATTTGGATTTAAGGCAATATCCTGCAAAACTCGCATTGACTTAAGCATCTCTCTCACTTAAATACATGGAAACACCACTGATGCTGTGTGTCACAATTCACAATACTTTTAGCAAGTGAGGACACAGATATATTAAATTCAAGTCAACCTCAGTAATATAGATAAATGTTTTTCAAAAATAGTTAGGTGACCAAGGGTGAGATTTTCAAAAGCACCTAAGTGATTTAGGAACACTAGCCCAACAGAAGTCAAAGCACTTAAATATGAAGTTAAGGCTCCTCTTTTTGAACATTATGGCCACAGTTTGTAACTCCTAGACTGAATTTTTGCTAATAAAAACGTAAATGAAAAACTATGCTTTGATAATTGTATAGTATACAAAGAATGATGTCAGGATTAATTAAAATCCATAAATGCTGGGTTGATACAGTAGATTCTTTCTAGCCTCTAACATGGGGGGTGGAGGGAAGAGTTGAGTTCTTTCCAATAGTATGACAACTGGATTTAATGGAAGCAAGAAATCAAAATGGCTTTTACTCCATGGAATGTTGGTCTTGTAAATGGCTGTAAATAGGATTCTACATGCATCACAACACTATATGAAGTAGAGAAATATCCTTATCTCCCTCTGAGATGAAGAAACTGATTCAGGGGGAGGTTAAAGTCCTTATTAACCAAAGTGGCTAGTAGGGTTAGATGCCTCTGTTTTTTAATTAATTTGGAGCTCTGAGTGCTCAGCTCTTCTGAAAAAGAAACCCAAGGTATCTTAAATTGATAATCCTTAAAATAAGACGCCCAAAACCAATAGTCACTTTGGGAAATGTTGCTTTCAGTGACTTGTCACACAGTGAGTCAGTGACAGAGTCAGAAACAGCAATGTCATGATTCCCATTCTTTTGCCTTAGTCATAAGATCATCTTTCCTTCCTTATAGGGCTGAGCTGTATTTTATAAAAAGTATGCCTTAATAAAGAGATTTAAAATAAATACATTTGCTTTTTGTGACATGGGAATGGAGGGAGATGTTACTTTTCCCATCATATTCACACACCACATAACATTACAATAACTCCACTGGAAACGGAACCAACTATGTGGTCATTCATTTTACCACTGTCTTGTGATAGCCCGAGAAGATGGCCAATATAGTAACTCTTGTCACTGTTTTATAGAGGAATGGAATGTAAAAGGGCTTGATCCAATGGTAAAACTCCCTTTGACTTGAATGGCGCAGAATCAAGCCCATTGAGACCAGGTGCATACTTATTTTATCTTCACACTTAGAATGTACAGTCAGTCTGCTACTTCTTTAGAATTATATTCTTCATATCCTAATCCTATAGTGAGAATTTCTTCTCTTTTCTCTTCTGCCTTCACACTTCAAATTCACTCACTGAAAGAGTAGATACTAGTCATACAAAAGGCTGTGTAATCCTAGCTCTAGTAGAATAATGTGCTAGCATAATTTGCATGTATGCTGGTATTTCTACCTTGTTTATTTATCATAGCGTGTGTCTATATATATATATATATATATTGTGGTATAGCAAGGACTGAGGGCACTGGGAAAGTTCTAGAAGGGCGCTATGTAAGTGCTAGAATGCTCCATGCTTTATTCCCTGTAGACTAGCCAAGGGTCAGCTGACACCAATTAAGGCCCCACCCAGGTGCCTGATAAAAACCCTCTACTCCTGAGAGGCAGTGTGGGAGTTGAAGGAGTAGGTGTGCGGTGAGCAGAGGAGTTTGTGGAGAAGAACAGAATGGAGTACAGTGGTGTGTGGAGTCGTGGAGAAGAACAGTACGGAGTACAGCGGTGTGTGGGAGAGAGGTGGAGTCCTGAGGAAGGTACTGGGCTCAAGAAGGCAGAAAGACAGAGGGGGGAAAGTAGCCCAGGGGAAAAGCCTGCAGCTGCAAATAAGGTGCCAGCAGCACATAGCAGCTACTCAGAGAGCCCCTGGGCTGGGACCTGGAGGAGTGGGTGGGACCAGGTCCCTACCCCCCTTCCTGGGAAGATGGAGTAACTGGTGATGCCCTGGCCCACTAAGAGAGGCAAAAGTGCGAGACCCAGTAGGGAGAAGCTGGCCGTTTGCCACAATATGTATATTAACCATAAGAGGCTTCATTCCTCAGCAGTTTTCTTGAAGAGTTGTATAAAATATATAATTTAAATTTTCTTAGTAAACCTTGTTTATAATGTTACACTATTGGCAATGTTGAGACTTGCTCAGAATGATTGACTATAGTCATGCATAAAATTAAACAAGTTAATACAACCATAAGGTATGATAGAGGGATTCAAAATTGCCACCCACAGCGCATCATGATTTTATATTATGCTTGTAATGCATGATTGCATTTTCTTAATTTGATTTCATTTTCCTTTTCAACTTCAGCACTGCTATTGACCCTGTTGTTATTCTGTGAATATAGGGCCAAACTCAGTTCTCTGTTACACTAATACAGTGGTTTTCAACTGCTGTGCTGCAGCACATTTGTGTGCCGCAAAAGGTCCGCAGGTGTGCAGCATCAGTGAGCCACAAGTAAATGAGGGGAAGTGCTGTGCAGCTGCACAGCCAAAACCCCACCTCCATGACATCACCAGGGACGGACTGCCTCCATTTCTCCTCCTGAGTCCCAGCAACCTGTGACATCATGGGACTTCTGGTTTTGCGACCCGGAAGTCCCGCCTATGAGATGTGCGACTGCGTAAGTTAGCTTGGAGGCGGGTTTGGTGGCGTGGTGGCATCGTCCCTGTGCTGTGCAGCTTGTGCTGGTCGGCGTGGTGAGCATGGAGAATATTCAGTCAGGGCTTATTAGACATGGATAGATTTTTGATTAAACGACGTATGTTGGATGATGACAATGAATCAGGTGTGGCTGGCACTAGTTCAGGTAGTAACGCACATAGTACCGTCAGTGTTAATTCTAAAACAATCGTGCGCCAGTATAATGAAGACCATTTGTCCTTCAGATTCATTTCATCTGGAGAGGAAGTGCCACATCCTAAGTGTGTTGTTTGCAGTGAGAAACTGGCAAACCAAGCTATGGTTCCAAGTAAGCTGAAAAGACACCTTCACACAAAGCACTCACATTTATGCAAGAAGCCAATTGATTATTTTAAAAGGGTTATAGCTGATCAAACACGACAGGCTAAACAATTTACCAAAATCACAACTATTTCTGACAAAGCTCAAGAAGCAAGCTATGCCATTGCCAAAATTGTGGCAAAAAAGATGAAATCACATACAATTGCTGAGTCAGTAATTTTACCAGCATGCTGTAAAATTGTAAATATTATGTTTGGCAAAACATGAAAAAGAGATCTTGAAAATCCCTATGTCAGATAACACTCTTAGTCAGCGTATACATGACACGTCTCAAGACGTTGAGTCACAAGTGATAGCTCAAATTAAAGAAGCCGATTTCTTTGCCATTCAGTTGGACGAGTCAACTGACATCACTGGAAAAGCTCAACTCCTAACATTCAGCAGGTTTGTTTGTGTGGAGACATCATTGAACAATTGTTATTTTGCAAATCGCTTCCAGAAACAAGAAGAGGCCAAGACATTTTTGATGTTGTCGACAGCTATTTCAGTTCTCACGATTTGCCATGGAAATCATGCATCAGCATCTGCATGGACGGTGCTCCCTCTATGTTGGGAAGTCTAAGAGGATTCATCGCACTGGCCAAACAAAAGAACCCTGGCATTGTTTGTACACACTGTTTCCTGCACAGAGAGGCCCTCATTTCAAAATCAGTAGTACCTGAACTGCAAAAAGTACTGACTGACACGATCAAAATGGTTAACTACATCAAGAGTAGGCCATTAAAATCGAGGTTGTTTTCAGCACTGTGTTCTGCCATGGAAGCTGCTCACACACAACTTCTACTGCACACGGAAGTGAGATGGCTATCTCGAGGGCGGGTGCTTTCAAGGTTGTATGAACTGAGGGAAGAGCTTCTAATTTTTTTTACGTCAGAACAGTCTGAGCTGGCTGACTTGCTTAGTGATGAGACCTGGTGTAATAAAATTGCATTCCTAGCTGACGTTTTCCAAGCCTTACTTGTACTGACAAAGTTATCTCCTTTAAGGAAAAACTAACACTGTGGGAAGCCAGAATCAAAAATGAGAACAAAGTTGAAATGTTTGAACTGACAAAAAGTTGCAGACTAGACAAAAATCTTGTCGATTTAATTCTACAAAATTTGTCACTGCTGAGTAAAAACATTGAAAAGTATTTCCCGTCACTTGATGTATCTTCCTTGGACTGGGTGAGAAATCCGTTTGTGTAAAGTGCATGCGAGTTAGCAGAATTAACTGTTGCAGAAGAAGATGAGCTGACAGAAATCAGAAATGATAGAGGACTGAAACTGAAACACTCATAAACAGATACGGCCTCATTCTGGTTGTCTCTCCGAGAGGAATATCCCATCATCACAAAGATGGCGATTAAAGCACTTCTTCCTTTTTCAACATCTTATCTGTGTGAGGCTGGTTTCTCTGCTATGAACACAATGAAGAACAAGAACAGGTTGTGGCTTCAAACACTGGAGGAGGACTTGAGGGTATGCTTGTCAACCATCCGCCCTCAGACAAGGGACATCATGAAACATCACCAAGCACAGATTTCCCACTGATTTATTTTTTTTAAAAATAACACGATTAAAATTTTAGTTATTGAACGTTAAACACAATCTTAATACTCATTTATTAAAACGAGACCTTAAAAAACTGATGGTGTGCCTTGACAATTTTAGCACCTCGTCAGTGTGCCATGAGATGAAAAAGGTTGAATACCACTGCACTAGTGCAATGGCCAGTGAACTCAATGAGAATTACACCAGTATAACTGAAAGCAGATTTTATGTATGCTTTCAATCTATGTTTTTTTTAATATCAGTCTACCGTTGACTTCCATGGAGGATCTGAACATAGAATGAGAACAGAATAATATACTATTGATGCTAGAACATACTATTGTAATTCATTTAAGAATATCTTTATTTTAAACTTGCAAGTTCTGCAAAAAAACCATGATCCTTGTTCAGTGCAAAGAATAAACAGATCAACTCTAGGCAGAGTTTACTGATCATGATACTTTAAAAAAAATTTTTTTTTTTGCTATAGTGGTTTGCAATAGACAGAACAATTTTTAATGCAATATATAAGCAATAGAAAAGTAACTATTCTGGTAACAAAGAGCTCTTAATTATATTTTGTAAAGAATATTAAAATTGGATATTCTAATATACACATATGTATATAAAATATTTACAGTAGACAAACATTTTCAGTCATCATGCAGTCCTCCTGCACCCAGAAGTCCAGAAGACTTCAGTGTTTGCCAAATTGGGCCATTAAGGAAGAGAAAAGAAGTGACACTGAAAATGGAAGTCCACATTTAACCTAACAATCGTGTTGTGCATTCAGTTGAAATGTGTTTGACTATAACACACAAAGGTAACTTTAAGGTGTGGTTTAAAGCTTTCAGTGGTATGAATTTGGAATGTATGATTTATGAGTAATAAAAGTGGAGTGTTTTATAGAAACCACAACAAAAGAGTGAGAACTTTATACCACACCATCATGCATTTTGTTTACATCATAGATTTTAATGTTAAACTATTTCAGAAATGTTTTAGAGAGCTTACAGATGTTATTGGTACTCTTTTTCATATCTCTCTGGCATAAATATAAGCTGTTTTAGTACCATGAGTCTAATTGTATAGACAGTTTGTGGAGAGGGGAAAATTGTGGAGAGGGGAAAATAAGTGTCTCAGATATTCATTACGCTGGAAAATTCCAATGACAGACAAGAAGCAACTATTAAAATGAATGGTTCTGATTCTTGGCTGTAGTCGGGGAATGTACAGACCAAATCCCAACAGGGGTGTAGGTAGGGAGTGGGGGTGCGGGGAGGGTGAGGAGAGGAAGGATGGTCTTGTGGTTAGAGCCCTTGCCTAAGATTTGGAAGATCTGGGTTTAGAACCCTGATCCACCACAGACTTCCTATGTGACCTTGGACAAGTCACTTAGATTCTTTGTGCCTCAGTTCCCCATCTCTAAAATTGGGATAATAGCACTTCCCTATGTCACAGGGGTATTGTGAGAATATATACATTAAAGACTTTGAGCAGCTCAGATACTACGTTGATTGGGGCGGGGAGGGGGGAGCAGCCTATAAGTACCTAAGACTGATATGCATGCACTGGGGTGATTTCATGTTCTTTTTGTGTTTTTTTGATACTGGGCTAGCTCTGTGCTAGTCCAGTTCCCCCACTGTAAACTGGAGCTAATGGATTGCTGGAGTGTGGGGAAACCCTGGCCACAATCCTATCCTGCAGTTGTGATTGCATAGGACCCTCCATATCAGCTCTATCCCACCATTAGATCCACTTAATCTGGGATACCTGTTCCATAGTTGGTTAATCTCCCTTTTGGATAACATTATGCCTGGGCTATGGCACAAAAGGCCAACTGGTCAGCCAAAGATTGAAGCCAATGTTTTTAACTGCATAAAACATTCAACATGCTTCAAGCTTTCAGTGCCTTCCATATCTCAAGTCGCTGGATCTTCATTTTATGACAGCATATCAGAACAAAAAAATCTCCCCAATCTCTATTGTTGTGTGTACCATCTTTTGCTGGTGCCTGGTAGAGTCGCTATAGGCTGACTTTGCTAGATGTATTACATGTCATAGGAGTATGCCACTGATTCTTAAATTTTCTGGAGTAACTGACCTACATGCTTGTTCCCATTTAGTTATCCACCAGTATTGAGAAGTATGGAGCAGGAAGCACTGCTACAGTATGAACAAGTTCTGAGAAGCCAGGAACATTGTTACTGAAGTTTTTGCCAAGTTATCCTGGTTCCATGCATGACACACACATTGCTCACATATCAGCACACAACCAGATATTTAAGTTATGACCATCCAATTCCGGTTGGCCGCTTGCTATATACGATGTAATTATGGGATTAATTAATAGCGGTTTATTTATATTAACAGCATTTTTTTCAATAATTTGACTATGCTACAAAATACACAAGAAGATCTGTTGAAAAGTTATGGACATCATTGAATAAAAGGCCTTTGGAATCCTCAGAATAAGAGCACATTCCTGCAGAGCTCAGGAGGTGCACTACAGCTCTCATCATGGAAAGCCCTGCTTCAAGTCATTTGTCCATCTGACACATGTATATTGTAAAACAGTGTGTTGCTGGAGATTCCATTTTTCATGGGAGACAAAAACCTGAGAAATGGCCACTTATGGTCATTAAAGATCCCATTGCATTTTTTGCAAGCATTGGGTGACTGCCCTCGTCTTCTGGCCAATATTCAGTAAAAAGTATTTAATTATATTACATCTACTTTCCTTTTACAGTTCATACAATGAAAACAGTATTCTGTACTTCCTGACCTAGACACTCAGGGAGGACACCGTACAGCTCTGTGTAAATGTGGCCTTGGCTCTCCACTGATCCTGGGCTGTCTGTATGCTGGGCTAGTTCCCTGTAAACAGCTGTGCTATGTCACCTGCCAATGGCCCCAAGGGGCCACTACAGCAGCTGGGACTCAGCAGAGAATAAGGAAGTTCTGTCTGTGCCCCCTTTCTCCAGCCATGTACCCATCCTGGAAACAGGGAAAGGAGTGACTTAAGTAGCCTATGTACACTGTGGCAATCTTTCTGTGGCTAGCTATGCTGGATTTATAGCCAAAATCTGCCAGCAGTGCCTCACAAAGCAGCTGCATTGCAGTCAGTGGTCGGGACCCCTTCCTTTAAGCTATTGAATAATGGGGCAATTATAATATTTGTCACAACCAACCCCCATAGGGGCTGGATTTCACTGGTAGGCAAAGTAATTCTTGTATTACTTTAATTCTGTAAAGTACTTTGAGACTTGGGAAAGGGGATATATAAATAATAAAAGTATTAGAGCAACCTTCTTGAAAAAACAGATAGCAGGAGAAAATCAGCAGATGCAGTGGCATATAGATGCAGTATAGTAATGGAGGTAGAAATTTTCTCTGATTTTCAGAGCGCCAAGAAGGAAAACAGAATCTGAATGATGAGGTGGTTAAATTTTCTGCCTGTATTTCCCCTTCATACTCCATTTATATTTTAAAAAATGGCTAATGTGGTTAATAACTCTTTTATTTTTTAGTGTGGTAAGAGAAAGTTAAACCCATGAGAATATATTCATGATCAAAGGATCGCTACGTCTTCTACTGCTACTGTCCACAGCTTCCATTTCAGCTATTGCATCTTCTGATTTATCCCTGTTTTCATCTATCTTTTCTGGCAGTTTGCTCTTCTGATATTTTTATAATTTATGTGGTATCTTTCAGAAGTCTCAAAGTGTTTTACAGAATTAAAGGGTTATGGAACAGAGCAGACTGACTGGAGTTCTATTGGAGATTTATAAGATTTAACTCTCTTGCTAATTAATTTATATTCCCATGCTAATTCACTGGGACTAGGATGCTTCCTTGATCCAAAGCTTGTGTCTGAAATGGCTGTTCTTCCAAAGGGGCAGAGGAAAAGTTGACTTGGAGCAGCAGACATCTCAAACTGAAATTAAGCAGTTGCATGACAAAAAACAGAAAAGGACACAGGATCAGATGTGCACATTCTCTCTGGTGGTTCTAGCTAAATGGGGAACTGCTGTTCCCTCTCAATCGGCACCTAAGTTGTCAGCTCAGTTATTGGTGTTATATGTCTGGCAAGTGCAGAGTGATTTCTTTTGGCTGCTGACTGGGATTCTTCTGGAGGCTCTGTAGCTTGGGATCTACAAGAATCTTTCTTTGTAGAAATAAAATTGCCTGTCTGTAAAGTCCAGATCCAAAAACATAGCAACAATTATCTGAAATACTCCAGCTGTTTTTCATAAGTTTATGTAGCCATTATTAATACTGATATGACATGCAGGGTGTCCCTGGATGCTCAAGTCTAGATCCAGATGAGATTCTTTATGTGTTAAGACATCCTAGGGCCTGATCCAAAGTCCTATGAAGTGAATGGGAGTCTGCCCAATGATTTCAATGGTCTCTGCGTCAGGCCCCTACAGTCTACTTTTTTTGGCTATTGAAGAAACTATGGGCAGATGGAGCACATCTGACACCAATTTGGCATTAGATCAGATGGTTTCCAACAATTAGCTGCACTTCTCAGGCTAGGTTCTATTACTATTTTATTAGTTTTTGTACTTCAGTAGCTCTACACACACACATAACAAAAAGACTGCCCTACCCCAAACAGTCTAGTATGAGATGAGAGACAAGAACTGAATACAACAAATGGACAGGGTGAGCACAAAGTAACGCGACAGCTATGATAAGGCTAAGTAAAGGTCACAATACACATAGGCGTGTGCACGGGGTGTGCCGAGTGTGCCCAGGCACACCCTAATGCAGGGGTGTCAAACATGTGTTCCACAAACCTTTTTGGTCTGGCCTGTGGGCAGAGAGTAGGACTTGTGACATATAGTAAAATACTACGAGGACTCACACATGGGAATGCGAGATCTCACGGTGTAGAGATCTACCGCCGAATTTCATTTTTCTGGGCGACTTCACGGCAGAGAGTAAGGCCTGTTACTCTCCGCTGTTAGTCCCACTCTCCTACTCTGCCGTCAAATTCCATTTTGGAATTTTGGAACTTTAAATGTTTCCCTTTAAAAAAACATAAAATAAAAATAAAAAATAAAATTCCCTGGGTGCACACCCTAATGAAATGTGCTGCGCATGCCTATGACACTACATCAGCTGTCCAACCAGTAGCACAGAACCTGTCAAGAATTTTGTAAGTATCACAGAAAAGGTGAATTTTATGGAGGGATTTGAAGGAGGACAGTGTGGTGGCATTGCAGATATTTACAAGACATTCCTTCCATGTATAAGGGGTGACATGGAAGACAGTGGACTGGTACTTGTCAGTGCTGTGGGAGGTTGCAGAGTGTCTTCATGAAGACTGACCCTGAAATTACAAAAGATGAGTGACTACTGAGGGCATGTTCCAATGATCATTTATACCTCCTCCTTACTTTTTAGCATAAGTTCAATAAACTTAGTGACACTGCAAAATCTAGATCACATTTCACAGTTACTGCATTTGCATCTATTTTATTATCCTTTATCATTGTGTTATTTTCCATTCAACCTGTAGCAAGAGAGATTTCAAATATGCATATTACAAATACAGCACATGTTGCTAGACTTTATCCTTCCTGCCTTTTACTTTTATGTTAATAGCTCTGCTGTTTTATGATGGAAGTAGTTAATGTTCCTGTAAACATTCCCTCACTGAGAGCATCTAACCTTAGATCGATGTTCCACTGATGGAAAGAGAAGCTGCTAAACTGCATTTTCATCAGTCACCTCCTTCTGAACCTCATTCTCTAAAATTGGATGGGACCTTCAATGCAGGTTCTTCACTTGGCTGCGGCCTCTTTCCCCACTGTAGTCTGCATGCTTAGGAAAGGATTTTTCAGATGGTATGAACTTTCTCCTGCTTAGTTGCCTACCCTCATGGTGCATTTTAGGCTATGCACCTCTGGACCTGTAGCGCTTCACCCCTTATGCCTTCTTTTCATGGGCCTCTCTAAGAAATGTACCCAGAGAGAGAGAGAGAGAGAGAAGTTCTGGTGTAAATGACCATTATATAGCAACTTGTCGAACGAATTGCTCAGCTGCTAAAGATGCCAGTTTGTATTTTGATACGCATTTTAAAAAAACTGCCTCATAATCTGCTAGTTAGACATCAGAAAGAATTGGCCAAATTCTGCCCTTCCGTTACATTGGTTTCAAACCCACTGAAATCAATTATGTTATCTTGGTGTAAAAGATCTGAGAATTTGCATCTTTTACAAATTTTGACATTTATAATAAGTATATAATAGATAAAAGTTTGAAAAGAAACCAAGAGAAGGATATTTTAGATCAGTAGGAAATCATTAAGTGCAGTGCTGAAATCACAGAAACTGCATTTGAACTACGCTGTGCTCTTGGGACAGCAAATGTGTTCCAGGTCCATTCCATTTCTAAGTAGGAAATCAAAAAATTCAAGACCCCAAATTCCACATAAGGTATGTTTGCATTTTGTTCTACTAAGGATCCAGAGAGAGGAAGCTGTATGTATTTTATATAGGCTTGGTCATAGCATGACACTGCAGTGAAATAAATGAACTTTTTAGAGTTCAGGAGTCTGAACAAAAAGCGAAATTGGGCCGTGTCAGGCTGTAAGCTCTCAGACAATGGCATCCTTTTTGTGCTGGCAGTCGTTTCAGTGCTCTGAGGTAGAGCAAGTCTGGAGGTGTAGGATCATTCATGACTGGGAGCCTTTCACTGCTCAGTGGTCAATCTGAGTCTGGCACAAATTGGTGGTGACAAAAGTTATTACCATCTCACAGCTGATAAATACCCTATGGAAATGAGAGGGTGCTTTCAGTACATTTTCTAGAGGAGAAGTGGCCACACTGAATTCAGTTAAGCTAATTAAGTAATTTAGAACACTGGTGGTGTTCACCAGAATAAGGTTTTGCAGGATTTGGCTCTTTATTTCTGTTGACTTTGTGTGGCCTCTGTCCATGGTGCCAACTGATGTATTCTGTTATCCACTGTCTGTGCATGTTGGGTAGGTGGCATAGCATGAATATGTTTGGTAAGGTGTTTGAAAAAATTGACAGTTACAGTTAACTGATTTGTCTCAGACAATGAAAGTGAATAATCTGATGTAAATCAAAGTACAGCTAGCTGTTTCTCCTATGGAACAAAGGCATCTTAAAATTATTTATTGTCTAATGCCACATGTGCAGAGAAAGGCCTTGGCTCCAAAAGCATACAACCTAAATACACAATCTGCAGAGCAAAGATGGGGAAAGAGGAGCAACAAAAACAAAAAGGCCAAGTGGTGAAACAGAGCATGCCTCATTCAGCCTATGAGTCTGATAAATCTTGATTCTCTCTTTTCCCCTCTTTGTAGATTAGTTATTACATATTTGAGGGAAGGATTGGGGCTAAAGGCGTCGATGCTAAATGGGAAGAAAATGCAACTCAAACCCCAAAAGTCACTTTTCTGTATAAAATAAAATTTGAACGGGCAGCAGCTGTATTCTTTTTATTATAAAACTTCCCTAGAAAGTATTTATTAAAATAAAACTGAACTAGGTTTAAGAACACAAGGTAAGCGATTTAATCAAGAAACCCTTTTCATTCAACGGTCTCTCTTCCTTTGCGGTGAAAGAAAAGCAATCCTTACAAACTGCGTTATAGCTCCATCTGTAGGAGGCAAGGACACAAAGACTTTAGCAAGTCAGCAGATGCATACACTCCCAGCTTCAGTCTATTTTGCCTCCTCTTTTTTGGAAGCTTGGAGTCCATGCCTGAGCTCACCAGTTTCTCTAAATCTTCTTCCTCAAGCTAAAAGGATGGAAAAGAAAGCTGTAAGAAGGAAGATAACAATGAACCTCTTCACTGTATTCAACCAGGTTGTTTTGTATTATTCAAAAAATAAGCAACAGTGAACTCTGATCTAAAACAGTCTGCACTGAAATGAGTTTGGTTGGTTTTCCATTCGTATCAGCAAGACTGTTAGGGAGCTAAGAGCCTTTTGATTTTAGGGACTGATCCATCCTCCCAACTCTTTTCCCTCTCAATTAATTTTCTCCTGGTTTGGAGGAAATGTATTCAAATGGTATAGTCAATTGAAGCCACGCTGGGACTCTGCTCAGTCAGAATTGCACATTTTCCAGAAATTGTCACATTTGAGAAAGAGAATCATTAAAATGAAGTGTTCTGGGGGCCTCCCACACTGCCACATCTCTTTGTAACAGCCTGAATGCCCCTGATCTGATTGACCTGAGTGGCACCATGCCAGTGATGTGCAGAACACAGTAACATGCCCGGCAAGATCACTGAATACAAAGACTAGTCTGGAAAATGTTCAACCTTTTCCGTCTGCTCCCCCCCAGCCTCTAAGAATTAAAAACAAAACTTAATATTCCCTGTTTTGACTTTTTACAACTAATGTTAAGATAAGATGTCATGAAAACTGTACAATTTAAGCTTATTTTTCTCTTTAGAATTTCTTGTCATTTCCTTAGAGCGGCTTTTTTCTTTCTCTTTCTTTAATTTTAGCTAATGGAATTCAAAGTAGTGAGGTCTTTTGCCTTCCTAGTGCAATTTGGTAGCACATTGTCATGCAATCAATATACTGTAATTTAGAACTAACATGCAGGAATTGCCCTTTAGTAAGGAACATTAATAACATTAATTTCTGGCCTTTTAAAATGTAGGACCAATACGCCAAATATGATAGATGAGCAGATTATAGCCCAAGAGGGACTTAGCTGACTTACTTTGCTTAGAAACTTTAAAATCCCTTGATCAGAATTAACTGCATTTGTTCTGGTGAGAGCTGAATGATGGTTCATAGCTGAAAGACTAGTGACTTTCACTGAACCGTGCTGACTTTTCCTTTATTTTTATATTGCGTGTATTGTGGATTGGATATCCTCTCATTCAACCCAAATTAGTTTTCCATGTTATCTTGCAAATTGATTAGATTCCAGTTTCTTTTGCTTTAGTGATAAATTTCATAAACTCAAAAAATCAGGCTTGAATTTGCAATTTATTTTTCTCACTCAAAGAATGGAGTTTTATTTAATAAAGAGCAGCTTCAACAGACAGATATAACCCAAGAAACATAACACAATAAACTTTAATAGCATAACTATATCAAATTAATAACCTGTAAAGTGTCATATTTTATTTAGACAAAGCTTCAGTTTATTTCTAAAGGCCAGTTTTTACCCCTGATTTTCATGCATGCATTTCCCATGAATTTGGAACCTCTTCCTGCAATCCTAACTCACATGAGTAGTCTTTACAGGAGAGCCACTATATTGGGTGACATAGCATAGAATGAACTGGGGACCATCAGAGACGAGGCATAAGCTGTTACAACTTGAGCTATAGCTGCCTAACTGGGGCTGCAACACTCGTTTTCTATGTGGATTGGCACAGACAGGGACCTAGAGCATCACCAGAAAGGGCAGTGGTACTAGGGAGGCTGGGGGGTGCAGCAACATCTCCTGGCTTGCAGTAATAATGGCAAACGAATGCATGGCTTCCATCATACGGAGAGTTTGGAGTTTTTTATTCAATGGTGTTCAGCATCTCCATTATAAAAATTGTTCCAGAGCCCCTGCTCATCAGTGAATTACACCGGCTCTTTTCAGTGCGGGCTGTAGTGATAACCAAAGTCAGATTCAGTCCATTGAGACATTCATTGAGAGCTACAATGTGGCCTGAGGACATTCTTACATTCAAGGCCCCATGACAAACTCGTCTAAATTCTGTAGTAAGACCCTGTATTCCATCACGCACAAGCTATGACAGTTTGAAAGAAATTAAAAATTAATTAAGAATTAAGAAATTAAGAATTAAAAAAAAAAGTATTTGACTGAATATGAGAGCAGTATCTTTTCTTATTTTAATACGATGTTCAATTTTCCACACCACTTGCACCTTGAATTGTCCTTATACTGCACAATTTTATATTGAAATGCATAATTGTATTATAGAGTTGCCAGGGAGAAGCTGGAGTTATTAGCAGCTCAAGCCACTTCGGCACCCAAGAAAATGTGGGATAAACATGCTTAGGCAGGTGTTAGAATAAGTGTCAGGGAAATAGTTAATGTTGATGCTGAAATATAAAGAGTCAGATTTTCAAGTTAACCCTGCCTTCAACTGACAAATATTTTTAAAAAGGCAAAAAATTAATCTCTCATCTAGTTAGATTTTAGAGTGAAATAATGGTATAAATGCAATCCATTCTTTTTACAGTTTAAAGGCTATAAACTTGTGGATCTCTCTGAGTGTCCCATAATGGTGAGAAAACATATAAAGCTTTAATGAGTTGTAAGCCAGTTAGTCAGTTGTGTACTACAGAAAAACAAAAACTATTTTGAAACAGTTTAATGTGCACATATTAATGTGAAAAGGTAAGCTAATAACTGATTACATCAAGAAGGTTGAGGTATTGAATGCCTAATTTGCTTCAGCCTTCACAAAAATGTTAGTGGTGATCAGATACTCAATACAATTAATATTAACAACTAGGGGGAAGGATATAAGCCAAAATAGGGAAAGAACAGTTTAAAGAATATTTATTTAAGTTAGATGTATACAAGTTGGTAGGGCCTGATGAAATTCATCCTAGGGGTACATAAGAAAGTAGTTGAAGCAAACTTGGAACTGTTGGCTAGTATCTTCAAGAACTTCTTGAGAATGAGTAAGATCCCAGAGGACTGGAGAAGGGAACAACAAGGAACTGGGAAATTCTAGATCAGATAGCTTAACTTTGATACTGGAACAAATTATTATTCAATTTGTAAGCACCTAGAGGATAATAGGATTGCATGGAATAGCCAGCATGGATTTGTCAAGAACAAATCATGCCAAAGTATTCCACTTAGAAGGAAAAATCAAATGCACAGCAACAAAATGGGGCTAGGTGGTAGTAATGTCGAAAATAATCAGGCGATTATAGCAGACCTCAAATTGAATATGTCAACTCACAATTGCAAAAAAGGCTAATACTATTCTGGGATGTATTAACAGGAATTTTGTATGTAAGACATGGAAGGTAATTGTCCCACTCTATTCGGCATCGGCGAGACCTCAGCTGAACTACTATGTCCAATTCTGAGCCCCACACTCTGGAAAAGATGTGGATAAATTGGAGAGAGTCCAGTGGAGAGCAAAAAATACAGAAAAAAAAGTGTAGAAAACCTGACCTCTGAGGAAAGATTTAAGCAACTGGGCATATTTAGTCTTGAGAAGAAAAGATTAGTTAAATTCTGGAGCAGGCTTCCAGCGCTGTAGAATCCTCATCACTGGAGATTTTTAAGAATAGGTTGGCCAAACACCTGTCAGGAATGGTCTAGGTTTATTTGGTACTGCCTCAGTGCAGGGAGCTGGACTTGATGACCTCTCAAACTCTCTTCCAGCCCTACCTTTCTATGATTCTCTGCTTGATAAAAGTCTTTGATATAGTACAAATCATCAAGAGTTTAAACTAGTTAATGTTGTCTTCTACTCATGTCAGATGCATTAATAGAGCTAAAATAAATGCTTGACAAAAAGCAAGGAGATTAGATACAACTTGTTTTACAGCCTGATTTCAACCATGTTAAATTGATACTTAGCTTATGAACATAAATGAAAAAAAGTCTAGCACACCATAAATAAATCTATTTGTACAGTTAAACGCTTAGATTTGAACCACTAGGCTAAATCAGTCAGACATAAGTGTGGCAACTGTGCTATCTGCATATCCATATGGAGTTCAGTAATATTGAGCAATCCATCTTCAGTGTAAATTCTTGAGAGGGAGAGCAACAACAAAACTGCAAACCATTTCAAAGATTCAATAATACAGATTGATTTCATGTTATTATTCAGATCTGGGGATTTATTTAACTGACAAATTGGATTTTATTTCCTAGTTAACTATGTCTTTCAAAGACCGATCATCATCCAACCTTGAAATAAATGTTACCTGATTAAAGCAGTAAAGGTTAAAACATTTAAAACACATGCTGTAGATCTCAAAAATCAACTCAAGATGTGTGAGGATAAGAATTATTAGAGGATTTATTAAATCTGCCCTGAACAAATTAATTCATCAGTTTAGCCAAAGGTCTGTCAATGAATTCAAGAGCCTTTCAAAAAAAAGGAACATCTGTTGCACATTTAAAGGTTCTGTTTATATGTGAATGTAGTGGATTATTCTTTGAGAGAGGATACACAGTTCACATAAATGTATTTGGAAGTTAATTTGGAATTACTCTTATGGCTTTGAGGATCTGGGGTAATCCATGGGGGTATTCCAAAGCATTCTCAGTGATTGAGGAGAATTAGATCTTGATTGAAAATGATAGGTACATTCATAAACCAGGATGATAACATGGTAAAAGCAAGCCATTACTGAATAAGAGCCACTACTGGCTTTCCTTCCATTTTTTAAATACAAAGAATTAAGACTTATGTTATATTTATATATATATAAAGGCTTTTAAAGGAAGGATAAGGTGGAATGCTCTCTGCCTTCTTTTGGGCTTTCTGGTATAATTTAGTAATTTAGGCCTTAATTCAGCAAATTTAATTTGCTTGAAGACAAAGGAATTTAAGCAGGTGTTTAAGTGTCTTGCTACATAAGGATGGGATTACTCATGTACTTAAGTTTCTGCTTAGCTTTAAGTGCTTTGCTGAACTGAGGCCTTAGTTTTGAAGTGACAGATAGTATTTGTATATTAAAGCACTTCAGAACTAACACCCCAGATTCAGCAGAAAATGGGTATTTTTGTGCATGTTGTCAGGCCATCATATATATATTATAGCCACCTAGGTAAGACTTTAGTGTTTTGTAATTTAGTTAAATGGTATTTTAATCATAGATCATATGAATTTAACCTGTTCATACCATATAGAAGCCCAAGCTTATACTTTTCCTTCCTAAGCCCTCTCTACTACCTGCATTTTCCATTAAGGTTGATAATATCTATTTATTTGTATGGCCTCCATTGCTGTTGTACTGGGATTGAAATGCCTCCTACACATGAATGAATTTAGCTTCACAACAACTCTGTAAGGTATGGAAGTATTATCCTCATTTTGTGGATGGGGAACTGAGTACAAATGATCTGATCAAAACTCTATTAAAGTTCATGAAGTCTTTCCGTGGACTTTAAATTGTTTTATATCAGATTTAGAGAGACTGAAGGCCTAATTTATCAGAGATGCTGAACACTCATTGCTCCCACTGATTTCAGCTGACATAGTGGTTGCTCAGCACCTCTGAAAATCAAGCTCTAACTGACTTGCCAAAGATCATACAGGAAGTCTCCGGTAGAGTCCCCCTCCAGCACTTCATCCACTACATCATCCTTCCTGGCCTATAACATGAGGATCATCTTCGATTTCTCTCTCTCTCCTTCCCCAATTCAGGCTTTAATGAAGTCTGGTTGCTTCTTTCTCTGCAACTTTAAAAAATGTACTCCTTCCCTTTTGATGACCAAATTGCTCAGCTGTTTCCTTGTCTCCTGCCTCAGTTATTGCAATCTCCTCTTCTCATGTCTTTTTAAATACTACCCTGCCTCCTCCCCACCACTTCCAATCTATCCCAAATATGAGTCTCTTCACTGGTTCCCCATAAAGGTTATTTTTTCTCCTCCTCACTTTCAAGGTGTTATATCACACAGCTCCTGCCCACTGTACATCACTGAATTGGCCTATTTTTGAGTTCCCTTTGCCCTTTCCACTTCACCAATCATGATAGCCTCAAATTCCGTCATCATCTCCTGTCACAAACATTTTTCTGCCTTTCTCCTTGCTGCCCCATAGTGCTTGAAACACACTTTCAAATTTGTTTGCCAGGTCTTCAGCTTAAGACCATTTCTGCACCATTGCCAACAAAAACACAGGTGTTTTTACACTTAAAATATAATGGAAGTAAGTCTTGAAGTTTGTTTCCCTGAACTGAATAGCCATGTAATCATATATCCATAACCTATTTTCCTATTTGCCTCTCGCCTTGCTGGTGTATGTTACATTCTGACTTTCTATCAAGTTCATCAGCTGGATGGTAAAGTCTTTGGAGTAAGGACCTGTCTTTTCTGTGCTTTCTTTAAAACACCTAGCATGTTTGTGGACTCAATGAAGTAATAAATAATAGTAATAATTTACTATAAATAGCATTTCATTCTGCCCATCAGTGGAGTTTCATCAGTGTAAATGAGGGCAGACTAGGCCCATCAACTTTATTTCAGGAGTACATCATCTTTTATAACGGCTATTACCAGAAACAGTCGGACTGTCTACACTGTATAATTTTGAAGTAGTTGTAGCAGCGTTGGTCCCAGGATATTAGAAAGACAAGGTGTGTGGGGTAATATCTTTTATTGCATCAACTTCTGTTGGTGAGAGACCAGCTTTCAAGCTACACAGAGCTCTTCTTCAGGTATAGAAAAGGCATTTCCAGCATCACAGAAAAATGCAAGGTGGAACAGATTGTTTACCATAAGTAGTTAGTACATTTTGCAAGGTGTTACAGAAAAGGCTAAGGTAAATAACGATCCCAAAGCTCCCGCCCAAAGCCAGTGGACCTTCTCACCACCCATGACTAACCTGGTAACTGAGCCTAAAAATCAAACATTCAATAGAACCCCTAGGTTCACCCCCCATGGCATTTAACATCTGGGTTTCACCCAAGGAAAACCAACAAGTGTAGTAAGTGAGAACAGGAAGGGATTTATTAAGACAATAACACAAAGTCCAACAGCCCAAAGACCTAAAGCCTAGGAACCCATAGATGATAATAATACGGTGAACAGGTAAATGAATTACAAAATCTTTCTGACTTACATTCTCAAGGCATATAGGATGGAAGATAGGAGCGCACACAGGAACAAGCAAGATGAACACAGGATCAGACAGGACAAACAAGCTCAGGATCAGGGACAGCAGACTGGTAAGTGACTTTAGGCAGATGTCCTCTTCAGTTCTTCTTTCTTTGGTCCGTTGAGAAGAGAAAATACATGGCTGCCACTAGGACGGACAGCAACCGCAATAGATGGTGTTGTAAGCCTTATGCACATTGTATCAACTAGTCAGTGGTTTCCATTTTCCCACCTTATACACGTGTCTTGCTAGTTATGCACTTGCCTCACTAAGGTTTATGCACACGTCTTGCTAGGGTTTCAGATAACCTGTGCTCAGACTCACTCAATCAGGTGTGAGAAGAAACAAAAAGGCACCAAAGTAGATTTCGGGGTCAACCAGAGTTCAGGAAATTGAAGGATATCTTTACTAAAATAGAGAAACTGGGTAACAAAGGGATCATTCATGGTACAGTGGCCCGTTAACACCTCTGCCTTGATTGGTCCCCTATAATATGTGCCAAGCACTTATGGAAAACAATCTGTTCCACATTGCATTTTGCTGTGATGCTCGGAATACCTTTCCCAGACCTGAAGAAGAGCTCTGTGTGGCTCACATGCTTCTCTTTCTCACCAAGAGACGTTGGCCCAGTAAAAGATATTTATTTCCTCACTCACCTTGTCTCTATAGTTCAAAATCAGTCTTGCATCGCTTCATCTCCTTTAACACACTCTGCATACATTTTTGGACTTGACTCCCTTTTGATACCAATTAACAGTGGATGATTCTTGGAATTGCTTAGGACTTTACATTCTGTAAAGTGATTACAGTGATTTACCAGAGCTGCAGGCAGGGATACTGCAGCTGGAAACAATGTAATCTAAATTAAATAATTTCTTTCCATTGATGACTTTTTTTTAGTTCCTTAAAATTAAAACTGTCCCATAACAGGGTTAATGCTCCTTTTATTAACTGTGAGGTTCATGGATTGCATCTATCACTAAAAAACATTGTCACAGTAAATATATTCAAGTTCAATTTTGGTATCCTAACAGACTTGGGACATTGGGTAATTATTGTCTGAAGTACAGTATTTTGTGAAAGGACTGTGGTGGACTTGAATCAATTTTTAGGGGAATATAATTCACTTAGCAAACTTTACACATGCTATTTCTACACAGAAATTCACAAAACTGTAGTTTATGACATGGTGAAATGCTGTACTCAGTGTAGTGGGTCTCCCAACATTACAGCAAAATGCAAGGTGGAACAGATTGTTTAGCATAAGCAGTTAGCACATATTGTAAGGGAGAAATGTTGTAAACTGTGATTCTTTGCTAGAAGTTCCAAAATTACTGCACTAGAGCACTGAAATGGAATTACCATTTTTGAGAAGATGGATTTGGGAAGAGATGGGATTATTGCTAGAAAATGAGTTACAGATCTCCACCAAGATTTATAAACATTAAAGATATATAGAGTGTTCCACTGTTCACTATTATGTATCTTTGCTTGTTCTCTCTGTGTAAATGTATATTTACACATAAATACAATTATTTATACACACTGGAAAATATGTTTGGTAATGCTTTTCATACATGTGAAAGAGGAGTACTGAATTTGAATGAAATGTTATACATTAGCTCATATTTTCATGGCATACATTGTGCAGAAATAAATATAGTAAATTGTGGTAGTTTAAAACTGGAAAATATATTAGAAATGGTCCTGAGCCACACACTCAGATTCAGACTTGAAGTTCAGAATTATGGTTTTGATTATGCTCATCTCTTTTATGGATGCCCTCTAACCACTCCATTGACAGATTCAGACTAGAAATAAGGTGCACACTTTTCAAAATGAGGGCCATTAGAATGAACTACTAGGGATGTAGGGGTTCTCCATCACTTGAAGTATTTAAATCAAGACAAGATGTTCTTTTCAATGATATGCGGTAGCTCAAACAGAAGGTATGGATTGAATGCAGAGAAAAGTTCTCTAGTCTGTGTTAGGCTGAGGTCAGACTAGGTGATCGTAATGGTCCCTTCTGGTCTTAAAATTTATGAACCTATGTAATTGTAGAAAATATAATTAAAAATAATTATTTTGGCATAAAAAATGTTTAAAATTGAGATTGTGTGTACACTCACGTGATTTAGAGTAATGGGGGTGTAAATTGTGGTTGGTTGTATGCTGGAAGTGCAAAGTAGTTTGTTGTGTCTTTGGGGAATCTGAGAGAGTATTTGACTTGGATAGCATACTTGGGAAAGAATTAAGGCACATGAATGAAGACTGTATTATGTGGTAATTTCCTTATATTTTAGTGATTATGTGATGGCATTTGTATCTGAATAGCCTTAAATGTCAACTAGCAAAGGGTATTTGTTTGTTAGAGTGACTGTGTAAAGATATAGATGACATCTTTCTTGAACAAAAGAAAGATTTTCCAGAATCCTATTCTTTTTTCATGTATTGATGAAGAAAGAGAATGTATATGGAATATCAACATTAATCCAATAAAAGGAATCCACAACTTATTTTTGTTAAAACTAATAAAATGTTACTTATATTTTTGAACTACATTTCCTTTTACTGTAATTGGTTTAATAATTCCTTTAATTATGTGTGAAATCTTCCTCTCTACCATGTCATATTATGTCTCTTATTTTACTTCATTTTGATACCACACTGAGGACTTTAAAAGTAAAGCAATTGGCGAGTTTAGTATTATATTGAATCTACCTACTTCTGGTGTCACATTTCACAAATTGTCAGTAAGCTCAAAAGGTCAAGTTTTAATCAAAAGTTGTATTTTCAAATGCATTTCACATTTTTCTGGAAAATATCCCTGTGTGTAGTGTTTGTGTTACTGCTTTGATACATTAATTACCCTAAGAAGCTGATTCAGCAGAAATAATCTCTGACTTGGTTCCAGAAGTCTGTGGTTTCTGGTTGCATGGAAGTCTGATCATTCTAGTAAAAATGGTCAGCCTGCTAAAAACAAAAGAAAAGGAACCCTACAAGAACACACTTACCCCCTTTCCTCCATACGCACATAGCATTCTGCGTGGTTTTGCAGGTCCCAGTTTATGAATTACTTATTTGAATAGCCACTGTTTGACTAGCCCTAATGTTTACACCCTTAATATATTTGTAGATAGTTAGCACGTCTCTCCTGAGCGGTCACTTAGCCAAGCTACCTGTATTTGGTACATGCATTGTTTGCGTAACGGGTGAGAAGAAATACAGGCGAGATATCAGTTGCATAAAGCATTTTTATTCAGAATGTTGGATTCAGACTTTGCATTTAAACAATCAGAATCTTTTAATTGAAATCAGAGGAATGTGTGTGTATGCACATGTATGAGAGAGTAAGAATGAGGGAGACAGAAAAGCATTCACATCCTGATTTATTTTAAAATCACACATACCGAGCACATTAGGGCTGGCACAGCTAACAAGGCAAACTTTCAAAAAGAAGCAAAAAGAAAATGAAAAATACACATCTTGAAGTTGATGATTCTCTCTTTTTGGCAGCATATATGTTCACTACAGCAAAAGCCAAATAGCATCAGACCTGCATAGAAACAATGCAGCCTTCGGTAGGTTTGTCCTATTATAGTGATAGCTCTCTCTGTAAACTAGAATTCCAGCCAATTTATCTGGATGGCTGTCTATAATAAATAAATAAAATCTGGTGCAACTACCAAATGAGTTGTCTGTTCAAGATTTTGTGATTTTTGATTGAGGAAGATATGCAGGAGAATCAAAACATGCCTCTTCCTATATCAGACCATGTTTGCATCTCATCTGATCTTGGGAAGGTTCCTGAACAGTGTCTTCTATCAGCTAATACAGGCAACTTTCCATCAATTAAAAAGGTAGAATTAATATAAACCTCAAATTCTTCAGACAGCATTTCTTTTCTTTTGCATTCTTTATTATTTTTATTTCCCTTCATGTGTATTTTATCAGTAAAAACAAATAACTGATTTTAGAGGAAGCAAAAGCTTTTTGGTTGCTTGGAATCCTTTTTGTCCTTAAAAAACAAACTCAGCTGTAATCTCCATAAACCATTTTTAAGACTACTATTCCTGATGGAAAGCTCTGTTCCATTTCTGAAACCATTTTGTTTTTGTAAGGTAAAGTGAGTAACACATAATAAAAGATTCTCTGAAGAATAATTATGTTGATTCAGTTTAACCAGGCCAGAGTATGACTGAGAATGGTCAATCAGTTTTCCAAGTGTTTGAAACATATCGAACCATTCTACACAAATATGTTACAAATCTAATAGAGCCAACGAGCCTCATTACCGAGTCCCCGCTCTGAGCAACCATGAAAGCTGAGTGTTGCTGACATGATCCATTTATGAACAATATTTATTTAAGGACGAAACTTTCAGATTTTCCTCAAGTCACCCTTTAACCAGACACATTGGGGAAATTAATCTACCTCATAACACCTGTGGAATCAGTCTCTCAAGATTAGTCAGGCTGGGCAGCACATCATATGGAAGAGTAACTTTAAAGGACAGTTTAGCAACTGGTAATTAAATAATACCATCATGGCTTCTGAGTGGTTAAGAAGATTTGGACTCCAAGAGTGGGTTAGTCCCTTGTTGAGAGAGCATGAGTTGGCACAATATGATGGATAGCTATATCTCATTTATTAATACTGATTTCAACTTCTGAAATGTTATATTTTCTATATGGCAGTCTTGTCCAAACAGCTCCCATGGGGTGCCTACTAATGTGTCCAGGCTTGTATTTTCAATTCTGTGGATTGCAGAATTGTATAGGATGAGAGATTGGCTTTAAGGTGTTACAGGTGGATGTGCATGTGAAGTTGGATGTGTGTTTTTGACAAAGACAGTACTTATTGCACAAATCTTTTTTGGTGCTGTGCCAAAGGGTGAATCAGGCCCAATTTGGCTTTAGAAGATGATTTAACTGGTGTAGCCAGACCTCTGAATTTTTGAAGAATAGATAATATAGTTGTATGTTTATACCAGGGCTGTTTATACCACAGACTTCCTGGGAGTTGAGACGTACACTTTCATAATTGGGGAATGCGTAACAATGTGCCCATGTGGCAAACTGTGTATTTGAGAGAGAAAGGGACTTTCTGATATATAAGGTGTTCATTTTGTTTAATTCAGATCCCATACCTAAGTTCTGAGCCAATCTTAGTGACACTTTTCATAGCAGCATGCTTAACAAATATCATTATATTGAACTACCTTTTCTCTGGTGTACTATTAAACATTGGCCCTAATTTTCAAAGGCACTGGGTACTTACCGTTCCTAGTGACTGCAGTGGGACTTGTGGATGGTCAGCACGTCTGAAAAACAGTAATTTGCTTTTATTTCAAACTGAAATGGAGGTTGTCACAGTCATGGCTAGCTCCCCTTTCTAGATATCTAACAGGCAACTATATTTGGACCTACACACTGGATCTATTTGGTTTTAAGCTCCCCTGGGTCTGGGAGGCTCCAGTCACAGCCTCTGGCCTCTCGGGCACACTTCCCCAGGCACAAACTCTATCTGGTTCCATTTTGAACCCCCAGGACCAGTCCTGGCACCCCAACCACTCAAGCACACCCATCCCAGAGCTTCATCCTCATTGATACTCCAGTTTATAGTGTAGTCTTTTAAGGACACTTGGCAGCTGAAGTAAGAAGGATGCCGACATTACAGAGGAATTTCTAAACCAATCATCATTTTATTTATAGACAAAGTGCAAGAGATATTTAGATCTAGGGAAATAAGAAATGGGTTTTGGTCTGTGCCTTCAGGGGTTTAAGGTCCCTTCTTCTGGACTCCTGGCTGATGCCATATCTGCACTATAGCAGTGTAGCTACAGCATCACAGCTATGCTGCTATAGCATGGTGGCAGAGATGCTTACTATAGTGATGTAAGGGGGTTTTGGTCAATGTAGGTAATCCACATCCGCAAGCGGTGGTAGCTAGGTGGATGGCTAGGTTGATAAAATAATTTTTCTGTGTCTACTTCAGGAGTTAGGTTGTCTTAACTATAACTATTTGGGGGTGGGGAAAATGTGGGAATTGTTTGTGTTCCGGTTTTGTTTCCTGAACCTTCCAGGGTCCATTTTTTTAAAAGCCAGTTCTACCACCTTGTTTCTTTGTTCTCTCTTTTCTGCTGAGCATTTTAAGCTGCTCCAACTCCTGCTCCTACAGACAACCTGGGTAGAACTGGTTTCCCCCATTGTTCTAAGGTGCTTCTATTTGAATGGAAGGCTGCTCAGCCACCGGACCCAGACTTATGGAAGTGATCTTCTCTTAAATTAATCTCATCTCTCTGACCCAGAAAAGTTTACATGAAGTGCCACTGTGTTATACATGAAATGATTTCTGTTGGTATAATGCATCTGTAAAAGAGTGCTTATCCCTATTCTTCTCCTCCCTTTGGCTGTAACACTTGTACTGTTTTCTTAAGAAACCTAAATCAAAATTAAATTAAATATGAATAGAGTTCATATTTTGGTACAGAATTTGAATAAATAGTTGAATGTTGAAGAACTGTTAACTGAAAACTGTAAGTTGTTCTACAAAATCTTCCATACAACAAATATTGTATGAGATATTTTAGGCAGCACAGAAAATAAATTCTAGCTTGAGCTGGAAAGAGCAGATTTCCTGAAAAAGGGGCTTGTATATTGTGAAAGCTTTTAAAGATATACAACAAATGGAAATCCACTCATTGGCTTTTCAAAAATTTTTCATTATGGGCCTATCCTAAAAAGCCTTTGCATGATAAATTCCTATTCTTAGTGGGACAGAGTCTCTATTGTGCTCCAGCCCTTTTGCATCATTCAGGTAGTACAGGGGACAGGTCCTGGTTATAAATTGTCAACATAGAATTTCCCTCTGGCAGAGAAGAACTCACGCATGGCATACAGCTGGCAGAGCCAGCTCCTGTGACATCCACCCTCATATAAGGGGGTACTGGAAGAGAGAAGGGGCCTGGATATAGAGAATTGATCCCAGTAATTTCAATGGGAGTTTTGCAACTGGGGCCCTGTAAGGTGGCAGGCCGTCCCTCCCTGTCCATATGGGAGGAAGGCCACACCCCCCTCTCACTCTAGCGCTCCTGTGCAGACAGAAAACTGGCTGGGGGGGAATTAGCAGGTGGGCTAGGATCTTGGCCTCTTCCGCTGCTCACCGGCACTGAAGCGCTTCTCAGTCTTGGGCCCTCTGGCAGGGCAGGAGTCTCTGGGCCTGGCTCTCAAGCACAGTGGGGCAGGTAAAGCAGTCTCTAGCCCTATGGAGGGCGACTCAGTGGTCTGTGGCCCAAGCCCTCTAGTAGGGCTGGGTGAGTAAGATGGCTGTAGCCCAAGGCAGGACAAGTCAGCAGTCCATGGTCCTAGGCAGGGCAGACAAACAATCTATAGCCCTGGGCAGAGCAAGTAAATGGTCTGTAGCCCTGGGCAGGGTAAACAAACATGCAATGGCCCTGGGCAAGGTGTGTAAGCCACACCTCCTCTCTACAGGCCTAATTCTACTCCCCTTTAAGACAATGACAGTTTTTTCATTGACTTAAATGGAGCAGGATTAGGCCTTTGGAGTACTTACAGGATTGACTCCTGTGTTTGCTTATTACCAAAGACAGTGAGTTTAAGCAATAGCTTTATCATAGTGGCCCTTCTCTTATTTGATTCTATAGTGAAGTCACCATGCTGAATTTGTGACAGCCTAGATATATGTGGTGATCTATGCAGAAAAATCAGTCCACCACAGTGGCAAGTAGAAGAGCAGCTGTGCTGTACTAGAGAGAGCTCTTATTAAAACACAGCAAATATTTCCATAAAAATCAAACATGGAAAAATCCTGGTTAAGTAAACATTTTGGTATGAATACTGTCTTCAATTATGATCCGATGTGAAAGCATCCTTGAAAGAAGTACTGCCTATACAGTAGTTGATTTACTAAGATACTATATGAGTGATATATATTAATTATATGAGGGTAGGTTTGAGACACTGGAGTGCTAATTTTGTCAGTTTTGTATTTGAAATACCATACCGTTTTCAGCTCAGGTTTTACAAGGGTATGTTTCTTGTCACTTTCCATGTGAATGAATGTATTTAAATGCATGATTGTCTGTATATTTTTAAAACAATGTAAGTTATTTATACTGTATTACATTTCATTTTTAAACAAGCTCCATCAACATTTTGACAAGTGTGATTTAGTTTTAATGATTTATATTATTTTAATATACTACTAAAAGTACTGTAATCTATTTTGCCAACGTAACAAAGTTTTTGGAACATGAGTCTTTGCAACATCAGTCTTTGCTGAGACATGAGGCAAGTGTTCCAGATGCCTGTTTGGGTGCCTATGTTTGGTTTTTTAAACCATGCAAGTGTGCCATTTATTGAGGTGAGAATTAGGGATATGCTACTGTGTACACTGAAGCTCTTCTAAATAGGGATAAATATAAGCTTATTGGAAATTTAGGCTGCTTTCCACTAGACTTGCTTCACAAAGCTGGATTTTGTTCCATGTAATATTGGATGAGACTTACAATATTGCCACCTTTCCTTTTCATAATACTATAATGAGCCTATGAGGAAACTCTAATCCAGTACAGTACATGGGCATTTCAAATTCCATAAAGTACTTATTTTAGTTTCTATGTTTTCTAAAAATATATATGCTTTCAAAGGCCCTTTTCACTACTGATTCTTCTACAAATGGCACCTGCATTGGGAAGAAGTGCAATTACTATACATCTAGCTACCATATCTGCTATCTTTTGCTCCATTCCCAAAGACCGCGTTTATGGCATTTGCCCAAAGCCAACTGTCCTCTGGTATTTCAGACTGGAGTACAGATTGGTGAAGAAGAACAAGAAAATAAAGAATAACTGAGTAAATTGGAAGCTTAACAAAAAACATGGGCCAAAAGAACTGGCAAGTTACACTGCTCAATAAATTAAAAAGGAAGACCTGTTTTCTGAGTCAACTTTAATTTTTAAGTGGATGCTTATCACTAGGCTCCCTAAAAATATGTGAGGGAGAAGAGAGAATTGCTGCCAAATACAGAACCAAGGTTAATTTATTTTGGGCCCATTGACATTATTTCAAGGGAATAATATTGTATATACTTAGCTGGTTTCAGTTATTCATGTACAGGAGAAAAGAGAAAGACATCATGTAGGTTGACATAGTGTTAACTGATTCTAAATTTCAGAAATGTTGACATCTCCACATGTCATGCAAAAGAGTTGCAGCCCATAGAAAGAAATGTATGACAACATTCTCTATTTTCAGAAACTTAAAGTCAGCAGGATCGCATTAGTCTATAACCAGGTCAAGATGTGGCAGAAGGAAATGTAGACAGTCTAATATATGTAATTTAGTAATTTACACAGGTAAAGGACATTCTCTCTATTGCATTATTTTGCCACAATTATAAAGTTTTCTTGAAAGAAACTACTGATGATTTTAGCTAATAAACTCAACGTTATTTTGTGGATACGGTGGTATTTTGCTTAATTCTCTATTCCATGGACATGGGTTTGAGGTTTAAGTTTTTTGAGGGTTTGGAGATTTTTGGGCGGGGGAACTCCACACTATTTCACTCACATTTCTCATTGTAAAAATTGTTGGGTTTTTTCAGTTATCTTTTAGGATTTTATCAAAGATTTTTAGGACCAAATTCAGAGGTATGTTTAAAGTGGTATAAATTAGCCCTCATTACACTCAAGACTTTCTAACGTATTGTTGCAATAGTAAGTGAGTCTCAAATGGTGTAACTTACATGCCAAGGAGATTAAAGTAGGAATCATCCAGTGGTCAGATCACTGGAATAGGAGTTATGAGACCTGGATTGAAATCATGGTTCCACTGATTGCCACTGACTTCAGTGTAGCTGGGATTTCACTTCAAGTGTTTTATTTCTGCCTCTGCTGCTGAGCTGTTTTGTGTCATTAGGCAAGTCACTTATTAATTTTCATTACCATAGTACCTAGGAAGAGAGCTTACAATCCAATGCTAGGTGCTAACTGCTGCGAAAAGAAACAATATTTGCTATATTTTTTAAATGATTCAGGAAGTCATGAGATGAGAAGTGATTGTTGTTTCTCTCTTGCTAATTTCAGATTTGCTGTATTAACAGCTCTTCTATCCTCCAGTTCTAGAAAATGTTGCTTGTATACAGCCTTACAGACTTTATATTTAACTTGTCCTGGAATCTAATTCTCTGTTCATTTGAAGATGGCATCCTTCTTGATAGACCTTCTGCTGAGTTGGTGGGTTTATGTGGGGTACAGTTCATAAAAGTACGCTGACCCTAAAATGCTGGTGATTTGGGGATAAATGTGGGTTCCATGGTAATCAGTGGAAATTTTGTCATTGATTTTACCAACTTGGCCCTTAAGAAACTATAGCACAACATAATATGTTTAAAATAATTTGAAAGGGCCTGATAGTTTTGAGATGTGGAAACTGTAGCACTAGTCATAAGAAGGTTGTTAATACAGTAGCCTGGCTATATTCCAATTTGAGTAGTCCTATTCTGCTTGGGTACATTGCTCCCATATTTCTGATACTATAGTCTTCACTTCCTGTCTTAAACTGTGTAGTAGTACTGTGTACTACTGTAGTTCACTTCTACAGAGGTTGTGTTTCTCCAGCTATAAATGTATTTTTTATTCTGTATTTTCAGCCTCTTTACATAACCTTTATCGATCTCACAAAGACTTTTGATCTTGTCAGTAGAAGCAGACTATTTGCGCTTCTAGAAAAGATTAGATGTGCCCCCAAACTCTTAAGAATGATTCAGCCCTTCCATGAAAATATGTACAGCACAGTCCAATATGAAGGCTCAGTCTCTGAGGATTTGTAGCTGGATCAAGCAAGCACTTACCTCCAACTCAGTTTGGGATCTTCTTCTCCTTGCTACTGCAACAAGCTTCTGGTTCCTCAACTGAGGGAATCTATTGCACACAAGATCTGATGAAAAGCTGTTCAATGTTGCAAGACTTAGATCTAAAAGGAAGACTCAGGAGGTTACTGTCCAACACCTCCTCTCCACTAACGATGCAGCAGTGACAACCCACACACAGAAGCCCATCTCCAAAATCTCATGGACAGTTTTTCCAAAGCCTGCCAAGACTTCGGGCTTACAATAAGCTTAAAAAAGACAAACAATGTGTCAAGGAGTTGAAGCAGCACCCTCCATCAACATCAATAGTTATGAATTGGAAGGGGTGATCAAGTTCTCATACCTGAGTTCCACTATCGCAGTCAACCTTTCACTTGAAATGAAACTCAATAGCTGCCACAATATCTAGACTGAGCAAGAGGGTATGGCAAAACAATAAACTGATAGAAAACACAAAAGACTTGTGCATATCGTGCATGTGTTATCTGTACACTTTTGCACGGGAGCGAGACATGGACATCAGGAAAAAAAGGCTCAACAACTTTCACATGCATTGTCTTTGTTGAATTCTTGGAATCTCCTGGAGGGACAGTCACCAACCCTGAGATGCTCAAGTGAGCCAGCATACCCAACATGCAAACGCTCCTTAAACAGAGATGGCTCTGCTGGTTTAGGCACGGGTGCCGAATGAATGATGGGCGCATCCCAAAAGATATCCTCTATGGCAAACTGGCATCTGGAAAAAGACCAACATTTGCGTTTCAAGGATGTGTGCAAGCGAGACCTCAAAGAACTGGAGAGGGAGTTGGCTAACTGGAAAGATCACGCTCAGGGACCGCAGCCTCTGGAAACAGGCGCTCAGTAACGGTCTCCGCAGCTACGAGCGGGCGCGGTCCAGCAGCGCAGAGGAGGAAAGGGCTCGCAGAAGGCAGATGCGACGGCGATTTGTCTTTCTCGCGTGGGGCTCTTCAGCGATAGTCCCAGCTGCCATAAAAATCAACGGAGCCCTTTTTATTCCTCTCCAGGGCGCCTCGCCACGGTCTGTGGAGACGGAAGGTGAGGCGGTGGGGCACTTGACTTACGCACCCGCTATTTGCACGACACCGGCCTCTAGCCTCGACCCTGACCCTGACACGTACCCCCCGCCCCAGACAAGCGGCGGGGCCAGGCACGTGGCCACTCCCAGGCCGAGCCCCCCTGAGGGACTCCGCTCACGAGCAACGTGCTCGGCGGGTGAGGCGCGCGGCAGCTCCGCCACGAGGCCCTGGAGCGGGTCCCCTCCCTGGGCGGGCCGCACGCCTGCAGGGCCGCCGCGAGGGAGCCCGCAGCCCCGCCCCGCTTCGGGAGAACACGCGCGCGGGGCGCGGCGCGAGCTTCGCGAGAGCGAGAGCGAGGGCGGGGCTTGCGAAACGTCACCTTCTCGCTCCTGCAGGCCGCGGCCCGCTCCCAGCCCCGCGGCTGCGGTGCGGCGGCGCCTTTAAGAGAGAATCCCGCGGCGCTGCCTCCTCTCGCGCGATGTTGTGTGGCTACCCAAGGCTGCGGGCGCCGTCCGCTGTACCGTTGTGGGTCGCACCGCGCGCGCGGGCCTGCTCGGCGGCGGCTGTTGGGGGCAGAGCTGCGCGAGGCCGGGTGAGGGAGGGGGCGCTGCGGAGGCAGCTGCTGCGTGGTCAGGCGGGGGCGGGGAGGGAGGCGGCCGGGTGCCCGGCGTCTGTACCCCCGCGTTTGGAGACGGGACGGGACTGACCACGCCTCCCCCGCACCCCGCCAGGACAGCGAATGGGGCATCTGCGACTGAGCGGCGCCAGTCAGACAATCACCCCCTCAGGGCCAGGGCCCATCTCACGGGCAAGGGCTGCAACCCTGCCCCCGTCCCCCTTCACCCCACGGGCAGGGGCTGCCCACCCTGCCCTTTGAACTGCCCCTTCCCTGTCAACGCATGCCGACCAGTCCCCAGTGCCATAGACGCCGCAGTAAACTGCCCCTTAAAGACCCCGGTTCTCGAGGAGGCGGTTTCCTGGTCTTTTAATAGTCTCAGAAACAGCGCTCAGAGCAGGGGTCATGCTATCCTCTCCCCTCTTTTGCAAGAAAGTGATAGAGATTTGGGGCACATGCAGCTCTTGTCCACCTCGCTGTGAATGAAATCCTGATGTGCTTTAGGAGATTGGAGTGAGGAGGTGTTATCCTGTCAATGAACATTTTGTTGCTTCCTAAACACAAGGTTTGATTTCTTGATAAAGGGTCCTGGGGAGGAGTGAAAAGAAGAGGTGGGACGGCTTCTTAACTAGGGGTAATACTGAAATAATGTAACAGAATAAATTTAGATATACTGTAATAAAAGGGCCTACTTCTGTATTACTTGTGCATGCACAGTTACACTGGGTGCACAAAGAATGCACCCTAAATGTGTGTATGTGTTAGTGTCGCTTCCTCTTCAGAAATACTCACAAGTCTTTGCTATATTGATTTCCCTTCAAATTTGAATTACCATTTTGACAAAGATAATATTTATTTTCACCAGATTTTAATGCTATTGCAACATTTTTTTTTTATTTCCAAGCTGATCACACTGCCTCAATTACATTTCAGTGGAGGGCAAAGATTAGGTAAATTTTGGTTTGTGACAAGATTATTTGTCCAGCTTTTTATTTATGTGGTTTTTTTCAGAGTTTCTATTTGCCCTGTTTGTATGTCATCTTTATTTTCTGTTGTGTTAAAATCTAGTTAAAACTTGGTATATGGTTTCTAAGAATAATTAGAGGAGAACTGGAAAGTTTTTATAAGTTGAATTCCCAGTCTTAAATACCTAGTAGTCTGATAGTCTGTGCAGAAGAAGTGTGTGTACTCTATTGGATAAAATTCAGTTATTTCCTCTGTTTTTTATTTAAAAGTGGGAATTTGCATGTGTATTAAAAGATGATTGAAACATTGTGCTGTGTAAGAAAAAAATCTATTAAGTACAAGAGTACAGGTTTTTAGTAAATGATATGGCTTGGTATTTGGTATCCCTTATAGAGGAAAAGGGGATAAAACATGATTGGCATGAGCCTTGTTGATCATTAGACAGTTTTAACTTATTTATGTTAAAGTCTTTACAAATACAGCTACTCACTCAGTGTGTTCTAGTATGGTAAAAATGCTTGCCTGCTCAGTGGATGTCGAGTTTATTCCAGCCTGAGCATTTTGTTCACAGAGGGCATCTTACTAGGGTCCAAAGCATAATGCCTTGAGTGTATAGGAAGTAACATCACAACAGGCTCTCTGAGTCCCATCTTGGTTGGTGTTATACCTTCAAAGTTGAGTGACTGGTTCCTTTTCCTTCCGTCCATCTTAGCATATGGAATGGGCTCACTGACTTCTCTTGTTATCATGGATGTCTGGATGTTCTAATTCATGGATGTCGCAAGTGCATATGTGGTTGTAAATTGAAATGTGTGATGATATCAGAGGTAAGTTATTACTTATTTGCCTTTCATGTGTGGTTTTTGATTAATAAATATCTGCACAATGCTTTGAAGATGTAAAATGCAACACTATATAAAGTTACAAATACTGTAAGGCCGTGCCTAGACACTAATTATATTGCTTTAACGATACAGATATATAGAGTTGGGTGGAAATTTTTAGATGGAACATTTTTTTTCTGTAGGAAAATGCCGATTCTTTAACAGGTAGATGTTTTGCAACATGTTGATTACAACAACTTTTTTGGGGGAAGGAGTTTTTATAAGATCAAAACATTATTTCAATTTTTTCTGAATGGAACATTTTTATTTTTCATTTTGACATTTTTTTATAATATAAAATAAATGTAGAAATTGGAACAAAACACTTAGATTGACCTGAAACTAATGTTTTTGCTGACAGTTTAAAAACTTTGTTCTTGTTCCTACTAGTATAGTTAAAGTGGTACAACTCCACAAATATGGATGCAGTTATACTGGTATAAAAGTTCTTATACTGGTACAGCTTATTCTTATACAGAAAAGGGGAACAAGTTATTTTGGCATAAGCACTTTGATATTGGTATACCTGTGTCCACACTCGTGGAGGTACCAATATAAACCTTTTCACTTTAAAAGAAATCACATTCTAATTATACTGGTACATAACCTGTGTGTGGACCAGATTTGAGTGAATCTGCAGTGCTCATTGCATTTTTCACAACACTGCCACCTTGGAGTTTGTCAAGATGGTGATGGTCTCTTGCCATTACTTTTGACTGTCTGTTCTTTATATTGCTTTTGCTCACCTGATTTGAAGTTCTTTGTGGGAGTGACTATACCTTTCAGCACAGTGCTTTGCGCAGAAGACTGTTGATTCTGGCTAGAAATTGGAGTGCTACCACAGTACATATAATTAATATTATTATTACTAAAAAGTAACCCTATTCTGTAGGCAGAATTTCTTCATTCACATTTGACTATTGATTTTCTTCTGGCTTTCCACTCTTTTTGTGTAACTGGAAAAAAGTGATTTGCTGGCTTAAAAATAAAGGGCTCTGTCATCTCAAATCACATTTTTAACTGCAAATTTTAGATTTATTTTTGTTACATGGTACATTAAGATTACTGCAACTGAAAGATTACAGGGTTCCCCCCCATGCTCCTTTTCAGTTTTTGTACCTTTCAACAGCATGTTGTATATAGCCTGTTTCACTTCTTTGTTGGTTAGTTTCACTTCTAATTTTGCACACTAGCATGAAGACTCATACATTTTTGTGGGGGAGTTTACATGCATGATCTTGCTCCAAGCACATGAATGTAACAGTAATGACAAAACAAAGAGTCTAATCTTTCAGAGATTAGATATATTTTTCTACATTACTATTTTTCATTTAATAAAATAAACTTCTAATCTATTTCTAATTTAATACATTTAAAAGAATTGTCCTGAAAATATATAGATTTCATAGGTGCCAGGGAAAAAGAGCAAGGGAGTATGGTTAGGAGAGTATTACTTCTACCAGGGGTTCTTGTATTGAACCCGAAGAGGGGACCAGTGGATAGATTTCTCCCCACCCTCAAAACCCTTCGTGGAGTCATTTAAGAGAGCACAGAAGCAAATGGATGGGTATTTTCATTACCCTGTGATGTCTGTGTTGGGGTCAGGATGAGGACAAGTGCCCTGGAAGATATATTCCTGCTTTTCCTTTCTGTACCTCACTGCCAGTCTCTCTACTTTTTGGTATCTCCCATACAAATAGTTCAGGTGCCTGTCTCTGCTGCTCATAATCCTTCCAAGCAGTAGTAGAGTGAAATTTAACATTGTTGTCTACAGGGTTCTGCATAGTAGCAATGAAATTAATCAGTCTTAATTTCACTGCTGCTGTTTAGGAGAACTGTGAGCACCAGAGGCAATGGAACAGAATGTCTGCAAATTAAAGACAGCACTGCATTACTTCGGATTCACAAGGCTTTCTTTACAATTCTGATTGTTAAATATTTCTTTAGAAAATCTTGAATTCTATGGAAATTGATAGCTTTGGGACCTCTTCTTACCAGATTGCAAGTGGATTCTTCAAGCCTTGCTATACTGTTTTCTCATGCACTGTGGCATATTTGTGTTGGTCCTAAATAAGAGCTTTTCCTCTTTACTTGACTTCATGTTGAGAAATGAGGTGGGTACAGTAATATCTCTTAATGAACCAATGTCTGGTGGCAAGAGAGACAAGCTTTCTCTCACCATCAGGAATTAGTTCCATAAAAGATATAACCTTACCCACCTTGTTTCTCTAACATCCTGGGACCAACATAGCTTCAACTATACTTCATGTTGGTAGACAAGATGATGATTTTGCACTTCCATTTATGAAAGAAATAATTAATTATATCTACAGTAGTAAGTAAGATCACTTTTTGTCAGTAGATCAGACTAAATTATATTCAGCAGAATGTCTTTCTAGCAATGCCATCCTGTCTGATTACTGTTGGTCCCAAACCTGCAGAATGTTACACATCAGTGGCCACCTGTACGTGTGTGGCGGCGCTCCATTGAATTTGGCATGGAACAACTTGTAGGACCGAGGCTTCATGTATGCCTCATTGCTATTTACGTTTTCAGTGCTAGTAAAACATCATAATTCTAGTGTGACTTTCATCCTAACCTTGTTATACACAAAGCCCTTCATTATTGGTATTTAACAATTTCCCCCCCCCCCCCAAATAGCCAGGTTTTTAAAAAAAGCCAGTATAAAAGGTTTTACTGGGGGCTTTTTCACTTGAATTTTGCATTTTTTGGGACTCGGGAATTTTTCACAGGGCAAGTGCCTGGGACAGTTCTGAAGGACCAGTGAGGTCAGGAGGGTGCTCTCTCTGGCAGGGATGTCAGTACTCATAGAGCACTGCGCGGATACAAAATTTTATATCCATCCTATCTGTGATCAGAAGAACTGGCTAACCACATTTGATATCCGCGATCTGTGGATCTAAAGCAGAAATCTGCAGATTTGCAGGGCTCTGCTCATGGGCTACAGCCTTCTGCTCCACTCCTGACCTGGTCCTTCAGCATGGCACCATTCTGCTTCCTCCGTGCTATGGGGGAGTGAGAATGGCCAGGAGCTGGCTCCTGCAGCTGAGGCCACCTGCCCACTGCAGCGACAGGCCTGTAGGGAGCAGAATGCTGTACCCTGTGAGTACTGCCCCTGCTGGACAAAGCCCATTCCTTCAGTGTGGAAGTGAACATTGAAGGGCTGGGCACAGGAGAGGGCTGTGTCTGTCAGGGGAAGTAGATGGGACTCCATGCAGGCGGTCTTGGCTGCTGGGACCAGGCTTCATGCCCATCTTGCTCCTCCACTGTGCAGCTGTAGCAGGCTGCCCCAGGGCACAGAGCCCTATCCGTTTCCCCTGTTGAACGGAGTCTGCGCAGGAGAAACAGACAGGGTTATGCTGAAGGGCTGTCAGGGTTAGGAGGGGATTCTGACAGGGAGGCTGGTATTCATGGGGTGCAGCCTTCTGCTGCCCTGCTGTTCACTTCCGGGGCAGGGAGTGAGAAAGATAGGGAGTCTGGTCCCGGCAGTTGAGACCTCCTGACTGCTGCAGGGAATGGAAAGCTTTCTCAAATGCTGCATGGTGGGTATTGGGCACCCCTCCCTAGCACTCACTGCCTTTTTGTTATTTTTTGCAGAATTTCTCCCATTTGTAAAAATTTTAAATAAAACCAGATAAATTTCCAGGAAACTTATATAAATTTTTTAAAAAATGAAGGGCATTATTTATATATATTTTCTCAGAATAGTTTTAATAAAATATTTTGAAGAGTGTTAACAAAAGCATAATTAGACCTAGCACTTTTTTCACAAAGTTTGTAACATCACCCTTTTTTGTGTGTATTGTGTTTTGTTTGTTTTAGACAGGTGGTATGCTGGAGAGAAGTGTCTTGCCCCATCTCCTGAAAACGGGAAACTTTGTGAAGCCACTACAAAGTCAGTTGAAATGGACAAGAATGGGAAATCATTTGCAGTTGTGTCATTTTTGGATTCTGAAAAAAAGGACATATTAATAACGAAACTCTGTAAAGCCAAAGCTGGTAAAGATCCCCAGAAAAGCTTAATATTTGATGATGAAGATCTGGAAAAGCCTTATTTTCCTAACCAAAGGTTTCCATCTCCTCCAGTTGCTTTTGAGTTATCTGCAGATGGGGACTGTATCCCTTACACAATTAATAGATATCTGCGTGATTATCAAAGGAATGGTGTTCAGTTTCTCTATGGACACTATGCTCGTAAAAGAGGATGCATTCTTGGAGATGACATGGGACTTGGAAAAACTATACAGGTATTTTGTCATCTTAAACTATTGGTTCAGATATGACTATGGGTTTTTGTTCTATGAAATACAGCATATAGAAGGGTTAATGATTTTTTAAAAGGCCTATTTAAGAAATTATAATTGTATATCTAGCTAGAGTTCCAGTGTTTGTCTTGTATTTGAGGTATTTTGCAGTTTACTCCCTATATATCATAACAACTGATTATAAATGGTGCTTTATACTTCTCACATGCACAGAGTGGCTTAAGTTGTTTTTCACTTGTTGTCTAGATCATAAGAGTTTTGTGCTGCTCTTGAAAAATACTACAAGGTTCCTCCAAACTTTGAAGACCCTAGCCAGATTAGTTCTGTAAGATGTTTCGTTTCATTGTTTTCTCCCAGTCAGCAATGTGTTTGATTTAGGCTACTATTCTTACAAGTAAAGATGAGAGCTAATGTTAATGCGAATCTGTTTTGGATCAGCAGGGTTGAATGATTCAGTCAAAATGAGGACATTTTTTGGCTGCAAGGAAGTTTTTAGCCCTCCTCTTCTTTTTATTTAGTTTGGATTTAATCGTATAATATCTAATATTTGTACTCACTTCCAGAATGAGAAATACATCACCTCCCCACCCCCCGTGCTCACTCCCCCATTGTCTAATTCCATCCACACTGCTGTAAAGTTTGCCCCCTCCACCTATGGGAACATTAACTGAGAATTTTCTTTACTCACTTTAGCATTGTCTCACACTGTAATATCATAACTTTTCTCTTTAAGAGGGACCTTAAACTATGTGTAAATTTGGCAAAGTGTCTCTCTTGGGGGAGTATTTATAGGTGCATCAGACAATGTGTCTTCTTCTCTTGGTGCTGTAACATTCTCAGTTTGACTAAAACTGAACTGTTTATGTTTGTCTAGTGCTGCACCTGGTCTTGTGCAACTTTCTTGTTAGTATCAGGTTGAGAGCAAAGGGAACTAATCAGATGCACTCAAATACAGTAAATGTAGAAGTATTTTGTATTGTAAACTGCAAATATCTCATACAATCTAATTTAAAAAAAATCCAAAGGTGTTTGACAGCCAATTTCAATACCAAACTAATATTTAAATAACCATTTTGGGTTTCTGCAGTGTATCATTTTTGACTTGACTTGTGTCAATGTTATGTAGGTAACATTCTGTGACATTCTGCTCACTTTACAAATTCCTCTCAAAGGAGAAGGAATACCAGCAGTAACACATGTTCACAATATTGTGACACATTATTGTGTTTTTAGTTTATATTTTAAAAGAGAGAGAGGTGGGAGACTCACTTATTTGTTTCAAAATATGTTTTCTACACAAATAAGTATTATGGATATTAAATCACTTCAATTAACCACATCAGTAAACCTAATTTAGAGTGCTGTAAAAATCTTCGAGCTTCCTATCGCTGGCTTCTGGAAGATGGCTGGGATGCCTTTAGGAAACACTGATGCAAACAGTGGGTGACATGGGAGTGAGATTTTTTTCCCATTTCTTTGAGGATTTTTTTATCATAATCAGGAGATATTCAAAAATACTGTTGCAAATGTTTCCCCTTGCCCTTCATGTTGGGCAATGGGAAACATTACTACACTGTTTCCCAGACTCCGGAATATAGTGTGTGTTGCTGACTGACAATGTGTAAGGAAAGAGTCTCTTAACTGTTTCCTTGTCAGCATGGGGAAGGATGTCTGTAAAAAG
>ML675612.1:17138562-17171871 GCA_007922155.1 Mesoclemmys tuberculata | reverse complement strand
AAATGATTTGTTAAGTTTCTATTTAAGACAGTTTATTTTAGGAACCCCCTGCAGTGCTGATATAGCTAAGAAACTCTTAACATTTCTTAAACTTCCCTTTCAAAAAGTGTGTAATTCAGCCTAAAAACTCATTTTGAGTTGTAACATTGCATACAAATTTTCAAGATGACAATTTCTCCACTAAATTTCATTTAAATTAGTTGGGCTCGGTTTTATTTTCAAGGTGAGGGTTTGGATGTGGAATATTTTATTAACTAGGAAATATTGCTGTTTTTTTAATACCACAGGAACGTGAAGAAGGCACTGCAGTAGGTTAAATTAGCACATTAAAGCCCCAATCCTGCAAACTACTCATAATACGTGAACCTTTGCACTTATGTAGATCCCCACAGAAGTCGAAGGGACTCCATGGGTGTGGAGGTCTGCCCATGTGGAGCAGTTTACAGGATTTGGTTTTAAGAGCGTAATGTTTAAACCTGATGAAGTCTTGAATTTCTGAACAAGTGTTTAAACTCCTCCTTCCCCCTCCCCAAACATACTATCCTAGAGATTACATAGGGCTGTCATGTCTGATATAAATTTAAAAAAATCATATTTCAGGCAGCCACTTCCTTGATCCATAAGGCAGACAGGATTACCTTCTGTTATACCATAGTCACAGTGGAGTGGGTTGTGGGCAAAGTACAGGCTTAATTGTACATTTCCTTACATTTGTCCATTTAACGTTAAAATAACATTATTTTAACTTACCTTAATGGTGTCCCTAAATATGAAGAAATAATTTTATTTACTGATTTTCTTTCTGGAGATGGGTGGCGCTGGTGGATGGTGTTGAGTAGCAAGACCTTTATTCCTTTTCTAGCAAACCTTGAAAAGAGGCTAAAAGCAAAGTTAGACTTGAAGAGTGAATAAAGTTTGAAGTTTTTACTTTTTCCTAATTATTTTCTTAAAACTTGTGACCACCTAAGTAGTTGTGCTGTAATATAGTTATTGCAGAGCATTCTAAGAAATAGCCATGACTGTTGTAGCAGGACAGATTTACAAAGTAATTTATGTATGTTTATTTTACAGAGTTCAAACTATATTGTTTCTTGTGGTTCTCTCCTCCTTATCTATCTGTTATGAGATGTCTCAAACAAAAGTGAAATGTTTTTGGCTTCAGTTCTCTCTCATTATGCTGTCAATTCTCCAGTTTGCTTCCTGCTTCAGTTGAAGGCACAGCAGATTTCTCCGGCAGAGTTGCCCTTCCATAGTTACCAACATGTGAAAGTTTGATGGGGATAATTCTTCAAAATTCTTGAGGTGGTGGTGGTTTTCTGAGGAATTTCAGTTTATGCTTGAAAGGGTTAAAAAAATTTCCCACCACCAGGCTACTAAAAACCCTTTCATTAAAATTCACTGATATGCCTGCAAACTTCCAGCAGCCTTCTTGCCCCCTCAGTTTACATGAAAAATTGTGCCTAAAATTCTATTGCCTTCTTTGGCCCCTGTGGCAGCTTTCTATTCTCCTGCCCCACATGGTGGCTTGGCCCTCTTCTGCCCTACCCATCTCTATCCTTTGCAGGTTTCTTCCTGGCAGTTCAGCATTCACCCTTCCCTGTTGGCTACCCCCCTCTCTCAGTGGTGCTGACAGCTTTAGTTCTGTCCTGCTATGAACAGCTGTGAGGCAGCTGTAAAGGGAAAGGGCTGCCACTGGCTGCTGCTGTGAGCAATAGAGAAACTGCTGAACTTCTAAAAGATGAGCACCGCAGTGGCTAAACAATTGTTTCTTGCTGCTGCACAGCCCCTGGGACACCATGCCCGGGATGGCTTTTAAAAATGTGACTGTTGTGGCCAACCTGTGTGTCAATAACTGTGCTTTTGCCTTCTGTTTGTTCTGGATGACCACTGAATGATAGCCTCAAGTAGTTCAGACTGGGCCTCTAGCCTACTATAGAATGCTGCAATGCATTTACCCACGTTACCCCAAGCCACGCACATTCCAGGCTGAGAGAGAAGCTGAAATCAGCAGATAATGAGTTTCAACTTAACAAGATGACCTTGTTCTTTAGGCTCTGAATTCAATGGAGAAAGCTAATCCTGTTGCTAGCTTCAGAGTAGGAGGAGCCAGGACTCTATCCTGGGAAGCAGTGGCACCGAGAGAGACTTCAGGATCATTATGGATAATCAGCTGAATGTGGGCTGCCAATACAACACTGGCCCAAAGGACTAATCGTGTAATACTTGGATGCAAGAACATGGAAATATCAAGATGTTCTATTATGTCTGTATTTGGCACTAGTGCAACTGCTGCTGGAATAGTATGTCCAGTTCAGGTGCTCACAGTTGAAGAAGGATGATGGTAAACTGGAGAGGGCTCAGAAAAGAGCCACAAGAATGATTAAAGCTGTGGTTTTCAACCTGTGGTCAATGGACTCCTGGGGGTCTACAGACTATATCTAAGATTTGCAAAGGAGTCCACACCTCCATTTGAAATATTTTAGGGGTTTACAAATGAAAAAAGGTTGAAAACCACTTGACTAAAGGATCTGAAAACATGCCATATAGTGAGTGAGCTCCTTGAGTCTGTCTTGAAGTACCTACGTGGGACCCCAAAATTTGATGGTGGGCTCTACAATCTCATCAGAGAAAAATCTAACAAGATCCAATGACTGGAAGTTGAAGCTAGATGAGGTGGGCTGGAAATAAGGTGCAGATTTTTAACAGAGAGGGTAATGAACCACTGGAACAACTTATCAAGTTGTGATGGATTCTCCATCATTGGCAATTTTTTAATCGAGGTTGAATGTGTTTTCTAAAAGACATGCTGTAGTTTAAGCAGGAATTAATTCAGGAACGTCTTATGGCCTGTTGTTCAGGAGATCAGACCAGCAGATCATAGTGGTCCCTTCTGGCATTATCTATGAAATATAAAAGAGTACATATTAATAGGGTTGGGCAGCCATCAGTTTAAACCCTTCCTTTCCCTTCCTCAAAGGAAAAGTTTCAGGTGGACTAACCACATCTATACTGCTTCTGTTTTCTCATTCAAGGACCCTATTTCCTTCCTTCTTTGCAAAGTTCCCAGGCATGCCTGCTCCAGCATTTCTCCCTAGCCTCCTGCACTACATCTTCTGTATTTTTCAGGGATCTACTTTCTTTCTTCACCCATTAGCAAACATTCTAGTTTTGTAAGCCCTTTTTCCCCCATCTGGTCAAGGGTATATGATTCTACAGAAGAAGGGGAATTGAGTTCCTACATATTTCAAGGAAGAAGTCAACAAAAGTTGAGGATTCTTAGTACCTTCCAGGATAGTGCACTGAATGTCTACTGTCTGAAGGACATATTCATATTTTGTTGCATTTTCTGCATAATGACTGTAAATTGCATTCTTTCTCTAGGTTATTTCATTTCTGGCTGCAGTACTACACAAAAAGGGAACACGTGAAGATATTGAAAACAATATGCCGGAGTTTTTATTGAGGACAGTGAAAAAAGAACCCACATATATCCCCCAAAAGGTACAAATTTTAAGTGATTTAGATTTACAAGTATATTTTTTATAGCAAAAGTTGGTGCTGTTTTTAAAAAATAAAGTTTACTTGCACTGCAAAAAATGTGCTTGCCTATCCCATTTTTGTGGTGTTACTAGTTTGCATACTAGCTACAGATCTTTATGGATTTTTTGAAGTGAGTCAGCTTCCAGTTTTTTTAAAACAGAGTGCAGTATGTAGTGTAGCATTTATTGAACTATACTAAAATGTGAAAATTCACTAGTGGCAGGATGAAGCTAATTGTATGAGTAGGTTGTGAAGCCATTGTCAGTAAAAGGAAAATTAAATGTTATATAATTATACTTCAGCATATAGTATGTTGCATACAGAAACTGTTAAAATAATGTTATTTAAATTGCCATGTCGAGTAATCAAAAGTTAGGAAATGCTAGTGCTTAGCTTAGCTAAATGCTTAGCTCGAAAACCACTATGTGATCATAAGACCTATAAGTAATGCAAGCAAGAGAAGGAAAATAGTGACTTTCAATAGTACATATCAGGAGAACTTGAGTGTGATTTTTTTCATGAGACAATGAAAAAGTACTTCTTCAGCCTGAGGGCTTTCCCTCTGATGAATTTCAAAGACCTGCTGCAAATGATGGAGATTTTAGTGAGTCTCAAAAAAGATTGGAAGGATCTTTTATAATAAGAACATGAGAACAGCCATAATGGTCCATTTAGACCAGTATCTTGTCTTCTGACAGTGGCCAATGCCAGGTGCTTCAGAGGGAATTAATAGAACAGGTAATCATCAAGTGATCCATCCCATTGGCTGTTCCCAGCCTCTGGCAAACAGAAATCCCTGCCTGTCCTGGCTAATAGCCATTGATGGACCTATCCTCCATGAACTTACCTAGTTCTTTTATGAACCCCGTTATAGTTTTGGCCTTCACAACATCCTCTGGCAAGGAGTTCCACAAGTTGACTGTGTGCATTGTGTGAAGAAATACTTCCTTTTCTTCATTTTAAACCTGCTGCATATTTATTTTATTTGGTGGCCCCTAGTTTTTGTGTTATGAGGAGTAAAACACTTCCTTGTTTACTTTCTTCATACCAGTCATGATTTTATAGACCTCTATCATGCACCCCTCCACCCCCCTGTTATCTCTTTTCCAAGCTGAAAAGTCCCAGTCATATTAATCTCTCCTCACATGAAAGCTTTTGTATACCCCTCATCATTTTAATTGCCCTTTCCTGTACCTTTTCCAATCCAGTATATCTTTTTTGAGATAGGGCGACCAGATCTGCACACAGTATTCAAGATGTAGGCATACCATGGATTTATAAAGAGGCAGTACAGTATTTTCTGTCTTATCATCTGTCCCTTTCCTCATGGTTCCCCATATTCTGTTAGCTTTTTTGACTGCTGCTGCACATTGAGTTGATGTTTTCAGAGAACTATCCACAATAACACCAAGATCTTTTTCTTGAGTGGTAACACCTAATTTAAACCCCATCATTTTTATGTGTATAATTGGGATTATGTTTTCCAATCTGCATTACTTTGCATTTATCAACATTGAATTTCATCTGACCTTTATGTTGCCCAGTCACCCAGTTTTGAGATTTTTTTGTAACTCTTCACAGTGTGCTTTGAACGTTGATCTTCAGTAGATTTTATCATCTGCAAATTTTGCTACTCCACTGTTTGCCCCTTTTTCCAGATAATTTATGAATATGTTGAACAGTATTGGTCAACAATAGAAAATGCTGTGCAATTTAAATGTAGGGATGGCTATCGACTTCTCCTATAATGACTGTTTGAAGTTGTCTTTTGGTGGCTCAAAATGACATTGTGTCTGTGAAATATCCATAAACTATAAAATGTTGATTGCAAGACATGGTGATGATAATTGTAGAAGTGAGCCTATATGATTCCCTGTATAATCTGATATAATGTTAGCACATGGATAAGTTATGTAAAAGTTTATTTTAAATGCAAGATACACTTCCAGATGCCTTGTGATCCTACATTTCAGGACCCATGTGATTTTTCATTTGAATGAGGTGATTAAGTTGCAGGAACCTTCTTAAACCAACAAAACTTTTATTTAAATTTTTAAAACTTACAAATATTTTTAATGCTTGGTCCATCTTCTCAGGACTAAATCAGCTGCAACTTAAAATGGTGGATTTTATGAGCCCCATGTTCATATAATCATAGAAGATTAGGATTGGAAGGTACCTCAGAAGGTCATCTAATTCAACCCCCTACTCAAAGCAGGACCAACCCCAACTAAATCATCCCAGCCAGGGCTTTGTCAAGCCACACCTTAAAAACCTCTAAGGATAGAGATTCCACCACCTGCCTAGGTAACCCATTCCAGTACTTCACTACCTTTTTAGTGAAAATTTTTTCCTAATATCGAACCTAGACCTCCCCCAGTGGAACTTGAGATCATTGTTTCTAGTTCTGTCATCTACTGCCATTGAGAACAGCCTAGCTCCATCCTCCTAGAACCCCATTTCAGGTAGTTAAAGGCTGCTATCAAATCCACCTCTCATTTTTTCTTCTGCAGATTAAACAAGGACAGTTTCCCTCAGCCTCTCCTGATAAATCATGTGCTCCAGCCCTCAGATCATTTTCATTGCCCTCTGATGGGCTCTTACCAGTTTGTCCACATCCTTTCTGCAGCGGGGGCCCAAACTTTTCAATATTTTGCTCGTGAGTTGGTCCCATAGTCCTTTGAATGAGCATTTGTAATGGGACTAGGGTTATAAAAAATTGTGATTAATGATACTTCATGTTTATATAGAGCTTTTTAATCTGTGTATTTTAACCATACTTGAGAAGTGCTTTAATTTAGTATTGTTCCCACTGTACAGATGAGAGAAAACTGAGGCGCAGAACCAGGGCTGGATTAACTCTCCTATGGGCCTAGGGCTATTAGATTGTGTGGGGCCCCTTATGGTGGTGCTTTGGGGACTGGGAAGCACTTGGGTCGGCTGGAGCAGAGCAGTCAGCCTGGGGGCAAGAAGGGCCAGCGCTGTGGTGCAGTGCAGGCCAGCAGCACTCGGGGCTGGGAGGCCTCAGGCTGGAGCTGCTTGGGGGGTGGGGCAGGCTGGTGCTGGGGCACAGCACGGGCCTGCAGTGCTTTGGGGGCCGGGAGGGAGTGCACGGGCCAGGCCTGTGGCAGACCAGCCAGCCCAGGGGCAGGCTGGGCCGGTGCTATGGTGCGGCATGGGCCAACAGCGCTCTGGGGGCTGGGAGTGCTTCCACGAGCTGGAGGCGCTGTGGGACCTGGGGCAGATTAGCCAGCCTGGGGATGGGGCAGGCTGGCGCTGTGGCGTCGCGTTGGCTGGCAGGTGATGGCACTCTGAGGACTGGGGCAGACTGTCTAGCCTGGGGCCAGGGTAGGTCTGCGCCTGGTGCTGGGGCACTCTGGCAGTGAGGAAGGGTGGGTGGGTGGGGAAGGGTGGGCCTGGGTGGGTTGGGATGGGGTAGCGCTGGTGCACGGCGCTTGAGTGTGCTCCAGCACTGGGCTCACCTGGCCAGCCTCGCTGGTGCTTGGGCTACCCAAGGTGGGGCTTTGATGGGAGAAGGGTGGAAAGGGTGTGGCTTTGGGTGGAAGGGGCAGGGCTGGAGGTTAACCTCCCTGAATGCGTGGTTCACCAGCCAGCTGCCTGGATTTATGTTTGTGGGACTCCCCTTAGCCCGAGGCCCTGGGCTGCAGCCCCTAAAGCCCCTGCATTAATTCGGTCCTGTGCAGAAGTTAAGTGGTTTTCCAGGATGTCACAACCAGGAATAGAACCTAGTCTCCTGTTTCCCAGTCCTCAGTCCTATTCAATGGCATATACCAATTAGCAGCTGTATGTTTCTTTTTAGAAAAGGCATGTACATGTACTAATACAGTGTCCTTACTCATCATTTTAGACACACCTATTAAATATAAAACAGTACAAAATCTGTTTAGTTTAAAGGTAAATTTGAAATATATTATTAAACAAAAATTCACAGTTGAATCCACAGGATATCTACTGTATTGGAATATATGCATAGAACTAAAATACATTTTGTAAAAAGATTGAAATCAACTGTTTACCAAGAACAGTTTTGGTGTTACAAATTTTCTGACAAGTGTTAATATTGCTAGTGCCTCGATACATTTTATAAAACAAAATGTGAATTAATATTGGTCTGCTGAGGCTAGTTGTAGCAAATATAGTTAATGGACTAATTATATAATTCCAAAGCAGGTGACTTTTGATTCTTCAGTTGTATCAATTCATAAGAATGACGCCTGTGCCTTAGTGGTATGTGCAAGTAGACAGAAGACACAAAACCTGTATTCTATTCTTGGCTCTGCCATTAACTAGCTTTGTGACATCGAACAAGTTACTGAATCACTGTGCCTGTTCTCTCATCTGTAATCATTTTGTGATCCATGGATCCAAATACCAAAGAAATGGAAAGTGATGGTTGGTGTTTTCCCTATCAATCCACAGTCATGCTTTTTTTTTTTTAAGTTCTTGCATTTAATCAGTTTTACTCTCACTGTCCATACAAAATAGATTTATCATAAAGTTTTACAGTATAACTTGAGTAACTACCCTTATTGGCTCTGACAGCGTACTCCCTCTGGGGACCATTTTATTGTAGGTTTCCTCTCATGTTCATAAACAAACTCAGATTACTTTTATGAGATAGTCATCTAATATTCTTTCCAGATTCTTCTGTTCTCTGCTCAGGTCACATAACTCTAAGCAAATAATAAATACCATTCATGTAAAATGATAAAATAAAATTCAGACTTTTAAATACCAAAATAATGCTCATGATTTTGACTTTTGCATGATGGTTCTTGGTGTCTGCAGCAATATAATGACAACTGTTTTTTTTTGTTTTGTTTTGTTTTTAAGACTTTCCTAATAGTGGCCCCTCTATCTGTGCTTTATAACTGGAAGGATGAGTTAGACACTTGGGGCTATTTCAGGGTCGCTATTTTACATGGCAGTAGAAAGGACAGTGAACTGAGTCGCATCAGGCAGGGGAAGTCTGAGGTTGCTCTAACAACATATGAGACGCTTCGCCTATGTTTGGATGAACTTAACCGGTAATGTAATATTTTCTAACTTTCATTTGTGCAAATGCTATTTTTTGTAACAGTCTACTGTGATTTGGTTTTAAATTTTTTGGCAACTATTTAAATCCTGGGAATCTGACTTATTTACTGTTAATTCTAACTCCTCACTTGAGGGTAGAATGAGGAGATACAGTATCCAGTGAATTTGCCAAACGGAATCTCTCTTTTCTAAGGGGTAACCTCCAAGAAGATAACTATTGGAATGATAGCTGTATTAAAATGTTGAAAACTAGTTTCTTTATCTATATAATAGGATTCCAGGATTGTCACTTTGACGCCTAAGATTTGTACAGGGTCATTGTGAAGTGATGGAAACAGCTACTAGCATGGTTAAGAGTTCTTTTTGTTCAGCATATCACAAGATGGAATAGTCACAGGGATTTGCAATCTGTTACTGTCCAGTTTTTAAGTTTTTAGCCATTTTGACATTACAAATTACATCCATGTGGTGTCTGGACAAAGTAAGGTATATTCATGCCATGGCAAGAGTCCTAGACCATTGTGATATCAGAGTTAATATCTACATGTAATTACCATGCAACAGTTCTTTTGGTTGTATAGGGAAGACTATCCAGATGGTTGATTATTGAGTCCAACTGCCACAGTTCTTCAAAATGACTCACAACAACACAACCCAGCACACACAATACCTCCAAAAACACAGCCCCCACCGCAGTGCGCAAACCTCATTTGCCACCTGCACAAAGATCCCATCACAACACAACCCACATGCAAATCGAAACAAATTTCCCCCAATCTCACTCATATATTTTCTGGGAGAACCAGATGGAATGTTGGAGTCAAAGGTTCTGTAGTGGCTGCAATGTGCCAGTTGATCAGAGGAGGTGGGAGTGACAATTGTTGGGGGTAATGAAGTTGTGCCTTGTGACAGACAGCAGCTCTACGCACAAACTTTGTATTTTTTAAGTTCTCAGACATTTTGGTTTTACAAATTGCACAATGCAAAATCCTCAAACACAATGCCCTCACACATGAGCACAATCACTTGTCATTCGCCACGCATACATCTCAACATAGTCTCCCAGCGCACACCCCTCTGACGAACTCAGTACAAATTCCCAGCACACACACTAACCCCAAACTCAGATAGCTCCTCACTGCTGCAAATGCTCTTCATTCGCCACTTGCATATATCAACACAAGATGTTGCAGCACAACGCATACACTCACCTATTCCGTGTCCTGCTTGCCATAAATTTGAATGGCAAAGCTGCGGGTCAACACTAGTAGTACAATATGCATCTGGATTACATATCCCTATTGCATGACACTGGTCAGCGTCCACTATTAGTGGACCATGCTTTAAATTGTCTGAGGGACCATAGTTTCTCAATCTGTAGTACGCGTACCCCTATGGGTGGTATGTGAAACACAGGCAGGGGCTATGCGGTGTAAAACCCAGTGAAGGGAAGCAAGTGGCAGCCACCAACTTCTGGGGAAGTCAGGTGGCAGCCGCTTGCTTCCCGTCCGGTCCCAGCCCCCAGCTGGGAGGCAGGTGGCCCACTCAGTGTGATTTGCCCCAGGCTTGCACCCCCCTATGGATGGCCATGGGGAGCACTGCTATCCACTCTGATGGGCCGCTAGTGCCTGCTCATACCTCATAGGTTCCTGCCTGTGTGACGAGAACACCACATGACCCTGCCGTCACGCCATAGTGATTGGCTGGCGATGACCTTTGCTCCTATGTGGAGGAAGAAGGGGAGAAACAACGAGAGGTTTTGTGATCTTTCACAGCCACACAGCACTGCAGAACTCAGAACTCTCCTGTTTTACGAGAAATAGTTGTCCAGCGGTAAGGGGAAAAAGATTGTATTTCTCAGAGTAGAAAATTGAGTGTTGGGGTACTTATTAAAATTTTCAGAAGTTAGGGGGTACTTGCAACTTAAAAGGTTGAGAAACACTGTCATGGACACCCCCCCCTTTCATCAGTGATCTGCCACTATAGCAGTTGCCTACATGGAAAAGTAATGTTAGGATGCTATTTAATATATTTAGCTGTTTTTCAATGCAGTTTAGCAAAGAACTCTTGAGACCATTTCCCCTCCTCCCAGCCAGTCCTCCCAGTAAGTGAACTGGTGTACAGTGCAAATAGTTGACAAAGTGCAGTGGTTTTTACCAGGTTTCTTTGGTTCCTCAGTTCAGGAAACTTGAAGTAATAGATATATTGTAATGTGTGTGTTTCTTAATACCCTGTGGAACTTTTTAGAATTTGAGGTCTTCCTGACTGCAGATCATATAAGGAAGCCTGCTTTCCTATTTCTCTGCTATAGTTCATGAGTACAATCAATTGAGCAAATCAGCATTGACTGTTTAAAAACTAGAGAACTCACAGTACAAACTTGCTGACAGCTTGACGTGGTCTTTAGTTTAAACAGTTGGGCTCACCTTTGAGACTTGATAACAATTTAGCTCGAATCATAGCTGAAGAGATCCTTATAGCTATCTGTGTCAACCTAGTCTTGTCTAAAATACTATGTTTGCAGCATTGAGCGTAAGGAACTATAAATTGAAATTACTTGGTTACTTTCAAATATACTCATTCCTGCTCCTACTTTGTTTCCTAGCCATGTTTTTATCTTTTGCATTCTCTTGAGAAGATCTAACTTTTCTTACAGTAGATTTTGAGATGTAGGAGACAAAGATGGGCTACTTGATTCAGAGAATTTCAGTAGTACGGAAGGTTCATTTTTAAAAATAGCTTAATCTAAAATAGGTTTTGTTTAAAACAGGGAAAAAAACTTGATACTTTAAATTGTGCCTGCTTATTTGCAGCTTCTTGATTTATTAAAAGTAGCGTCAAACTGGAAGGGTATGTATTTTGAAATTCCTCAAAATATTATTTTGCAGCACTAGTCTTCTACCTGGTTTATAAATTTGAATTTAAATAAAATCTCTGGGGGCTGATGACTCAGGATTAGTAATGTGATATGACCTAGAGGTGAAATGATTCATGGGGTTTTATTTGTTCCAAAAGTTGTGACCAAAAGTTATTACTGTGCAATGGCTGCTCATGTTGTTCAGATTCCTTTGGGAACAGTTGTCCACAATTCCCTTACTGCTAGATATTCAGCTTTCCCTTTCCCCTCCCTCCAATTTCCTAACCAGTTCCTAAAGTATTATTGGCAGCAGAGATACCAAAGAGAAAACAGTCCTGTCATCCCTACAGTTGATCCTTTCAAGTTATGTTTCAGACCCTTATAAATTGCTTTCCCTACGGCCGCTACTTGTGCTGTACCTGTTGTATGGGGAAAATGAAAGACTTCAGTAAGCAGGGTTTTCTATCTGCTACCTTTTTATAAGTGTTAAATTAACTTTTTTTAAACATTTTTTAAAAGAGCAGTTAGTGATGTTAAAAGTTAATGGATTAATAGCCCCAGAGATGGACAGTCTTTCTCTTTCACAGAATACATGTTGCACAAGTGGCAATAGTTCATATTTTTGGCTCAAAGCTTTGTCAGTGTGCTTCAACCCTGGCTGCTATAATTGGTGACTCAGCTAGTTGCCGTTTGGCTGAGCTAGCTGCTCCTAATTTCTAGTCGTAGCAAAGTAAAAATAAACTGTATGTAAATAATGGATGAATGTAATCAAATTCTCTTCATGCAAGCTTAAAAAAACTTGATTAGTACAGTTTTCTAATGCTTATTTTCATTGCACAATTGCTTTAATGCCCAAGAAAGGGAGCTCGATTCTTCTTAAACTACAGTTTTAAAGGGACACTGCCAGCTTGAAATCTGAGTTTAAAAAAAATAATAATTAAAATCTCCGGTATTATATCAGTCTATCCTATTGTATTTGGTAGTAAAACCACGTTTCTGTCTTCTGAAACATCATTTCTCTTGGATTTTTCTGCGTGACGGATCCAAACAAATTGACTATAATGAAATTGAGTACACACAACAGGATGTAAAATAGATAAAGTAAGCTGAAAAAATAGCTGATACGTTTTTTTCAGTTACAATAATATTAGGTGTTACTTGTAATATTTGGACTTCTCTTTGATTTTTTTTTAATTGATAGCATTACTTTGAAGTCAGTTGCTTTTAGTCAGCAATTGTGAGGAAGCACAGCTAATTCTAAGTACATGTTTGTGAGATAATGCAAGTGCCAGCTACATGAAACTATATTTCCTGTTGATCCACAGCCTAGACTGGTCAGCTGTCATTGTAGATGAAGCACACAGAATCAAGAATCCAAAAGCTCAAATAACTCAAACTATGAAGGCTTTAAAATGCAGTGTTCGTATAGGTCTTACTGGAACCATTCTTCAGAACAACATGAAAGAACTATGGTGTGTCACGGACTGGTAAGTAAAAAGTTATATTTTTAATTGAGACTTAACTAGAGAAGCGACAGGGTGGTGATGGTATGGGGCTCAGCAGTGTCCAGAAATAGGGTCATAGTGGGAATCCCTTCACATTCTTGCCTTGTGTCTGCTGGAAGTACGTGTGGATTCCCAACAGGGCACTGTCCCAGACTGTTGGAATACCCCATCTTCTGTATTAGTCTTGGATAGCTTATATCTGGTAAACTTGGAGTCCACCTTGTCCTCTCACTCTTGTAAGCAGGGACGGCGTTCTTTTCTCTTACTATTACCCTTCCTCACTTCTTTCCAGTGGCCCTTTCTCTCTCTCTCTCCTCCTCCCCCCGCCCCCAATCCTATGGTGCTCCCACTCCACCCCACACACAACAGGTTAAGAATCATTATTCAGCTCCTAGCTTCAGGTACTCTGCTTCCTACCTCTGTCTAAAGCACATAACTCACATTCATGTAGATAAGAGTTGTGTGTGTCATCATGATGATTAATTATCTATTAATATTTCAGTAGTGCCCAAAATGTGCTAGATGTTGTGCAAATATCTAAGAAGTGACAGTCCCTGCCCAAAAGAACTTTAAAGAGAGGGGGGAGAAAGACTCAAGATGAGGGAATAGAAAGTGCAAAGTAATCTTTTATTAGTTACAGTTGAAAAAATCTTAAATATGGGGTGAGATGAAATGTCAGGAAGGGGATGAGTTAGTAGCAAACCTTAATGTAATATACAGGCAACTAAAACATCAAGATGGTGTGAGAATGGATTAACCAAGGAGGAGTATTGCTCAGCAAATGCCTAATGAATTTAATTATGTCTTTGTTTTTCTTTAAAATTCAGTTTCATTAAACTTTGATGTTTGTATAACCTGATGTTATTAAACAAGCAAGAATTTAAGTCAACATTTTCAAACCTGGGTTCCTAAACTTTAGGCATCTAAATCCCTACATAGCCTCCTAAATAATAGTGGCCTGATGCAGGACACCTGTCAATATCCATTGGACCTGCAGATGCTGAGCTCCTTTGAAAATCGAGTCATCATTACTGAGGAGTCTGTATAGAATTTAGGTGCCTAAACTTGGCTCACAGTGAGTACATGGGAAGGCTGACTATCTGGAAGTAGAATGATACATTTCTATTATATACATGACTCATATTTATTCATTTCACTGGTGATAATTAATTTAAGATCTGTCACTGTCAAGAGCATTTCACAGCATTCTTTTAGTCAGTGGAAAAGGATATTCTGCTTTGGTGTTCAGCAAATATCTGCTGTTCTTTTATTTCTTTTAGGGCTATACCTGGACTTTTGGGTAGCAGAACACATTTCAAGAAGGAATTTTCTGATCCAGTGGAGCATGGCCAGAGGCACACTGCAACTAAAAGAGAGCTAGCAACAGGTCGAAAGGCTGTGCAGAAGCTAGCAAGAAAAATGTCTGGTTGGTTCCTAAGACGTACTAAGGCTCTTATTAGTGATCAATTGCCAAAGAAGGAAGACCGAGTAAGAGTGACCATTTTTGGAAAATATTACTAAATATGTTATCTTTATCAAGTTGTTTTATATAGTGTATCTAAGAGCTTATGTTTGTGTGGTCAGATTTTTCAAGAGTTCACAGATCCAGGGCTGTGAGCAAAAATGCACATGTAATAAAACACTTTGTTTATTCATATAATTACTATGACTGCATGTTCAGATTCAGTTATTTGGGCATGGAAATGCCCAGCAAGGCATTTGACTGACCATTGACACGTCCAGATACTCAATTTATAAGTACAGTTGTACATATAATCGATACCAGCTTCACATTTCTGTGTGTACAGCCTTGGTCTCTTGAAAGCCTGTGCAGGATTTGAAGTCTGATAATAAATAAATAAAGACTTCTTAAAAACCTGTTCCCTAAATCGTCCCCTTTTTTGGTATTTGTTTTAATAGAACACTTTAAAATTAAAAAAAAAAATTAAAGTTAGTTGTGACTAGCTGTGGCTGTTTCTCTCGTGCCGGCATAAACATAATTTAAGAATTCATACTTTTTTTAATCATCATGACTAGGATGTTTTGTTGAATGAGAATTTATCTAACCAGCAAACACAAATGCTTTTAATAAATAAACACATTAGCTTGCAGCTATTTTTCTAGATTTTGTTTTGCCCTTCTTACCAGCCTATAATAATGTCATCTAAACTGTGTCTTCTAAAGGAAAGATTAACATGAATGCCATTCAGATGCTTTTCTAAATCTAGCAGGTTTTATTTCTTTTCATTCTCTTGTTAATGTGAGTATATGTTCAAGTTACTGTTGTATTCTTATAGCACAGCATGGTGCTGAAGCTATGTGGGTGGCCTAGGTTCAGAAGTGATCTTGGGATTTTCTGTCTCCTGCTGGTTAAGACCAAAGATGTCATGGAGATGCCACCCAGGGTCTTCGGGAGGAGGGATAAGAGTTTTGGCCACACCACTGTACAGACCCTCTCTCTCATTCCAATGACTCTCAATGTCAGTGCATACCTTAGATTTGACTGTTCAATCCTCCTTGCCTGTAGCAAGGTTCCACAATAGCTAATGCCAAAGGGGGGAGAGAAGGGAAAGGGCAAATAAACCATTCTTACTAAATGGGCAAGAAGCTTTATCTTTCTGGCTAGACCTTTTAAACCCTTCATTCATTTACCAGCCCCCCAAGAAGCATAAAGAGAATGTAGAGAAAAGTAAAAATGCAGAATGATTTATGTGGTTTGACTTTAATACTTCTAATAGAATAGGTTAAAAAAAAGTATTGAAATGACCACAGTTACCTATTGACTATATTTTTACAGTCGTTTTTTCTCAGCACATCAGACTCCAGATCTTGTTTCAGAACCGAAAAATGTCCTTTAACTACCCCTACATTTACCAGTTTATTTTCCATTTTCTTTAATTTTAGTATTTTAACATTTTTTTCTTTATATTTTTATTGTGGTCTTTGTTTTTTCCTGGATGCTGCATACAATTGTATTTTGGGGTTCTGTCTTGGCAGATGGTGTACTGTTCCCTGACAGAGTTCCAGAAAGAAGTATATCAGGCTGTATTGGCGACAGAAGATGTAAGCTTAGTACTGCGAGCACGGGAACTCTGTAATTGCAACAGTGGCCGTAAAAGGAAGAATTGTTGTTACAAAGTAAGTATTTTCACAGTCTAGATTTCAGGATGCGCAGTAATGTGCATCACTCCATTCTGCTGGTTTGGACAGTGCGAAGGAGGTTGCTTCAGAGAGTGACTGTCCCTATCCACTTTGCAGGTCTGGTTCTTAATAGATCACCAGAACAGGGGTTGCACTCCCCAAAACCACTCTCTGCCCTCCAGACCACTCATCCCTTAGGTGCACAGGCTGTCTTTAATCTTTGCTCGCACAATTTTTGTAGTAATTGAGGGCAGAATAGAAGTTCTTTGATCTCTTTTTATATTTGTTTAATAATCCAAGGTGGGGGATGAAAGTTAGGTATGTTACTTGGTCGTTTGTCCATAAATAGTCAACATTTGCTGATAGTTATGACACGTGGGTGGCTGACATTCCCAGTCTGTCTATAATTAGAATAAATGTTAACGGTAGTCATTATTCACAAATGATTTTTTCTGTTAAGAGGCTGTCTTAATCTGCATGTAACCATTCACAAGGGGAAATGAAACAAAATATAATTGTATATAAATACGCTAGCTACAAAACCTATTGAACAATAAAAATTTGTTTTGAAAAACAGGGAAATCCATTAAAGAAACAAAACAAGGAAAAATACTGTACATTCAGGAAAACTGAAAATATTGAATTGAAAAAAATGCCCTTAAACTCCAATTAAAATTGTAAATATAGTGTCAGTTAATTAGCAATCACGGGGAAGAAACTAAAGCTGGTTATAATTTAAAAAACAAAAGTAAACTGTGTAGTTTCAAGTTAACTTATACTTAACTCAGCCTACTGACCCCTTGTGATCTTCCACTCAGTATATTCATTGCATTTTGTATGCAAGGAGAAGATATTCACAAGGAGGGTTTTGATAACAATTATTTGTCAATTTAAACCCAAGAACTGCATCCTGGATAGTTACCTCAGCAAACCCATAACCTTATCCTTTAAAATACCCTGGTGTGCCAAAGCTGCTTATACTATGGTTACATTTAAAATAAAGTCTCATAACTTCAGGCAGCTTGTTAACTTACAAACCTAGAAAAAAATGAACCAAACTGACTGAGCCACAGGTCATCTGTAAACTATTGATGGAAGTGCTGTGTTAGAAGCTGCTTCAAGCTCCACTGGTGTTGCTGTTTCCTGAAGTGGCAATTACTGAAGGTTTAATTCTGTTTTATAATTCTCAAAATAATAAACTGCACTCTTTGGCTCCTTGATATCCTTCTGCCCAGTTTTTACTTCTCTAATTTAAGCAGTGCATTTTTTCTGAATTCCCATTTATTCTATCTTTACACTTAAATAATCTGTCATTTTGTCAGTCTTCCTGTTGTTTTTGATTTTACTGCAATTTCTCATATTCTCTTACGTGTACCCCCCACTCTTTATTATCTAGGCCTGTGTGTGGCTCCAGGTCACTCAGCTTGCTCTCCTCTTTACACCCATATTTTAAGAGCAGTCACAGTCTACTTGAGGAGGTTAATGGATAGCTTCTCAACCAACTAGTTGAAATTTTAAGAATAAAAAAACTTAGCTTGGATATAAAAAAACCCAAACTTCCTTACATTGAGATGTATTGGGGTTTGGAATAGCCTTCTTAGGGCTGTGGTAAAACATTAGAAAAGGTACAATAGGGAGCAACCTGCAAGGGATTGGATGAGGATGGGATGGAGAGAAAGGGATTTAGCTCTCTTCCAGCTCTAACTTTGTGATGAAAAGTAATAAACAAGCATAGGATTGTTATTACTCTGCAGAAGTTTGTCCTGTACTGGAAAATCCCTATTTAATACATACTTTACAGTACTAGTAAAATGAGCACAAATATTGGCCAATGACACTTCTTTATTGATTTATTCCTCACGTACATTATAAATGTTGTTTTTCAGCTTTACTTCAGTGTGATAACCACAGCTATTTGATCCCTTGTTGAAATGCTTTTTCTAGTAAGACGGTATTTATTTTAATAATATGTTTTAGGTTATGAAGGTATGCTGCTGCTTTTTCATTAATTTTAACATTAGTTCTTTCCATGCTTAATGATATTTTGTAGAGAAAAAGTGACCTGCCGTTTCATTCAGTCATCTAATAGCACCTGCAATTACTGGAAGCCCTTCGCCATATCCTGGATGCTTAAGTGTACAATGGATTGCTATAGAATAACTTCCTGAAGTTACTGTGAAATCTAGGCAATTTGAGAGGGAGAAGGGGGAAATGTTATTAGGCACTAGTTAAAATTTTATGGTATGCATTTAAGAATAATATTGGAAAATGGAGTGCAAATGCTAAAGCTGTCATTTTTATTATTTGTCAACTAATGACTTGAATGACATGCACTGACTGTTATTTTTGGCATGTTTAAAGTCAGTCAGCCAAAACCAGGAAAACACACTTGCCTGATGTCATTGCTGATACAGTAAAATGACTTGAAACATTTATGCAACATTTTCTAATTGTTACTTTAGATATTGGTAAAATATTGTTGAGTTTCTTTTCAGAAAGAAAACCTTTATCTGTTGTTGGGTAAGATGTTGTTCAAATAGCTGTGGTTTAAATTTGAATTTAAATTCTGTAAATTACATGATCTGTGAAATATCTAAGAACAAATTTAAACATTATTGTCTCGAAGAAGCAAAGGCAGTGCTAACCCAATTGGGGACCCTAAACAGAATATTTTTGGCTCCCCACGTACTAATAATTAATGAGGGGCCACTTGAGCTACACAAGGCCCTAAGCAATTGCTTAGTCTGCTTATGCCAACTGCCAGCTCAAAAAGAATCTTTTTTGTTAATACTTTTTTGTTACAAAACTCAAGAAAATTGTAGCTATTCTCTGCCATGCTGCATTTTTAATAAAACCAATAAGATTCATATATGAATCTGTGTAGAAGAGGCTTTAAAAATACTTATTTCTTATCTTAACTCTAATTCTGCCAGTTGCTAGTAAATGTGGTTGGGATATTTACATTTTTCTGGGATGTTTGTACTTTTAGGAAACATTCTTTTTTGTTTTGTTTGTTTCTACAGACAAATGCCCATGGTGAAACAATGAGGGCACTGTATTTCAGTTACCTGACAATCCTTCGAAAGGTTGCTAATCATGTTGCTCTACTACAGACAGACACCACCAGCAAACATCAGGTTGGTTTGACTCTACCTGATGAACAAAGGTAGACTCAAGGGGGGAAATTTGTTTAATGAAAAGGTCTTATTGTAGCAGCTAGTTGTAATTGTAACTGGCCACCTCTTTTCAACTTTATTTACCATCATCTTTTTGTCCAGTTAACTGGAATTTAAGTATTTTGTTTAGTGCTTGGCATCTGATCCTGCTCCCATAAAAGTGAATGGCAAAATTCCCATTGACTTTTATAGTGTAGAATCAACCTTTATTAAGTATTTTTCATTTAGTACCGAGTAATTTAAAAAAAAATTGAATTCTGATTATGTTGGGGGAACAGTAATTATTGAGATAAGTGGGCATTGTAGTGTTGTTTGAAGTAATGTGGAGGAAGTTTCTTGTTTATCAAAAGAATTTCTCAAGGGTGGACTTTGTTTAAAAAAAAAAAATATTTTAAGGCATTTGCTTAAGAATTGTGCTCTTTTGAGAGAGTTGAGCTGTTTTGAAGAGCTGAAGAAGACATACGCTTGGCAAAGTAGAGTCGAGGAGTGTTGTCTTGAATTGTTAGAGTGGCAAAGGGGAAACTGACTAAACTGGTGGTGGCAAACAGACATTTTCTTGGAGTTCACTTTACTACTTTCCTCAATTGAAGACAGTGGCAGCACAGAAACTTTTTTAGAAAGTGTTACAATTCACCTTTAAGATCCCTAATGAGTAAAAGAGAATGAGATGTTATCACCTCCATTTAGAGGCCTCAAGAGGATAAAAGAGCAGAATTCCTGTCTTAATCTGGCAAATTGCCTCCTCAGAAAGGAGGCTGTTCTTTGAAAAGTGTTAGTCCTAACTATATAGGACTTTATCCAGGTACCTAAGTGTCATTTTAAATGTTGTTTCTGTCTGACATGCTTTTGAAGAACTGTGTTCTTTTTGTTATGATAAAAAAAAAATTAAGAGTTCAGTTGGCCTATGGAAATTACAATATGATGCAGTTCTTGAAATAGTTACTGGTAAGGTATAGTAGGCTAGAATTGGAGCATTTAATGGTGAATTCATTCCCATGATTTAATGTGTGTGTGCGCCAGTTGATGCCTGCCTGATTATATCTATACACAAAAGTCTGATTTTAAATTGTTGACGGTTAAAGCCAGTAAGAAAACCATAGTAGGAAGACTTGTGCTGTAGTTTCATCAGTCAGTATTTTTGAGCCTCGCCCAGCAAGGTACCAGCAGCCTTAACCCATGCACTGATCTCAGTATCAGCCTTAATGCTCTTTTTGTCATTGTCTCCCCCCCCCCCCCAATTAATTGACCTTCCAATCTGTTTGCCTTGTCATTACTTGATATTGTTCCTAAAGAATTAACTCTTCTTTGGAGCCAGCAAGAAGTGAATTTATAGTTGTTGTAATACTGATTTAAAAACCTTTCTTAATCTTCCGTCTGTATTTCTCAGTGTGTCTTTTGTGTCTGTCCTTTGGATAGTAAATTCTTTGGGACAGGATCTTTGTGTTTTGACCAGCTCCAGCCCTATTTGTTAATAAACAAATAATGAAACTTAAAAGGTTGAAGGGCAGTCTGCTGCCATACATTGTGTTGTGGCACTTGAGACCAGTAAATTAATATCTATTGAAGTTCCTCATAATCTTGAAAGGGTGGGACCTTCTCCAATGTGGAATGAAAATTTTGCAGTGCTCTCTTTTAATATATGCTGAAGTCCACCACTGGTACTTTTTCCAGGTGAGGCAAAGCACTTTTATTTACTTTTTTGGGGAGGAGGACTTTCTTGTATTTCTATCTGAGATAATTGAATTTTCATATTTTAACATGTGGGAGCTTAAAATTTAAAAAAACAAATTTCACTCTTTCATAGGTTAATGCTGGACCTATTAAACTCTGTTTTTCTTGTTTACAATGATCACATTTTTCTGCCTTTTTTTAGGAAGAACATATAAAACGGATATGCAACCAAGTGTTTTCTGAGTTTCCAGATTTTGTTCAGCTGAGCAAAGATGCAGCCTTTGAAACACTTTCTGATCCAAAGTATAGTGGGAAAATGAAGGTAAATATATTTGGGAAAAAAAATTACATAATTTGGGGGTTTGTAACATACATGTGTTAGAAAATCTGCATCTGTCATTTATCTAACCAGTTCTTTAACTAATCCTTGTACGTCCCCTGGATCATGAAAGTTAGAGATATACAAGACCTTCTAGATTACTCAGGCCATCCTTTGGCAATGTAGCATTATTGCTGATTTATAACATTTTCTAGTGTTTTGTCCATTCTAATTCTTTGCCCCCAAGCAATAGTGCATCCAATACTTCTCTTGGAAGACTCTGTAGTCAGGAAACTTCCCTCCACCCCAGTAGCAGTCTGTTCTCCTTCGAGTTATTGCTCATATGCATTCCACTTAAGTATGTGAGTGCCCTCGTGCACGGTTCTGGACAATTTTTTCCCTTAGCAGCCTCTGTAGGGGCCGGCTCCGGCACCCCCTGGAGTGCCACGCTCATGCCGCGATACTTAGGGCACCACCGGCCCCACAGACCCTCAGTTCCTTCTTTCCACCCGTGACGGTGACTGGAAATAGCCTTGCTCTCCGCAAGTACCAATTCCCTTTGTTTGCGTTCTTTTTAGTCAAAGTACTGTAGCTAGTTGTTAAGTAGTTGTTAGTTAGTTAGTTAGATAGAAGTCCCTGAGGGACTTAAGGTGACCTGGATTTAAGACCCCTCTTCTCCCCCCCCCCTCCAATTGGTGCCTTAAGCATGGGGCGGGAGGAGAAGCGGGACCATCAAGCCATTCCCTGCCGGTGCCAGACTTGACTCGGCACTGAGCAGCACCCCTGGTACCGAAGTGGAAGAGCAGCGTGTGGAGCGTGGACACTCCCCTGGGCTGTGGGTACGGGCAGGGTGGAGTGCGGGGATGCACCAGCCATGGCCCGTCAAGCCCTCTCTGGAGACTGCATCCCCCAGCAGGGTGCCACCCCCGACTCCTGGGAGTGGGAGAATGCCCCTGCTAACATCGTCAGGACCGGAGACTTTTTGGCAGCAAGAGCCTTGTCGGCCTGCTTACGCCGCCGCCGGCCCCCCCTCCTCCCCCGCCCCCCCCCCCGTCGGCCGAGGGAGAAGGGGTGGGTGCCCTGGGGCAAGCCTGCGTTGGGTCCCCCCGGTACGGGGAAGCAATTGCCTGCTGGACGGCAATGGGGGTGAGCAAGACACTCCCCCCAGACAGACGCAGCACCTAGTAGTCGCCAAGCAGGACCTTGGTTGCCATGGAGCACTCGGCGCAGAGGGAAGGTGCTCGGCACCGAGGAGAGGAAAAGCAAAAAAAAAAAAAAAAAAGAGAGAGAAGGGGGGGCTACTGCGGGGCTCAGTGCTGGGGCCCGTACTGGGGCAGGTGCAGGGCCTGGAGGCACCGGGGGGCCCACCCCAGCAATTTGGGGTCCAACTGCACAGAGGTGGTGCAAACCCTGGTCGCCAAGCAAAAACCACAGCCAGGGGTGCCAGTGGCAGGCTCGACACTTGGGACTTGGGGCGGTGCCGGACCTGATCACCAGGGGGTGAGCAACACCGCGGAGCCCTCGGTGTCAAGGCAGCACGTCAGTCTCAGGAGCTCCCCGGAGCGCACCTCTTCCCATCTGCACTGCTTGTGGCGGGGGAGGCGGTCCTTGTTGTCCTCTGTTGGGAGAGGTGGGGGGGATGGTCGCCGACAGGGTGCGGCACCCGTGATGCGGGACGGCCAGGGCTCCACGGGTGTGGTGGCTCAGGGTCCCACAGTGGGGGGCGCGGTTGGCCTGCGTTGGCTTCAGAGGCAGTGGCGCAATGGTGACCTTGTTGGCCCCCATGGCCCTCTGGATGGGACCGGGGCTGCCCATCTCATACAGCGGGGATGCGGTCCGCACTCCTGGACCCCCTGTGGGTGCACTCCTTTGGTATGTGGGGCGGCACCCGCGGGACGTGTTGTGGCAGTCCCCTCCCTTCTGCCTGGGAGGGGCACTCTTCCAGGATTGCATGGTGCCACTGGAAGGTTTCGGGGCGCACTGGGAACTGCTCAGGAGGCTGCCCTCTCACTTGAGGCCAGTGTTGCCTGCTTCGGTGTGCTGGTGGCGGCGGCCCCAGTGTGGGTGGCCCTACCTGTCCACAGTAGGACTCTTGAGGTGATGAGACCACAGGGCCAGGGCACAGACTTCACCACTGTCCTGGATGAGGGATTCGCGGTGCTGGGGCAGCACCCCAGACGTTCAGGAACGCTGCTGATTCAGTGGCTAAGGCCATAGCCTCCGCCATTTCCACGAGGAGGTGTTTGTGGCTGCAATCCTTGGGCCTGTCTCAGGAAAGGCAGTGATGGATCGGGGACTTCCCCTGCGATGGGTTGGTCTTCCACTCTGATCAGACCGCTGTGAAGCTCCATGGTCTAAGGGACTCCGGGGCCACACTTTGCTCTCTGAGGCTCTACATGCCAAGGCCTTCTAACCCTTTACACATAGGGACAGGAATGGGGGCTTATGGTAGCTCCTAGTTCATATCTGCCTGTAACCAGCAGATGCAGGGCTGTAGTGGCTGCCCACCTGAGACGTAGCGTACACAGATATTCCTTTGCTGGGATGTGTGGATGACATGGGACAGATCCGGGTCCCGCGTGTGGGTGACCGTGGCCCTCTCTTAGTCTTACTCCACATGCAGCAGGCTGGGATTACTCATTGGCGGGCGCTTCCCATGCCAGAGCCTTCCTGCCTCAGCCAAATTTCGAGGCTATGGTCCATACTGTCTCCCAGCTGCACCAATGTCCACGACAGCATCTAGGCACTGCTTGCAGATGTTAGGTCCCATGACGGCCTGCACATATGTAGTGACACTAGATCGCCGGAGACTCAGATTGCTTCAGGTGTAGGTGGCCTCCATATAGGCACCAAGCAGCCACCCAATAGATTCCCCACCCGCGCTAGCCTCCCTGCACTGGTGAAGGCCTTGCGGGGCAGTGTTGCGGGGCGTCCTGTTCAGGGACTGGTTCCGTCAGTCAAGGTACAGGTTCCGGCACATCAGCGCAAAGGAGGGGAGGAGCACGCTCCCCGACCCTCTGCAAGAAAGCCCTCTGTCCGTCGGGTTTGGCAGTGACGCACAATCTCCGCTTAACTGCCTCTCACCTCCCGGGTGTCAGGAGTGACGAGGTGGATCGCCTCAGCAGGTTGTCCCTTCCCCACTGTGACGGTTTGTGGCATCCGTAGGTCATGCCTATGTTTTTCCTCGAAATGGGGTATTTCCCAACTAGACCTTGTCGCGTTGGTCTGGGGAACACAGTGTCCAAGGTTCTGCTCGCTCCAGGGTAGTGAGACTGGGTCGTTTCCAAAGCATTCCTCATCGACTAAACGGTACGTGTTTAGCATGCTGCTGCACCGTCCGATCGCCCCAACAGGTAACTCCCCCAGGACTTGGGGTACCTGCTGCACCCAGACCTGCTGACGGAGGGAGGGAGGGCCTGCTTGGTACAGGCTCAGCAAGCCCTGCTTGGCAGCAGGAACCCTCTACGCAGGTTGCATATCAGGTTAAGTAAATACGGTCCACCTCTTGGATGGAGGCCTGGGGCATTCCGCCAAGACTCTTGCTGGCACAGGCAATCCTGGAGTATCTGCTCCAGCTAAAGCCCAAGGCCTAGTCCTGGTCTCATTGAAGGTTCACTGGTCACTCATCTTGGCCTCCCATCAGCTGTTCGAAAGAATGTCCCTGTTCTGGCCCCCCCAGATCAGCTATCTACCTCAAGAGGGCAGTGAGACTTATCTGCAGGCACGTGACCCGGTGCGTCCTTGGGATCTTGACCTGGCTCTCTTGAGATGCTTGGGGTCCCTTTTGAACTCATGGCTCTATGCCCCGGCTCATGCTTTCCTGGAAGGTAGCCCTCCTGGTGGCTATCACCTCGGCAAGAAAGTTCTCCGGCACTAAGGCCGGGACCTCAGAGCCTCCTTATACAGTGTTCTATAAGGACAAGGTCCAACTTCAGTGACGTCCGGCCTTCCGTAGGATGGGTTCCTACTTTTCGTTGTAATCAAGATAAATTTTCTCCCCATGTTTTTTCTCAAATCACATGGCGGGGAAGAGGAGAGGAGATCACATTCTCTGAAATTTAATGAGCCCTAGCCCTTTGCATTGGGCATACATAGCTGTTCCAGGAAGTGAGTCCCTTGTTCCAGTGGTGATCCAGATGAAAAGGTCACCTATCTCCATCCAGCACATCTCCGCGCGGACCACCCCCTGCATCAAGTACTGCTATGTGCCGGTGAAACGCACCACTTTCAGGGGTCATCAAAGTGCCCTCAACCAGTACCCGGGCCTCATCCGTAGCCTTCCTGGAGTGGGCACCTTTGCACGACATCTGCAAAGCCACTGTCGGGTCTCCAGTGCACACCTTCATGTTGCACTACGCTGGCAGACAAGGGAGGGCGTGAGTTTCGGCAGAGCCGTGCTGCGGACAGCTCACCGGTAACTCCTACCCTCCTCCAGAATATGGCTTGGAAATCACCTAAGTGGAATGCATATGAGCAATCACTCGAAGGAGAAAACATGGTTACTTATCAGTTGTTGTTCTTCGAGATGTGTTGCTCATATCCATTCCACACCCACCTTCCGTCCCTGCTGTAGGAGTTGGCAGAAAGAAGGGACTGAGGGTCTGTGGGGCCGGTGGCACCCTAAGTACCATGGCATGAGCGCGGCACTCCAGGGGGCGCTGGAGCCGGCTCCTACAGAGGCTGCTAAGGGAAAAAATTGTCCAGGAACCGTGCACGAGGGTGCGCACATGCCTAAGTGGAATGGATATGAGCAACGCATCTCAAAGAACAACAGTTACTGGTAAGTAACCATGTTTTTTTCTTCAATCTCATAATAATCTCATAAATAATGTCACGGCTTCTAGTATTCCATCTTTAAATATAATGGATTTATATCCATTTATGTCCCCTCCTATTACCGTCTCTTACTCTAGCTATACAGATTTTGCTCTTAACACCTTTTCTCGTAGGTCAGTTTTTCTAGTCTTCTGATTGCTTGAGTTATTCTTTTTTGGAATCCTCCTGAAAATATATTGCCCAAAACTGAACTGAATGGGATCAAATTAGAGTCATGTAGAGAAGGACCCACCCTCTTGAAGCATTTGCCCATGCTGTTCCAAATCATCGGCCTTGATATTGGCCTTTTTGCAGCTATATATACTGCAAAGTTACATTGAATTTGTTTGAACTATCATCCTTATGTCTCTTCAGCGTTACTGCTTCCCAGGGTTCTCCTTTCCTTTGAGCATCATTTTCAATTTTTTTTTTTGCAGATGATTGCTTACATTTTCCCAAGTTAAATCTCATTTTTGTTTTTGGTATATTTCTAATTTTTCTAGCCTAATTGGGGTTCGCATCTTCTTTCATTGTAATATCAACTGTGGAGTTCATTAGCATGTTGATAAATACCTCTTTTATGTGATTAAATTAGTTCCAACACTGATCCATTATTCTTCAGGGACCAGGTCACATTGCAACCACATCCCAAATTCTTACTGAAGGTGTCATCTGACTTCCACATTAGCCAGTCTATTTATTTTGCAGTTTTTTCCTAAGTCACACCTGAATAGGAATGACATGGTAATACGTACATGCAGTGTTAGGAGGACGTTAGCCTTTTACTTGGACAGGACTAAGCCATTTAGAAAATCTGCGAACAGATCTAAGGGCTTTCCAGTTTCCAAGCAAAAATTCTTTAGATGGATTTCAGGCTGCATTACCTTTTGTTATCAGGCTAATGGTCTCCAACCTTCTTCTAGAGTACTAATTCAGTCAGTAACATTTCTTTCTGCTTCAATAGTCTTTCTTAAGAATGTTTTCTATTGCTAAGATATGTGGAACTGCAGCTTGGGCCTCCATGCAGACTTTTTTTGAACATTAGGCAGTAATTCATGACTCAGCTTCTGATACTCTGAATTTTTTTTTATAAATTCAAGATAGGGAATCTTATTCAGAAAGTAGGTGACTACAGAAATTAGACTTCCCAAGCTCTTTGAGTCTCATCTCATAAGGTAGGTTTTGTATTCCTCGGATCATCCTAATAGCCCTTCTCTGCACCTCTTCCAATTTTAATTAGTCTTTCTTAAACATGGGAGACCAGAATTGTGCACAGTATTCTAAGTGAGGTCTCTAATGTACAATGCCTTGCATAATGGCACTCACACTTCCCTATTTCTACTGGAAATACCTCTCCTGATGCATCTAGGGGCTGCATTAGTCTTTTCCACAACTGCATCATGTTGGTGGCTCATAGTCATCCTGTGCTCAACCAATACACCAAAGTCAGTCTTCTCCTCTGTTGTTTCAAACTGATAAGTCCCCAGTTTATAGCAAAAATTCTTGTTGTTAGTCCCTAAATGCATCACTTTGCACTATTAAATTTCAGTCCATTTCTATTACTCCAATTTACAAGGTTGTCCAGATCATCTTGTATGATATTCTGGTCCAACTCCATATTGGCAATACCTCCCAACTTTGTGTCATCTGCAAACTTTATTACTGCTCACCCACTTTTTGTGCCAAAGTCAGTAATAAAAAATGTTAAATACGGTTAGTCCCAAAACCAATCCCTGGGGAGCTCCACTAGTAACCTTCCTCCAGCCTGTCATTTCACCTTCTAGTATGACCTGCTATAATCTGTCTTTTAACCAGTTCCTTATCCACTTTTCAGTTCTCGTGTTAATCCCCATCTTCTCCAATTTAACTAATAATTGAGCCCTCTGTCTTTTTCAGAGTGGACATAAAAACCCACATGCAGTATGCAGGGGTCAGACACTTTACTGCTTGGCTGCTTTCTCTGAGCCACCTCATTTGCAGCCCAGCTACAGAGCTTATGTGGTTTAGAGCTCCTTGTCTGGGCCCTCTGATATTGGGTGAAATTCACCCATTCAGACCATTTTGTCAATAAATGTAATACAAAAACATTTGCTTAGACGTAGTTGAACATACCAGAAATAATGCCTGCCAATATGCATTGTTGTGAGACTCCAGTACTTCTCCATTGTGAAGTGAGAATTGTGTAGTGAATGGACAAATGACTCATCACTTTTGAAAAAAGTGCTTGCAGATTGCATGGGCTTGAGTGTCATTTCACACAAAAATATCATTGACTTTTTGGAGCAGGAGCAGCCGTAGTGAAACAGAATGGTTACATAGCTCTCTGAGTCATGCAGTAGTTAACCCATAATCACATGGGTCAAAATCTTAACCTCGTCTGATTACCTCTTCAGTTTTCCTCAAATTCTGCATAAAAGTAGTCCACCAATATTCACTGTGTATATGACTTTTAAATTTAAAAAAAAAATTAAATATCTGTCTGTTAGAAATAAAACGTAGTTTTAGAGCTGCTTTTCCATAAACATCCATTAGTTGGAACTTTTTGGAAGCTTCTGTTTAATAAGTATAAATGTTCTAGGGATGTACACATCTGCTCAAGACATTGATTTTACTGGCTTCTTATTTTTTCATTATTTAAACAGGAAAATGCAAGTATATCTGTGGGAGTGCCATGCAAATGTAAGCAAAAAAGCAGGTATACTTGGGGGTGAGAATTGGGTTATAAACAGAAGCTGGTATCTTTAAAATGTCAAAAGATAGGATTGACAGCTCATAGACTCATAGACTCATAGACTCATAGGTCAGAAGGGACCAATATGATCATCTAGTCTGACCTCCCGCACAAGGCAGGCCACAAAACCCTACCCATACACATTTATAACAACCCCGAACCCATGACTGAGTTATTGAAATCCTCAAAAGTGAGATTTGAAGACCTCAAGCTGCAGGGAATCCACCAGCAAGCGACTCATGCCCCATGCTGCAGAGGAAGGCGAAAAACCTCCGTGGCCCCTGCCAATCCGCCCCGGAGGAAAATTCCTTCCCGACCCCAAATATGGCGATCAGCTAAACCCTGAGCATGTGGGCAAGACTCACCAGCCAGCACCCAAAAAAGATTTCTCTGCAGTAACTCAGTTCCCATCCCATCCAGCATTCCCACAGACCATTGAGCAGACTTACCTGCGGATAATCCAAAATCAATTGCTCAAATTAAACTATCCCATCATAACATCCCCTCCATATACTTATCAAGCTTAGTCTTAAAGCCAGATAAGTCATTTGCCCCCACTACTTCCCTCGGAAGGCTATTCCAGAACTTCACTCCCCTAATGGTTAGAAACCTTCGTCTAATTTCTAGTCTAAATTTCCTAATATCCAATTTGTACCCATTCGTCCTCGTACCTATATTAGTACTAAACTTAAACAATTCCTCTCCCTCCCTAACGTTAATCCCCCTGATATATTTATATAGAGCAAGCATATCCCCCCGGAGCCTTCTTTTGGCCAGGCTAAACAAGCCAAGCTCTTTGAGTCTCCTTTCATAAGGCAGATTTTCCATTCCTCGGATCATCCTAGTAGCCCGTCTCTGAACCTGTTCCAGTTTGAATTCATCCTTCTTAAACATGGGACACCAGAACTGCACACAATATTCCAGGTGGGGTCTCACCAGCGCCGTATATAACGGCACTAACACCTCCTTCTCCTTGCTGGAAATACCTCGCCTGATGCATCCTAAAACCGCATTTGCTTTTTTAACAGCCATATCACATTGGCGGCTCATAGTCATCCTGTTATCAACCAATACCCCAAGGTCCTTCTCCTCCTCCGTCGTTTCCAACTGATGCATCCCCAACGTATATGTAAAATTCTTATTATTAATCCCTAAGTGCATGACCTTGCACTTTTCACTATTATATTTCATCCGATTACTATTGCTCCAGTGTACAAGGTAGTCCAGATCTTCCTGAATAGCATCCCGGTCCTTCTCCGTGTTAGCAATACCCCCCAGCTTCGTATCATCCGCAAATTTTATTAACACATTCTCGCTGTGTGTGTCAAGATCAGTTATAAAAAGGTTAAATAAGGTCGGTCCAAGAACCGATCCTTGAGGGACTCCGCTAGTAACCTCCTTCCAGCCTGACAGTTCACCCTTCAGCACGACCCGCTGTAGTCTCCCTTTTAACCAGTTCCTTATCCACCTTACAACTTTCACATTCATCCCCATCTTTTCCAATTTAACTAACAGTTCCCCATGCGGAACCGTGTCAAACGCCTTACTGAAGTCGAGGTAAATTAGATCTACCGCATTGCCCTTGTCTAAGTAATCCGTCACCTTCTCAAAGAAGGAGATCAGGTTGGTTTGGCACGATCTACCTTTAGTAAATCCATGTTGCAATTTGTCCCAATTACCATTGACCTCCATGTCCTTAACTACTTTCTCCCTTAAAATTTTTTCCAAGACCTTACACACGACAGACGTCAAGCTAACAGGCCTATAATTACCCGGATCACTTTTATTCCCTTTCTTAAAAATAGGAACTACGTTAGCAATTCTCCAGTCGTACGGCACAACCCCCGAGTTTACCGATTGCTTAAAAATTCTCGCTAACGGGCTCGCAATTTCACGCGCCAGCTCCTTTAATATCCTCGGGTGGAGATTGTCCGGTCCCTCCGATTTTGTCCCATCAAGCTGTTCAAGTTTGGCCTCTACCTCAGATACGGTAATATCCACCACCACATCCAGATTCCCGTTCGTCATCCCTCCATCATCCCTAAATTCCTCACTAGTCTTATTAAAGACCGAGGCAAAGTACTTATTTAGATATTGGGCCATGCCTAGGTTATCCTTAACCTCTGTTCCATCCTCAGCGTATAGCGGCCCCACTTCTTCTTTCTTTGTTTTCTTCTTATTTATGTGACTGTAGAACCTTTTACTATTGATTTTGATTCCCTTCGCAAGGTCCAGTTCTACGCGGCTTTTAGCCTTCCTCACTTTATCCCTACACGTTCTGACTTCACTAAGGTAGCTTCCCTTACTAATCCCGCCTTTCTTCCACTCCCTGTAAGCTTTCTGCTTTTTCCTAATCCCCTCTCTGAGTTGCTTGCTCATCCAGCTTGGCCTGCTACTCCCGCCCATGGTTTTTTTCCCCTTTCTTGGGATGCAGGCTTCCGACAATTTCCGCAGCCGCGACTTAAAGTAATTCCAGGCCTCCTCCGCATTTAAATCCCCAAGTTCCTTCGTCCAATCCACTTCCCTAACTAATTTCTGTAACTCTTTGAAATTAGCCCTTGAGAAGTCGAAAACCCTAATCCCAGATCTACGTTTGTTTATCCTTCCATCTAATTTGAATTGAATCAGCTCATGATCACTCGAACCAAGATTGTCCCCTACCACCATTTCTTCTACGAGGTCCTCACTACTCACCAAAACCAAATCTAAGATGGCATCCCCTCTCGTAGGTACTTCAACTACTTGATGAAGAAATCCATCCGCTATCACATCCAGAAACATCTGACCCCTATTATTCTTGCAAGCACTCGTCCTCCAGTCTATATCCGGGAAGTTGAAATCTCCCATAATCACACATTTCCCCTTAGTGTTTACTTCGTTAAAAACATTAAAGAGGTCTCTATCCATATCCAAGTCAGACCCCGGCGGTCTGTAGCACACCCCAAGCACTATCTCAGGGGAAGCTCTAGTAGCTTTTTTACCCAGTGTGATTTTTACCCAGACAGACTCCGTCTTATCCATTCCATCACTTCTCAATTCATTACAATTCACCTCATCATTGACGTACAAAGCTACTCCACCACCTCTACCTTTCTTCCTCTACCTTTCTTCTAAACAGCACATAACCTTCAATACCCGTACTCCAGTCATGAGTACTATTCCACCAGGTTTCTGTTATCCCTATAATATCCGGTTTCACTTCCTGCACCAGTAGCTCCAGTTCCTCCATCTTGTTTCCTAGGCTCCTCGCAAATATAATTTTTAGATGAAATCTAAGAGGTAAATATCAATATGGTGTAAAGGGATTTTACTGCAGGATTTCTAATACTACAGAGAGGTGTTAAATCTGAAAAAACATATTTTGATTGTAACATTTTTTGCTTGAGCATGCTCACCCAATTTGTGTTTTTCAAAATACCCACCTTTTAGAATAGTATTCTGGTGTAGGAACATATAATTTTGTTTCTCTTCAGCACAAAACCATTCCTTTAATTTTCTTGTTTTGTCTAAGTTAGTGCAATTATACTGCAGAACAGTGGTTCTCAACCAGTGGTACATGTACCCTAGGTGGTATGCAGAGGTCTTCCAGGGGGTACATCAACTCATCTGATATTTGCCTAGTTTTACAATAGGCTACATAAAAAGCACTAGCAAAGTCAGTACAAACTAAAATTTCATACAGATGATGGTTTAATACTGCTCTATGTCGTATACGCTGACATATAAGTACAATATTTATATTCCAATTGTTTTAATTTATAATTATTTGGTAAAAATGAGGAAGTAAGCAATTTTTCACTAATAGTGTGCTGTGACACTTCTGTATTTTTGTCTGATTTTTGTAAGCAAGTAGTTTTAAAATGAGGTGAAACTTGGGGTACACAGGACTAATCAGACTCTGAAAGGGGTACAGTAGTCTGGAAAGATTGAGACACACTGCTCTAGAATACCAAAAATCCTAGTGGACATGACATTGATTTACTTTGTGCATACAAATACACCCTGCTTGTTTAAATAATCTCCTTTAGGGAATTAATTATGTGACCATATTTATTACACTAATAATATTATAGGAGACTAACTCCTTTTATGGTTTAAACATGCTGCTAATTTTTCTGTCCTTCTTCTTAGTGCAGTTACATGAAATGCAAACACAGACCATTTAACACAGTATATTTTACATTTTTCCAGTAAAATAAAGCCCACTTTATCCATTGTATAACTTATAAATTATAATTAGACATGGAAAATTTGTAGATTTGTGCCTCTTATTTATCCTGTAATTGAATGACACTACAGTACAGAAAATGTTCTGACTGTGGTATTATATTTAGTGTTCAAAATTTTATCCAGAACTATAAAATTAATACAAGCATCCTTCTATTATCCGAATGGTTGGAATTTTAGTGAAATCTGTGTAGGTTTAACAGTTTAAGTAGTTATCACTGAACAAATACAATTATTTGAATATTTACTGCCTAGTGAGAGAAGGCTAC
>ML675612.1:17063041-17138552 GCA_007922155.1 Mesoclemmys tuberculata | reverse complement strand
ACAAATACAATTATTTGAATATTTACTGCCTAGTGAGAGAAGGCTACAGACGTGCAGAAAATTTCTTTTCCCCTTTGTGTATTACTTCTGCATGGTACTCTGGAACTGCCATTGCCAGATGTGGACATGCTTCTTTTGAAAATAACTGTATCACTATTATACACAAGGCCCTGGATTATTTGCTTCCCCATCAGAAGAACATTGTGTGTGGCAGACTATTGGCATTTTCGAGGTCTGTGTAGAGTCTGGGAAGCTGGGGCCTACAGTTAACAGAGGAACAGAGAAGAGCGGAGCAGGGAGGGACGTACATCTGACTGATTATTTTAAGAAGACAAGTACCAAGAAATTCCAAACTCAGAGGTAGTTCAGCAAACATAAATAAAGTTAGTTCTGTTCAGAGTGGATGTATGGATTCCTTAATTAAATACAAAAGACCTGCAAACCCAAACTAGTACAGTAGCTGGGGGGTGTTTGTTATAGAATCTAATTTATTATTGTAGTGATATTTATGATGTTACTAGGAAACTGTATTAGGCTTGTAATGCCTTAGTTTAGTCCCCATTTTCCTTAGAAAATAATATTCAATACAGACCAAAGCTACAGCTCACTCTTACGTTTTCTAACTTAAAAAAAAAAGTGTGTATTTTGCAGTGTACTTGGGATGAAGTTGGTTCATTGCTGTTCTGTGGTTCATTTCCAGGTCCTTCAGCAGCTTTTAAATCACTTCAGAAAAAACAAAGATAAAGTTCTCCTCTTCTCCTTTTCCACCAAGGTAAGCTCAATATGTCTTGCATCAGGACTGACCTCAGCAATAAGTCCTGAGGCATAAAGCACAGGGGACATCAGCAGCTGTCAACCACATTTTCTTTTTCCCATGCATTATGGGAAATAGCATTGATATGGACAATGTGCAGTACTAAAGAAAACATCTTGAAACCTTATGTTATCTCAAGGACAGTGGCAAGGACAAATGTGGTAATCTCCTTTCTTCCTTGGATTTGTCTTCACTGAAGAGTTAGCTGGAGTTGTCTCCACTCCAGTGCAAAACAACATGTGAGGTGCACAGAATATTTGTATTAGCAGTACAGAGTAGTGAAGTCCCACTGCATTAGCACTGAAGCATCAGCCCATACCCTCCAATGGGCCAGCCAGCTTGAGTATAAAGACTACTTAACTTGAGCTAGATACTTTGTGTGTGAATGGGATTTGTATTAGTGGCAACACACAGATTATACATCGAGCTAACAATGCAGTGAAGCTAAAGCCCTAAATGTGGTATTCTTTTTAGTGACTAATGTGCTTTCTGAAATCATGCAAACTATAACACAGGATTATCTAACTAAATACTTGGCATGCCAGCATAGAAACATATGTATTTAAAAGATTAGTGTTAATGACAATTCAAGATCTCTGCTTTAATTTTATATCTTTTGTGGCTTTCAATAAAAAAAACCCTGTGAAAGATTGTTTTTAAATGCCACCGTAGAAAACCAATTGTGTTTTAGCGAATGGGGAAAAGGATGTTAAATATCAATAGGGAAACCTTTATGCTACCCAGTTGTCTGTGGGCTATTAGAAATGATATTCAGGATACCTGATCTCTCTAGTTATTACTGTGCTTATTTTAAAAGATACTAATAATGTCTGATCTCCCCATCTTTTCTATCAGTTGCTAGATGTGCTGGAACGATACTGTATGGCATCTGGGCTGGATTACCGGAGACTTGATGGAAATACGAAGTCAGAGGACAGGGTCAGGATAGTGAGAGAGTTCAACAGCATACAAGATGTTAACATTTGCCTTGTCTCTACAATGTAAGAGAATTTAATTTGTATTGTGTCTGCCTTCAGCTAGGTATTTAAAGGCTTGTAGTATGCAAATTACTGTGCATTCACTTGGTTGTTCTTGCATGGTGTTACTTCCTTGTGGAAGAGCAATAGCATTACTGTTATCTGTTACATGCCTGTGGTGTCAGCTGCGTTCATCATGGGTTAAGATGACTATAGTAGAAATGGGTCATAACACTTAATTTTTATTCTACGCATTCCTTGCCTCCTTTCCTTTCTGGGATCATTGAGATCAGAAACTGGTGAGTGATATTTTTAAATCCCAGGCTAGCCAAAAACAGTGGGAAACCACAAATTGTTCCTGATTGTCTAGTGCACCACTGAATATTTTTCTGTTCTGCTGTGCACATTTTTGAAAGTTTGTCTCAGTTAGGCTCTTAAATTGTGTGTGCAAAACCTGCAGTAGCATGTGAGTTATTTTGTGCGTGCATAGTCGAGCCATGTGGAAAGTCATATTTTTATTAGTTAAAAATTTTACCCCAGTGCATGCTTTTGTGTGTGCAGTCTGAGCCCCATTCATAAACACTTGTCCCTTTAAAGCACTTACCTCTAACAAGCTGTAACATCTTACACATTCTGTATGCTAGAAAGGGATCTTCTCATCACTTTATCATAAATAGTGAACTCTGTTGGAATAGGCTAATGAGATGTAAATGTTCAGCCAAAATTATGAAAATAGTATATCAACTCATTTTTGGCTTTCTGATTTAGTTACATAAACCTTTATCTTTTAGCTCAGCTGACTGCTACACCCAGCCAGTAGTGCAAAGGGAGCAGATATAGCCAGTTTCTCCTTGGCTATGAGGAGACTCCAGTGGGAGTAGAGCCAGTATAACTGTCTTTTGCCACCCTTCCCATGCTTTCACTCACAGGGTGCATGTTAGAGGCAGGGAGGTGGAGAGGCACTTTAGGATTAGCTTCATCCCTGTAATCTCATAAATTCAGTGTTATGAAATACTTTTTTTTCATTTAATTGAATTATCTTTCTTAATTGAGGGTTTCCTCTTTCCTTCTTACCCTCTGGAATGGTAAGGGTGTCAAGGCAGGCCATGCCTTCCAGTGTTGCTTCCTGCCAGCCACCTCAATTTATGATGATTCTGTCTATGCAGAGCTGTATATAATGTTTCATATTTCACATAGTAAAACAGCAAAAAACACCCCCAGGATAATATGCAGCTTAGTATATCTTCCTAAGAGAAACAAAATGATCCTCTGTGTAATTCTTGAAGTGTAGTTCAACACACATTATACAACAAAAATGAATGGTTTTCTGCTTTCTTGAAATGAAGTAATTGAAGAGACTGAAAAGCTCTTTTGTAACTCTCTGGAACTCTGAAGGTGCTGTATCCTAGTTGCACCCTACAGGGGTTTCTGGTCTCCTTTAAATCAGGCTCAGCAAAACAAGAGCTTTTGTGCAGTCATCTGGTTGATGAAACTTTTCAATATCTTATTTATTTCTAAACACATAATAAATTGACAGAATTGGGTCATACTTTTCTCTCCATACTTTGTTGCAAATTTTTTGGCTGACTGCTCTATGCAATCGACTAATATGTGTTCTGAAAGTTTCATCTTTCAAAGAGCCAAATGTTGATTTCTGGCAAATCCACTTGTACTTTCTTTTGGCTGCAAAAATGCATTTAGCAAAGGGTGACTTTTCAATACAGTGGCTTTGATTTTTGTCTTTTTATCCCAGTGGAACAATCAACATACAACTTCAAAAAGAAGCACCAATATATACAATTATTGAATTATGAAGCAGTAGTACTTCATTGTCAAAACTCTGAGTTTCCACATTTGTATTCCACTTTATGTAAATCCATTCTGCCTGAAATTTCTCATGAATAGCCTTTAACCAGAAAGTATTTTTAGAAACAAAATTTTTAATTGAATAAGATGGTTTTGAGAAATGGGGCTTTCAAAAATTGCTTTTTAATAAATTTAACTTTATTTGTAAAAGCATATCTCTGACATAACTTGATCTTAAATTCTCAAACTTGTTTTAGATACTAATAGTGACCATAATCTTGTGCATATGCTGATTTTCAAAAACCTGTCAGACAACTTATAAGTAATGGATGATTCCTAGAGGTCTTATGCATTTTTGGAGACCAAACTATAGATTAAGGATTGCAAGGTAATTCACTTGTATGTCCTATGGAAGAAATAGATATGGTTAATGGCACATATGCCCATGTCTTATCTATTGTCACTTTTAAAGCAACATGACAGAAATATCTCTTTTATTATACTTCAAGCCTGTGCTGGCAGAAGAATCTGTCTTTGGAAAGGAATAAATATGGTCCATCATGCTTAGAATTATTGCTGGTCCTGGCAGCAAATATGCTCAACATGTAAATCTCGTGAGACGTTGTGCTGTGATTTGCAGGAATTACAATCTCAGCTAGTAGAGCTGTTAGAGCTTGTAACAAAACTTTGTTTAAGGGGAGGGAATTACATCACTTGGATCTTGGGCAGCCTCTTCCAATGTATCATTCTGGAAGAAATAAGAACTGCTAATCCTCCTTCAGAGTCAATTATTAAATCCAGTGCTCTACCCCAGCTTTCCCATGCTAGTCTCCAGGCTTTCAGAGATCCATTTATTAAAAGAATAGAAAAAATCCTGTCTACTTTTTGGTGACAGATAAGGAAGAGAGAGAATGTTGTCACTTTTTAAGTAATAGGAGGCACTCTGATGCTAGCATAATGAGGGCCATATAAAATACGTTAATATATAAACATACCAAAAATAGTTAATATATATCCCAGTATTCTATATGTTCTTTCATAACAGTTTGTAACCTCTACAAACGTGTCCCATTACTTTGAACATCTGCAAGGCCTTCTGCAAGATTTAGAATCTTTGCAGCCAAACTGGTTGAACTAAAACTTCCTGCATCATTCTTTTCAGGACTCTGAGGTCTTACAGCTTTTGAAGTAAAGCTGACATAATCTTTAGTCCTACATTTTAGAGCTCACATAGTTAACAAGCAATGCTGTGAAATGATTAGACCATCTAGTAATTCGCACATGACTGGCTAGTGCATCTTGTAATAATCATGATCTGCAGGTTTTTTATCTCTGAGTCTTTCATACATGGTGCTTACTCCATCAGTTTCCTCCAGAGCTTGTAATTCCAAGGGGTAGAAGTGAAGGATTTGGATATCAGTGGTTTTGGCAGTGCTGCTTATAAGTGCCACCAGGTCTGAAAGGAATGGCTCAAGAAGGTTACAGCTTCTATCTGCATCCCTTCCTTACAAAGCTTGAAAAGTTTGAATAGAGCAACGGGAAACACACAGTATGGTAATTCATGTGCTCCGGTACAAACATTGGGTTTCTCTGTAGATTTTTGGTATTTCTAATTTTTTTCTTCAGAATAATATTTCATTTAAAATGCAATGTTCTTATCATTTTGATAACGAAAATAACATTTTTAATGTGAATCAGTGCAATGATGTCTTCCTGCGTCTGCATACAGAAACAATAGCTTTTAGAGCTATAAGCTACCTTTTATTGCAGTGGTGTATTAATCCACAAATAAAGCCAGAAAATTAGGCAATGAATGGTAGGTATGATAAACTGCAATGTAATTAACACTGGAAGAAGTAATTTTAACTAATCTCATCTCTTGGTGGCTTCTAAATTAACTTCATAAACTCAAGAAAATATAGTAGTCTGCGCACCAGCAGTTCAAAAGAAAAATTATGTAAGATTGTATAAAGGGACAGAGAAGAATAATGAAAAGATTAAATATACGTTGTTGGTTTGTCCTTCAATGGTGTGTATAATTCTGGTCACTCCTCTTTTTAAAAAAAAAAAAGGGCAAGAGAAGAAAAATCCAGAGACAGTGAGATGAATATTCATATAAAAATGTAAATAGTTCTAAACTTTTAAATCTCTCCTCATTAAATTTTTGATATTAGACAAATAAGAGCACACAAGATAGAAGCGTATAAAATTATTAGGTCAATCAGGTACTCATACAGTATTGCCCTTTCTTATAAGTAAAAAAGGAGCATCCAATTAAAAGATGACAGATTTTAAAAAGGACAACATGATTTTTTTATGTACTATGTAATCTCATTTGTGGAACTCTCAACTGCAAGATGATATTGAGACAAAGAATTTATGAAACAATGAAGGATTAGACAGTTCTGTGAATAGAACTAATTACTAACTGCCTCCATAGAAACTTCCCTCTGGCATTTTTTGTAATTTCTGAAGATTGTGGTACAGAGCACAGAGACAGGATACAAAATTAAATAGACCATTAGTCTGAGCCAATATGCCATCCTACAGCACCAGGAACTATAAAAATAATGGTTTATGAGTTTTCTTACAATTCAATGTGATTTTAAACATAGCTGCTTAAATGACTCTTAGAATATTATCCATTTTAAATAATTTACAGCGCACCAGCTGATTTCTAGGTACAAAATTCTAGAGTCATAGGGACTTGTTCCCTGAAACATTGTAGCATATCTAATAATTGTATAAGACTTTTTAAACATCCTGTTTGGTCTTGTGTCTCCTCATACCCAGTCTGTTATTTCCTCTAATAAAATCGAGGTGTACTTCATATTTTAGGTTTTAAATATTTGGATTTTTTATTTGAAAAACATTTATTAGAAAAACATGCTGACTTATATTTTGGTTTGACTGCAGTGTTTGGTAAGAGAAGCTAAATACCATCGTGTCTCATAAGAAATATACCAAAATTCCAAAATACAATGGAGGGTTCTAAAAAACACAGTTTTTTATTCAGTATTTCAATCTTTGAGAATGCTCATCCTCCGGAAACTTCCATTAACCTTGGCAAGTTCCCACATCCTCTCCCTTTCCAAATTGAATTAACCCAGCAGTACACCACATTTGGAAGGAAAAGGCCACAACTTTCTTTATATTAACAAAGATTCCACTAAGACCAAAATATGGTAGCTCCTACCAAGTTTTTTTAACAAGGAAATGAATTAAGGGGGATAGCTTAATCCTTTCCCATCACTTTAAACTAGTTTAAGAGAATCCAAAGTAAACTGTTTATAATAAAATGAGAGTCCTGTGGCACCTTAAAGACTAACAAATTTATTTGGTCATAAGCTTTCTTGGGCAGAAACCCACTTCATCAGATGCATGAAGTGGAAACTTCAGTTTGGTAGGTGTATATATACACATGCAAGGATGGGTGAGTTACATCACAGTGAGGAGAGCAAGTGTTAATGAGGTTAATTCAGTCAGTGTGGATGAGGCCCATTCACAATAGTTGATGAGAAGGTGTGAATGCCAAAAGGGGGAACATTATTTTTTGTAGTGGGCTAGCCACTCCCAATCTCTACTCAGACCTTTTTAAAAAAATAGATAAACTTTTTCCATCTTTTGGGGGTGTCTCATTGAGAATATGTAGTGGCTTGCCCCCACTTGTTTCTAAAATCTTTGGAGAAACCATCATTGACCATAAGATACTCCTATAAACCTCCTGGATGAGAGAGATCTCATCAATAAAAAAGACATTTGTCAGCTAGGAATCGTGTCTATGCAAATTGTTATTATCAGTCAGCCTTACATACTTACGTTACATCAGTCAAAGGGCTGTGCCTGATATTTGATTAACTGGTGCTGCTTCTAATCATTTAAACTCTATATCTATTATCTACATCCCTAGCAAGGGATACTGTTTTAGAGAGATGTTCTTGAAGCTCCTTAGCATTTCTGCTGGATCCACTCTTATTGACTACCAGCCGTCTGATCATATCATGCACAGGGATGTGTTGAAGTGCTTCCTGGATCTGGAAAAACAAAAACAAAACCCCAAAACAAACACCTGCCATGTTTGACATCAAAGCCCATCTAAAACAGCCTTTCAGATATTAACACATTTGTTTCAAGCATTTTGCTTCCAGACATTCTCTAGAAATTTTCATCTTTTTGCTGGAATTTGGAGGAATGTGGCTGAGCCCTGTACTAAAGAGATTTCCAAGAGCCACTCCTGTAACTACTCTTAGGGTGAGCAGACAACCTGATATTAGGGGTTTTGTCTTATGTAGGCAACTATTACCATCCCCCCATCCTGATTTTTCCCACTTGCTATCTGATTACCCTAACTCAGGGATGGGCCAACATTTTGGCCGGAGGCCACAACTGGGTTTAGAAATTGTATAGTGGGCTATTAATGCTTTGGGAGTGGCACCAGTCTGGGCGCCACTGGGCCCATATGGTAGGAGACGGACAGGGTGGAAGAGGTGAGACTGGGAACGGGGGAGAAAGTATGGGGCTGGGAGGGAGAGCTGCTGCCTCTGCACTGCACAGCTTGTTCCGCAACCTTTCTGCGGACCACCTGAATGGAGCTCACGGCCACTGGTTGAGCTGGAGGGCCTGATGAAAAGCTCAGATTGGCTGTATATGGCCTGCGGGCTGTAGTTTACTCATCCCTACCCTTAACTACTCCTCCCTTTGGGTGTAGCCCAGTAAACCCCTTAAGCATATATCTAACTTTAAGCAAGTGACTAATCCTTTTAGCTTCAGTGGGGGGAACTGTTCAGCTGCTTAAAGTTAAGCATATGCTTAATGGGTTTGCTGGATTGAGGACTTAATCTGCACAGCATTTTGGAGCTGTTAAGGTGTTCTGGAAGACAAGCATAACTATTGATCCTAACCGGTCCCAAAAAGTCCAATATATACATATCTAATAGGACTTTCTTGCAATGACTCTCTCAAATGTCCATGTCCACTAAAAGGACTGCATCACAAATGAGTAGTGTTTTCTCTTATCATTCACTTTTCTGTGCTGGCAATAGTTTGGTAAAAAAAAAAGGTCTACTGTACTCTAGTATTTGTTTATCCTGTCAGGACTGCTTTACATCCACTAAGAATAGCTGGGATGAGGCATTACTAACTATACCATATTTTGATATAAGTCATGTAGCAAGTACTGCCAAAACCCATCTTCCTGTGATTTAAAGAAACAAAATTGGTGCAAACTCTGTAGTAAGTCTCTCTTTACATAAAAACCTGTCTCACATGGCTGGAGTCACAGCTGATATAAATTGGCATAGCTCTGCTGAAGTTGATGGAGCTATGTAGATTTACACCATCTGAAGATTTGGCTCATATTGTTCACTTTGAGTGTGAAGGAGATGCTATAGGTAGATGGACATCATATCTATCATATCAAGGTGAGAGCAATTGTTTGTAGTTAGACAGGTTATATAGTCTGCATTCAGTTTGAGGTCGACAGTATTTATTTATGTGATTTGCTACAATAAAGTTGTTAGGTCATTATGCTATTGTTGTATTTTGTAATAAAGCTGCAACCCATTGCTATGAATATTGGTGTAAAGCTGTTTAATTATGCTTGGAATGAGAAAAAATGTGAGCCTACCACTAGTAAGAATAATTTTGGTTACATAGATCTAGAGTTAGAAATCATTTGAGTTAAAAATTGGTACTGTCTAACTCCTTTCTTGCAGTCTAAGAATTTACTTACTTTTTTAAAGGGCCGGTGGATTGGGTCTCAATTTTGTTGGAGCCAATGTCGTCATATTGTTTGATCCAACATGGAATCCAGCCAATGATCTTCAAGCCATTGACAGGTATAGTCCAGTATTAAAACTTAAACATGGTGCTCCTTTTTGTTTTTATCTTGGAAATTGACTTTTCTCATGCAAATTTTCCTAGAGAATATGATGTTCTTAAGTACAATCTGGTCTTAGCTGCTAAGACAAATTATAAATGGGCATTTCTAAATCTTGTTTAGCATTAAACATATTCTACATACTGTTTAAAAAGTGAGGGAGGATTTCCCCAGCTCCTTTGTTAACTCTGAATCTTAAATTTTATTTCCTACTTTTTAAGTTGTGACATTATTGGAAGAGAAAGGCATAGTATGAGGCTGTGATTATGATAATTTTTTTTTAAAAATAAAACACTAACATATAGGCAGATGGCATTTTTCCTGAGCCTGGAACCATCAGACCTAGCCTGTTTAAAAGAGAACATAAAAATATAAATATAAAAGATATAAAAATATAAAAAATATAAATATAAAAGAATATAAAAAAGCTCAAGAATGATATTGAGAAACATAGAATTCCTGAAGAAAAATAGTAGTGTTCTTATTTTCAAGCCTCTGTAATGTGGAAATGTCCCTTTTCAGCGTTTAGTTTAATGGCTGGTATCTTGCTATGGTGATGTGCAAGAATCTTATTTTCAAAGTGTTTTCTCTTAGACATTCTAAACCAGAGAATAGCATTTCACAGGCAGTTCATGAAAGTACTTTCAGATAACTAAGGAAACACCCCATGAGCCTTTAAAATATATAAAGCCACTATGAGTTTTCATGAGTAAAATTGCATTTTGTTCCTTCCTATTTTATATTTTAGCTTTTAAGCTCCTCTATGATTTTGTAATTTTAACAGCGTAGAGAGGATTTTTGTATTTTCAGTTATCTCCAGGAAGACCTTTCTTTGTCCCCTTCCCATTCCACAACTAGAAAAGTGTTAAGATGTTGCAGAAATGTGTATTCTGGTAAGAGTACACCTTCACGATACCACCCTTGTGAAGTTCACATTTTTTAGATGTTTTAACATTCAGTAAATCTCTTCTGCAGTTTCTGGAAATAATGTGTTGATAGTTTGAGTTATGGAGATCTATGGAGAAGAGAAAAGAGGGCGCTAAAGAGAGAGAATGTGAGCTGCGTAAAAAATTTAATTTCTAAACTTGTCTTTTAGGGAAGCTCTGTTTAAGCTTACAGTATTTCCCTTTTATTGGAATTGTGATTTTACTAATCCCCAAAGAAGCTCATATATTGGATAATAACCTAATATTCTTCAATATCACATTGTTTTTGCAGAGCCTATAGGATTGGCCAATGCAGAGATGTGAAAGTGTTTAGATTGATATCTTTGGGGACTGTGGAGGAGATGATGTACTTACGGCAGGTTTACAAACAGGTAAAGTTCACAGTGTCATGTGAGACAATAACCATTTTCAGCTGACTATCTGAATGAGTGAAGCTTGCCTTTAGCTAAGTTGACTCTGTTGGATTTATGGCTTGCATTGTTACCTTTACTTAATTCTAATTATGTAATTTTATGCACTTGGCTGGACAAACCGCTCCATTTACTTTAGTTGGTGCTAACTCAGGGCATTGATGGTGCTTTAAATGCTGATGTTGTTACTTATTTCAGCATTCAAAGCATGTGAGAAAGGAGATTAAGTACCTATTATGAAAAACTGTGACAGCCAATATTGAATGTCATTCTTTAAAATAAAAATGTAGGAGCAAGTTTTAAATGTCAATTTAATTTCTCTTACAGGCCCACCAGTATTTAAGAATTTTAAACTCGTGGTGGGATTGAAGGTGTGCACAATTAATTTTCATTTTCTTGAAGGCTGGAGCTTGCTTTTCAAAAATTTGGGAAATGTTGGACTAAATGGATTTGGGAAGCGTTCATTAATCTGAACACTGCCTTATTTGTGAGAGCCAGTCTTTTCTGTTAACTCCATGATCATCCAGCAGCAGGAGTGCAGTTGGTAATGGGGATTGCCCCAAGCCAGTATGCTAACTTTGACAGTAATGGCTGGAAGACGTCATGCTTTTGAGAAAGCCCACACACTTCCTTTTCCCTCCCTGTGGAGACTGATGACCATGGCAGGATCATGAGAATTCGAAAGAAGGGCTTTCCCTTCTCCTAGTTCAGCTTGTCCTAGGCTTGTTTCAGGACAGTTTATTGAGATCATCAGGAGTAAGAGTGGGATCTGTGCCTATCATGTGACGCTTTCCTAATAGAAAGCCTGGGGAATTAAATCACATGTGTGGATTGTGTTCATCCCTAGAACAGCAGCAGAACGTCATTAGTTCCTCACTTCATTTTTTCCCCAGTGTTTACTTTTACTTAATTGAAATTTTTCTGGTAAATGTACTGCGAATGAACTAGCAGAGCTCTGCTATAGAAACCGGTAATCTGATTTTAAAAAGGAAATCACTGTGTTTTATGAGCATCAATAATTAATTAGCATTTATTTAAGGATGAACATCTGTTGCTTTTTGTACTTGATTCTGGAAAGTCTTATGTTTTTTTCCTCAAGTGTACACAACTTTCTGAAAAAAATTTATATTCCCTTTTAATATCAGTATGTGCATATGCTACTTCGTTGACTTACTTTCTCAGTATCACATTGTTTTATTGTATATAGTGGTTTTCTTCTTACTGGCGACAGTGATGAATTTGAAAAATAAACAGATGGAAAGATCTGCAACTAGGACCTTCCAGTGGGGAAGGCCATCAGAATAGGTCAATTTTTAGGCCTACCAACTTTGACAACCTTTTAAACATCAGTAAACATGTTGTTAAACATCATGTATTCCTTTCGCCATTTCAGTAATTATCCTAATTAATCTTCATTAAATGCATGTTTAGTAAACTTTAATTAAAAGTATCATGAAGAAAATTGTTCCGTTTATGTACAAGATTTTTAGATGATTTTACAAAGATGGTAGTGCAGTGTAAGTCATTCTTTCTATCTTTGTAAAGTTCTCACAAAGCATTATGATTTTAATTTTGGCAGTAATGTTTAGGGAAAGACTTGCACAGTTCTGTGTATGAAATTGTGTATATACATATGCATGTTACTACTGTATACATGCAAAAAAATGTATTAAGGGTTCAGACTGTTCACACACATCTGGCTAATCAGGCACCTATTCATGTAGCTGAGCTCATATGTATGTATAAAGCTGAATGCATTTACAGTAAGTTTGAACCTCTGTCTTTAAGTATAAGAATGATCAGTTATGACTTGCAAATTTAAGACACAGATTTTCATCAGTTCTTCATTAATGCACCCTCAAAATCAGCAGACACACTGGCCAGCAAACACCTGCGTATCTGTATGAACAGGTAAACTGGTACCTAATCAGGTAACTGATTTGTCTGCCTATGTATAGGCCTTTTTGCATGTGGTTGTGAGGAACCTACAAATCTTACGTCTGCATTAATAGTAACCTGCTTAAAATTTTGACCTGATTATCCAGAACTTTCTGAAGTATTTTGTCTAATTTGCAAAGTATATTTTACATAGAATAAATCTACAGACAAAATCTTTAGAGATCCATATCCCAGGCTGTTTTTTAAATTTTGATTTGAATTGCATTCCCCTCCCTGACAATTGAGCACTTAATTGGGCACACACTTTCCCTAGTGTATTCTGAGATTTTCAACCAGTGTTGATGAAGAGCATATAAAAACCTAACGTGACCATTATGAGAACACAGAAACATGACAGCACCTAAACCTGTGGCTTTCTGTATAAATGTGCAAGTGCATTCTCAAACAGACAGATAAACTGAGTTGTCTGTTCTGTGTGTAGTCTGCTTTAATATATGTAAATAATTGATTTATTGGAAATCAGTCTATTGCACTGCTTTGTGTTTTAATTCCTAAAGATCAGTTATTGAGGAATGTAATTGATTTTGAAATTATTTAGGCATTTTTCTTTCTTTTCAATTCCTTTTTATTAGTGGAACAGTTGGGGAAAAAGCAGTGCATAACCAACAATGATTGACAACATAAACAAGTAGAACAAAAATATAAAATTAAGTAACCAGTATAAACTAGTTAATCTGAAATCTATGTAACAACTTTAACTATGATCATGATTGCTACTATGTTGTAAAGAAAAATGTACATTGCAAGTAGCAAAGTTAAGGTTCTATCCAGCTATAGTTTGCTTTTGTGACTGCTGACTTGCGTATTTCAAAGGGATGCTTCTCCCTTGAAAGCAGTTGCATAATACTAGAATCAGTATTAAATAACCTTTCAAGGCTACCAACTTCCTAGGGACAGAGCTACAGAAAAATGTTAAAGCTCTGGTAAAAGTTGTCATATTGGCATTCTTCCTGCTGTTCATGTCAAAGGGTGTCAGTTACATTAGTACTGAACGCTTGAGGTCACTTTTGAAGCACAGCTAAAATTTAAACATTCATGAAATCAGGCAGGTTTATATGAGGCACTATTTAATTAACTTTTTCCATTACAGTGGTGGCCCTTATTAAACATTTGTACAGTTCAATAATCAGAGGGGATCAGAATTTAAATTTTCCCAGATCAACATTGGTGATTCAGTGACCATATTCTTTTACATTCTTTGGTGTACTGTAAAGGCTGAATAACAATATTTTAAATATTTTTTAAAATTATTTCAAAAAGGTTACTATGCAGCAAGATACTGATATTCAAGAGTAAGTTATTAAGTTTCCAACATTAGGAATAGCACAATGAAGTAGGAGGCTTAGAACATTATTTTTGCTTTCCTATTCAGTAAAACTAGTCAGGTTAATATTACACCACAATGGCAACATCTGCCAGCAAAATTAAAACAAAATATCCTCCCTTAGGATTTTCTGTCTGCTCTAACTAAAACTGTATATATATATATTGTGAAAGCCAGGAAATTCTGACATGTGATTGGAACAAACACTTCTGAAATCTCTTGCGTTATTCTGTTTTAGCAACTTCACTGTGTGGTAGTTGGAAGTGAAAATGCCAAGCGATATTTTGAGGCAGTGCAAGGATCAAAGGAACATCAAGGAGAACTTTTTGGGATCCATAACCTCTTCAAGCTTCAGATCCATGGGTCCTGCCTTACAAAAGACATCCTGGAGGTATGAAACTTTCCTTCTGATTTTTGAATACTAGCTATATATTTTTTCCTCCTTGAAGCATTTTACCATAAATATGAATGGAGGTGCCTTGCAAAGCAGTATGGTGAAACTTGAAACAACAAACATCTACACTGTGCCTTAATCTGTCCAGGGCTGTTAATCTCTCACTTTCAGGTGCACCAAAATAATTCCTCTAAATAAACAAAAATATGGAGAATGTGTTCTTATTAAAACTTTCCAAGAGCTCACCAAATGCATTTCTGTTCCTAATAAAAATACCACAGCTGATTTTGTGACATTACCACATTTATTCTTTTGTCCACAGATTGTATTTTATTTATCAGATACAATATTTGTCCTTTAAATCAAATTTAAAATATTTTTTTTTACTGTGAAGAAAGTGTTCTGATCTTGTTAACCTTTTGTATAATGGGTATTAGTTGGAGTGGATAGCCATTTTTCATATCATAGAATTATTACATTTGTGTCATATACATAAATTTTTTAAAAAGTACAGCCTTGAGAAGATCGAGTGGGACATTCTATTTTAAAATCCCTGTGTTCTGGTTTTTTCTAAAACCAAGTGTGTTGGGCCAGATTCAGAGGGTAATGTAGAGTGACATAAAGTATGCATAACATGCACCTTCCTATGCCCTCAGTATGTATGTTTTACCAAATAAGACTCCCTGGAACTTATTTTCTTTCTCTTATCCTAAACCTCTATCCCATTATATATCACTCCTCAATTTTGTTTTTAGAATCTAAGGAGGTTGTTAGGGGCTAAGCTGGCATAATTCACATGCTATGGGCTAGAAGGTTAGTGTACCAAAAAACAAAACAAAAACTTCAACATAAAGATGTAAGAAGACTGTGTAAGGTCATGTAAGCCATTGTGCACTTTCATACAGCTTTTTATGCGGCTTTGGCTTCTTGATGGGTTTAACCCAGTTTAGAATTCTTTACACTTATGTGTGGATAAAGGAGTCTAATTTTATAATATGGAATGCATTGCCTCTGAAGTTGGCCCATTATGTTAAGAACTCTTTTAAACTGGGAAAGCCAGGACCCCATCCCAGTCATTCATAGTAATTTAACTCTGGAGGTAAAGCCTTTTAGACAGTCTCAGCCAAAGGTGAATATTTTCAAAAAGTTTATAAACAAAATCTGTCTAGCCATTTTTTAGGAAAAATACATGTTTTGCACTTTGGGATACTTCAATTCAAATCTGTTTACTAGGAGGAAAACATTCCGTCTTGGCATATTCTTTAAATAGTCTCTAGCGATGAAAATACTGTCTGAAAAAATTGTCTTAAAAATAGTTAAATTTTGGGTTTTGTATGTAATTTTTTTTTTTTGGTTTTGCATGCACAGTATGTCAATTTTTCTTTCTTGTTAGAGGCCTCATACAACTGTCATTGAGTCTTTCCATCAACTAAAGTGTGAAAGTTGTTTTGGGCCTTCAGTGTGAGTGGCCATTTTACTCTTGAACATATGCACTTCCAGAGAAAGATAGAAAAATTAAGCTTTCCCCTGTTTGACCATCTTAACTTGAAGAACATACATGCTGCCTTGTTGTGTTGGTTATTTTTATTACAACGCTTTTCTGGCTTGGATCTTTCCCTCTTTTAGAGGGAGGGCCGAGTAGAAGCAGGAGTCATGACAGCCACTACATGGCTCAAGGAGGACCCACCATCATGCAGGCTAGAATTGGTGAGTTGTCTTTTGTGCATGTCATACCACATGGAATGTGAATGTTTTTTTTTCCTCTTGTTCCAGGTAGTATGTTGAGCAAACATCTTTGACAATAACTAGAGACAAAATTTTTAAAAGAACATATAAGGGATAATATCAGAAAGAGAGAACATTGTTGCAGGATGGTAGTCTTTTGCTGTGTTAGATTGGAATTTGCAAGCATATAATGAATATCAGACAAAGCTGTGTTAATATGCTTATTATGTGGTAATATCCCATCATAATGCTTCTGCAGTATTTCTTAAATACCGTCAAACTGCTGTGGGTATATATTTTTTGTTAATGGATACTATTGATGTATAGACAGTTGCTTGTTGAGCAATTCTGTATTCTGAATGCCTTAATTGACAAATGATTTCTTGGGTCAGTATCTCAGCTGATATTAAGTCAGCATAACCCCAGTGACTTCAATAGAGCTATACCTGTTCACACCAGCTAAGAAGCTGCCCCTACTGTACTTTGGACAGAGTATTTGAAGTAAAATTCACTCCTTTGCACAAAGGCCAACTAATTGGTTCTAGGGTCTGTGTGTTAGAGATCGGTTGTGCCCTGTGGTTAGACCGGGAGTCAGGCCTTGTGATTACAACAGGAGTGAGGACTGGGTTACCCGGAAAAAGGCAAGGCAGGGGCCAAGGCAGGAGCAGGGCTGGAACAAGCTGGCACAGGAGCTATCACAGCTGTGGGCAAATGCTTTGAGCAGCCCCCAGAACTGCTGCTGGGTTTAAGAGCCAGTCTGCTGACTCTTCCAACCAGTTGGATGGTTTAGTCTATCAGTCATCTAAGTATTAACTATAGTCAGTATTCTATAGCCTAGTAACTGGTGTAGTGGTAAGATACCCTGTGCAAGGGGTTTAGGCCACTTGATCTACATAATTGCAGATCTATTAACCCCTCGTACAGGTCATATTAATCGCTTGTTCCGTATGGCTCTTCGGGAACTGGTTTGGAGCCCCCATTCTGCGACCTGCAGGGGACATTAGTTCTGCTGCATTGTCACATGGCCAGTTTTGCTTCCTGTGGAAAGCTTTAAATAGGCCTTCTGCAATTGGGTGAATTTCACTCTTTATAAATAAGATGACTTCCTTTTAACTGAATAGTTTTTTCATTTTTGTCAGTAAACATTCACATACATATAGTCTTGTTAATTATACAGTAATTGAGTCCATTTTGGAATGATACTATTTTTTTAAATTGTAACAAAATAAACTGTCTGTATCAAAACACAATTTTAACCTCTTGAATTCATGAATTTTATATCTCCTTTGGTTACGAAGGATTATCTTTGTTTTATATTTGTGGTGAGCACTTAGGGAGTGGGGTAAAGGGATTAAATACAGCTCTAAATTAGGCAAAAATCCAAATAGATTTAGTGTGCGTGTGTGTGCGCGTATGTGCATGCCCCACTGAGTTAACTTGTACTGTAAATTGGCCACAATCTCTTAAGCCTGATCTTCATGGGAAAGTTTTGTTTTGGGTTTTTGTGTAACAATAGGTGTGCATTTAAAGGTGATATAGTGTATATCAGTATAACCTCCCACACGGTTACTCTTATTCAGATGCATAAGTAGCCTTTTTCAATTTAGCTTCCGTCATTTGGAAAGGGATTTTAAGCTTAAAATAATAAAAAGCTTCTTTTTTTACCAGAATATCAACACATTGAGTTATACCAGGATAATTATATTGGTGTAACTAGTAAAACTTTCCTAAATAGATATGACCTTAATTATTTACCCTACTGTTGTGACCTTCCATATATATTTTGAAATATTTCTGTACTCAGTGTACATAGTTTTGTTCTAGTTTCCTGAACTTTTTAAGTTTTCTACTTGCTAGATAATGTGTTCTTGGCTACAGTAGTCCTTCATATATTCTAGAGTAGAATGTTATGATCTCACAGCTCTTGAAACAATTATAACTAGGAGCTTTAGCCCCCAAATCCTAAAAGCTTGGCCATCCAGTTGTGTTTTCCTTATAAATTATTTGATTATGTAGTGTTTTGGTTTGGACTGTTAAATTGCTTTTCAACATAACCAACTTGAAAGCTGCACCAAAATGAATTCAAACGATAAATATACCAGTATGGTGTCTGGACAAATGCAGGTTGTTCCCTAACAAGCAAACAATAGATAGCATGTATTTTTCTTTGAGTGCTTGCTAATGTTGATTCCAAGTAAGTGCGTGCACGCCACGTGCACAGTTGTCGGAAGGTTTTTCCCCTAGTGGTATATGTTGGGGCAATACAGGCACCCCCTAAAGTGGCACCTCCCTGGTGCTTTATGTAGGATCTTGCTGACCCGCCACCTCTTTGGTTCTTTCTTACCACCTGTGATTGTTGTTGGAGCTTCTTGCCTTCTCTCGTCGGAAAGCATTCCTCTGGTAGTAGATAAGAATCTGTAAATAGTAGATTAGAGTAGAGTTAATTAACTTACTTTGTAGTTAAATTTTATTTGCCCCATCCCACTACACCCGGGACCAGGGCATCCTTAGTCTCAAGGATTCAAACTGTGCAGGACCTGACAAACCTGTGCCAAAGGGCTATCCCCCCGAATCCTGTCTGAAGGGCCTAAGGGAAATCCATCAGGTTAGCTGGTGCAAGATCTGCAGAGGTTTTCATCCAAGGACCAAAAGGGAGCATGGAGTGTGGTGCGGAGACCAGTACTGGTGTGGCTCCCAGCACAGTTGGACAACCCAGCACAAAGGGAATCCCATGATCCAGTCATACAGGAAAACCCAGTTCTGCCCAAGGCATCATTGTCTTCCCTGGATGAGGTTATCATCAGTGGATAATAGGGTGCACCAGGAGCTGCTAAGGAGGATTGCCAGGAACCTGGGACTCCAAGCAAAGGAAGTGTGGGAGTCCTAGGACTCCATGGTGGATATCTTGGCGCCAGATGGCTCCTCCAGGGTAGCACTATTCATCATAAAAAACAATAAAAGCCACCACCAAGACACTTTAGCAAACACCAGTTTCTATCCCGCCTACAGCTAAGGGGATGAAAGTACTTTGCCCCCTTCACAGAGCACGAGTATCTCTCTACTTACCAACAGCCAGGATTTCTGATGGTAGTGGCAGCAAGTGACACGGAGATACAAAGATGACAAACACCAACACCCAAGTCCTAGGACTCAATGAAGCTGGATCTCTGCATTAGGAAGGTGTACTCCGCTGGGGGGCTCCAGCTTCATATCACTAACCAAGCAGGCAATTCTGAGCTGCTACAACTTCAACTCCTGGGAGACTGACAAAATTCAAGGAGTTGCTTCCAGCTGACTCCAGACAAGAGTTTGCAGCAGTCATCAAGGAGAGCAAGGCCGTAGCAAAGACTACACTGCAGGCTGCCCTAGACACGGCAGACTCAGCCACAAGGACAATGTCATTGGCAATTGCCATAAGAAGTAGTTTATGGCTACAGGTGTTAGGGCCCCCTCTCCACCCCTCCCCCCCCAAGGTCCAACAAACCATCCAAGACCTGCATTTTGAGGGCTTAGCCTTGTTTTTGGAGCAAACAGACTCCAAACTTCATAGCTTGAAGGATTCCAGAGCTACACTGAAATCCTACACATGGTCTATACACTCCGAGCACCCAGAGAAACCACTTTAACCCCCAGACTTCCCCATGTTTTTATCCTGTGCAAAAAAGAAAGCGGGGCAGGAGTAAGAGGTGCAGGATTCCCCAACCCTCATATAACCAGGGTGGGGGTGAGGCAGCCTTCTAGCTCAAAGCAAGCATTTTGAGGGTGCACCTGGGGGTAACACCAGACCAAATCCAGGATCCCTCTCCTATTTCCTGAATCGCCTATCCCCATTTCTACAGTGCATGCAGTCAGATCACCTTGGACGCTGGGTGCGGCACATGATAGAATTGGAATATTCTCTCCAGTTTTCTTCCTTCCCACTCTTCCATCCCTCTTCCCTGTCCCTCTTCAGGGATCCCTTGCACAAGCAACTCCTTATACAGAAAGTACAAGAGCTTCTATGAGCAAGAGCAGTAGAGGAGGTTCCTCAGGAAGTAAGGGGAAAAGGGGTTTACCCAAGGGGGTCTCAGACCTATTCTCAATCTGCGAAACAGCAACAGATTCATGAAGAAGCTGAAGTTCTGAATGGTCTCCCTGGCTGCTATATGGTATGCCACCCTCAATTTGAAGAACACTTGTTTTCATATTTCGATTGTCCCGTCTGTCAGAAAGTTCCTTCAGGTTCGTGGTAAACCACACTCATCAGTTTACGATCCTTCCCTTCCGAATGTCTCTCGAGTTTTTACCAAATGTATGGCAGTCATCACCGCTTTCCTAAGGAGATGCCATGTACAGGTGTTCCTGTATCTAGATGACTGGCTGGTCAAGGGCTGCTCCAAGGATTAAGTAGAGGCACACATCTACCTGATATGGTCGACCTTCAATGAACTGGGGCTTCAGCTAAACGTGCCCAAGTCAACCTTATTCCCTACCTGAAGAATAGAGTTTATAGGAGCAGTTCAGGCCTGGGCATTTCTGCTGGAGTCTTGCTTGCGGACTATGTGCTCCATTGTAAAGGACTTGAGTCGTTTTTCCACCACAATGGTCCAAATTGCTTGAAAGTCCTAGGTCACATGGCCTCCTCCACATACATGGTTCAGCATACGAGGCTGTGGCTCAGGGGTCTCCAGGTTTGGCTGGCAATGGCTTATAGATAGAACAGAGACAAGTTGGACAAGATGATTTCATTTTCCTCCTCAGGTCATTAAATCCCTCCAGTAGTGCCTGAATGCTCAATTGGTATGTGTGGGAGTCCCCTTTCCCAGATTCCAGCCATCGTTGTCTCTAATCACGGATGCATCTAAGTTGGGATGGGGAGCACATCTAGGGACCCTCAGGACTCAAGACCTCTGGTCTCCAGCAGAGCTGTTGCTCCACATCAATGTCAGGGAGCTGAGAGTGGTTGCCTAGCATACCAAACATTCCAGCATCACTTAGCAGTCAGATGCGTGTCAGTCATGATGGCCAATATGACAGCAATGTTTGATATAAACAGACAGGCTGGAGCATGCTCCTTTCCCTTGTGCCAAGAAGCCCTCAAACTGTGGGACTTCTGCATGAATCACTCCATATACTTGAAGGCATCTTACCTTCTAGGATCCCAGAATGAGCTGGCTGATCATCTCAGCAGATTCTTCTACAACCATAAGTGGTCCATTCACCTGGGTATCCTGAATAACATCTTCCAGCAGCGGGGTGTTCCCAAATAGATCTGTTCATGACTTGATTCAACAGGAAATGTCAACAGTTTTTGTTCTTTCCTCAACCACAGACCAGGCTCAATCGTGGATACATTCCTCCTTCCGTGGAGGCACCACCTACTTTATGCATTCCTGCCTTTTCCGCTTGTTCACAGGTCCCTACTCAAGATGATAAGGAAAAAGGTGTCCATCATACTGATACCTCAGCCTGGCCTCGGCATCATTGGTATCCGATGCTGCTTGAGCTGTCTGTGGTAGCCCCAATTTCCCTGCCATTGATGCCGGACCTAATCATGCAGAACCACGGCCACCTGCAACATCCCAACCTCGAGTCTCTCCACCTCACGGTGTGGAAGCTTCATGGTTGAACCCCATTGAGTTTGCACGCTTGGGGCTGCTCAGAAAAGTTGTCCTTGGCAGCAGGAAGCTGTCCACCTGGGCTATATAATTGACCAAGTGGAAGAGGTTTTCCATTTTGGTGACGTAAAAGGACACTCCTCCAATGCAAGGGTCACTGCTCTTTATCTTGGACTATCTACTGCACTTGAAACAACTAGGGCTAGCAGTATCATTCATAAAGATATACTTGGTGACAATATCTGCATTCCACCCGGGAGCGCACAAACAGTCTTTGCTGATCCAATAGTGACCCTTTTCTTAAGGGCCTGGACGGACTCTACCCTCCAGGTTCACCATCTGATAGCAGCATGGTATCTCAAGCTAATACTCCAGATTAATTGGACCTTCATTTGAGTCCTTAGCAACATGTTCGCTCCTCTACCTCTTGTGGAAAGTGACATTCCTGGTCGCTATTACCTTAAGCAGAAGGATGTCTAAGCTCAAGGCTTTGGCATCCTTCCTTCAGGACAAAGTGTTTTTCAAAGACAAGATTCAGTTGTGACCCCACCCAGCTTTCTTTCCTAAGGTGGCATCTCAGTTTCGCATGAGGACATCTTCCTCCCAGTGTTCTTCCCGAAGCCACATGCCAATAACATGTAACTAAGCCTCCATTCCCTAGATGGCAGGAGGGCGCTAGCCTTCTATATAGAAGGGACTAGACCTTTTCGTAAGTCAAACCAACTCTTTATCACTATAGTGGATAGGATGAAGGTCTCCTGGTATTATCCCAGAGGATCTCACTGTGGATCACCTCCTGTGTTAGGACCTGCTACATCCTGGCTAAGGTGTCAGCCCCGGCACTAACAGCACACTCCATGAGGGCGCAGGCTTCCTCGGCAGCTTTCTTGGAGCAGTTCCCCACACAGGACATCTGCAGGGCTGCAACTTGGTCATCGATCCATAGATTCGTCTTGCATTATACTACTACTCAGCAGGCCAGGGCAATGCAGCATTTGGCGCAGCAATGCTTTAGTCAGCGATTCTGTGAGCTCCAACCACTCCTCCTATGGTCAGTTTGGGAATCACCTACTTGGAATCAACATGAGCAAGCACTCAAACTAAAAACGGTTACCTAGCTTTCGTAATGCTTGTTCTTCAAGATGTGTTGCTCATGTCTATTCCAAGACCCACCTGCCTGAGTCTCTGTATGTATGTATAGCGCCATAGATGCACTGCTCCAGTGGCTCCTGCATTGACCCGACAGGTACTGCCAGGGGGAAAACCTTCCAACAACTGTGCATGTAGCATGCATGCACCTACTCAGAATGGACATGAGCAGCACATCTCGAAGAACAACAGTAGGTACCCATTTTTTGTTTTCCCAGACATTTAACACAGTTCGCTAATGGGTTTTATGTCATAATACATATTCTGTTTGGTTAAATAATGTATTGCATACCAAAGCTTTATACTTGCTTAATGTCTGTGTATTGAATAGATATTCATTTTTGTATAGATTGGGTTTTATAATTTTAGTAAAAATCCATTTTCTGTATTAGTCAAGTTAAATGTTGTTTCAAATGTGTATGTTTCAATAGCTTTTTTGTTGTATTGTTAACTTCTGTGACAATAATTTTCAACTTTTTTTAGCATGTAGAGCCATATTGTGAAGAAGATACAGCTCCTCTCAAATCTAGGAAACAATTGGAAAAAGAGGAATATGATTTTTACAGTGACTTTAGTGATGATGAACCTGTGGGAAGCTCAAAAACAAAAGCCAACAGAAGCAGATTTTGCAATGCAAAGAATATGATGGTTTCACAGAGACAGCCTACCTTAAAGGAATGTGGTTTTCTTAAACTATTAGAGAGAGAAACTAAAGCTACTGAGGTCATTGATATTAATGGTGTGTTTGATCATGAAAGCTCTGATGCTCAGTCTGTAGGTCAAAGATCAAATGTAGATGTCAAGTGCATTGCTCTTCAGAAAAGTAGAAGCCATAATAGTATTTTGAGAGATCGGAGAACCACTGAGTCACCAAATAGTACTGAAAAACAAGATACGCGGTGTGTGATTGTAGCCCCAAATTGGCCTGTTTCATCTGACTCTGAAGAAGAAAAAAAAGTTGAAAATAAACAAAAAGATCAATGCATTTTAAAGGAAATTGGTGTAGTCACAGAGACTGAAGGCAGTTCAGAAGAGAGTGATGTCATCCTTCCTTCCCAAGTTCCAGCTCACCAAGAAACTATTCCTACTCAAAACATTAAAAGAAACGAACCTGTATCAGAAAAATCTGAAGGGTCAGATACAGAAAAGACCACTAAACATACACCTAAAGGAGACTCTTTGCCATGTAAACACTCTTTGATCAGTAATAACATGTCAGTCTTCACCAAAATAAAGACTTTGAAAAACGCCCAAAAGACCGTAGCATATATGCAAGGCACTAGTGATGTAAGTGATGAGTCTGATGATCTTGAAATACCCCTATGGTCCAAATCAAGAAACCAGAAAGCCTTCACTGCTGTTAAGTTGAAACAAAAATGTGTTCAAAATAAGGAGTTCTGTAATTCTTCCAAAACTGTGCTGCAAGCAAACAAGCCAAACAATGGAGAAAAAGAAACCGATTCACAGAACATAGATGAATTTTCATCCTCTGAAGATGATTCACCAGTAAAGAAAATTCACATGAGCAAGCAAAGCCATAGGCACAAAAATCAGAGATGCAGAATTCAGTTTGACCCCAAATCCTCCTGCTGTGTTAGAGATGCTTCAGTTGCAGTGTCGACTTTCAGTCACTCTCATGTGCACAAGACCTCTATAAGTAAGAGAGCATCTGTCAATCAAGAAGAAAATATGGGATCAATGGACAAATTTTTAGGTGACTATAAAAATTATTAGAAGTTTTTGTTTAATACAATTTAGTGGCACAAATTTAACGTGGATAAGTTTATTGGAGGTATATAGGAACTTTAAAGATGTCACTGTTGTTTTTAATATCTGATTTATTAAGGGTTCTTTAATATTGTCCTTCCCTTTTTATAGGCCTTGTTGGTTCCACTGATTAATTTTAACTTCGTCTCTTCTGATTCGGTGGGCCATTCTGCCATACAATGGATGCTGCTTAATAGCAACCCGGATATTAACAACTTCTGATTAATAGCAACATTTTGCTGGGAAATGATCTTCTGCCATTGCCTTTAATGTTAATGGCATTCAGATTCAGATTGTTAACAGGATTGGCAACAGCATGCTGCTTCATTGAGATGTTTTTGGAAGACAGGCCCCAGCCATATGCAGACAGGTTTGCAGTGCTGAAGCCTGGGAAGAAAATGCAGGGAAAGCCTTCCCTGATTCTGTATCCCTGCAAACTTGCCTGCACCCTGCCCAACAGGGGGCCCCTGCTGAAGTCCTGGCACTGTCTGGGAGAGGGCACTGTGGGTAGGACAGCAGTGTGGATTGGGGCTGCAGCCTGGCTTTCCATAGGGAGTGAGGCTTCTGGGGTCCCATGGAGCAGCATGGTACCTCTTACCGCTGCTCCCCTACCCACAACCTCCCCTTCCAGCCCCTTCAGGACCACAAGGAGAGAGATTGTGCGGCTCTGCAAGCTCATAGCACCGCCATTCTCCTGACACTGCCCTGCCCACAGCTTTCTCTCCCCTTGGAAAGCCCCAGCATGCAACTTCAGCCATTCTCCCCACTGCTGCCTGTTGATGGGCAGGTTTGTGGAGTGCAGCCAGAGAGAGCATATCCCAGCACTTCCTCCTCTGGCTACAGCCCCACAAACTTGCCCTTCTACTTATTGGCAACTGCCAGATAATGGCAACTTTTTGCTGGAAATCAAGGGATTACTAATAAGTAGAATCTACTGCATATAAGTGTTTCTATTTTGCTACACATTTGCAATCACTGCAAAAAGGTACATTAATGTATGTTATGATTAAATTTTCTGACTTGGGAAAGAATAAATCAGTTCTCACCATAATGTTAACTCTTTCCTGTTATCAGTAATTGGTCATTTTGTCACTGAATATTATTTTAAATAGGTACCATAGTATTGGTAGTATGCATAACATATAAGAGATGGGGCATTTAATTCTTAACTTTGCGCATTATTATTGTATTAAAAAACTATGGGTGCCTTGGAGCAAGGTTTGCCTTTTCTCAAAATGAAAAAGGAAATTTACTAAAATAGTTGCAGCATTACAGAAATCGTTAAAATGGATATTAGCACAACTGAAAGATTTAAGGACAAAGCCCTAGATTTTTGAAGGTATTTCGGTTCCTAAATCCTTTTTGAACATGAGACTTAAGCTCCTAAATCAGTTAGCCAATGCAATGCTGAGTGCAGCAATGCCTAAATACCTTTTAAAAGTCTGGGCCTAAGTGACAGCCTAACAAAACCTAGAATTTCCATGTTAACCTTATTTTAACTTTTCTTTTAAAATTGCGATATATGTCTATAATAGAGTTGATATATCCATGCAGTATTTTGGAATGGCCAAATATGTTTGATGATACCTTTCTTGTCATGTATTAGATGGTGTTCTAGAAGTGGCTTATATTCATTCAAACCAGAATGTAGTTGGATCAAGCAAGGCTGAGAATCAGATGAGTGACTGGGCAGTGCGAGATGTATTTGAATTGAAGCAGTTTTCCCAGCTCCCTGCTAATATTGCAGTCTGTAGTACCAAGGTAAAGAGGGGGATTTGGGAAATGTTGTTTTGTTCTATTTTTATCCTCATTTTCTTTCTTCAAACTTGATTTTCTATTAATGGCCACCATGAATGATCATAGCCACTGATTCCAGGAGGAGGAGGAGATTCAAGTGGAGGCCTAATAAAATAAAATAGTGTGGATATTTCTGTAGTGGACAGCCTTCATGGAATTGGGAACTGAGTAGCAGAGCAGCCTCTGCTGGATTCTGTAAGATTGTTCCAAAAGTGTTATGCTTATTTTAGAACAGAGGTGGGGTACTTTTAAATATAACCCTCTGCCACGTTTTCTGTGGTAATAGGACCTAATTTGAAGCCTGGAATCTTCAATTTGTCTTTGGTCTAATTAATAAAATAGCAGTTTCCAGAAGGTTGAACTGTCATGGTTCTCCATAGGATTCCTTCATTAGGGCTGAAAAGTATTTTAGTCAGAATCACTAACAAAGTCAAACATGAGTTTGCAGAAAGGACTTTTTATGTAAAAATGTCTAGTATGATTAATTCAACTTTATGGGTCATTGTAATCTTCATTAATGCAAGTCAGAAGTTGTAAATTGAACGCAAGCTTGTTGAGGGCATTTCTAACATCGGCTTAATTTGTAGTGATAAGTATGTGTGTGTTAATGCTTTTTAGCCGTTGTTTCATTTGGAAACATTTGGAATAGAGATAAGTCTGAATGTAAACTCAGATAGAGCTTCAAGTTTTGGTTCAGACCATTGCTTTCTGGTTTGAATCTGCATTCCTGAATGTTAGGGGCATTCTGATTTGGATCCAAAGTTCAGACATTAAGTCTGGAAATGTTCACATTAAGGTTTTTGGTGTGGGATTTCGTGTTTAATTTGGATTTAGACAGACACCATCAATTTAATTATTTGTAAAGATTAATCTGATCATTCCCCAGTCACTTCAATATACTACAAACGTTTGTAGTTCGCCCTAAGCTGATCCCCGGGATAAGGGGATAACAAAAGGTTTGCAGCCTACACCAGGTGTTTGGGATGTGTTCAGTGTACTCTTCACAAATGTGTTTAACTACCGTGAATAAAGTAGTAATCATTTAATGCAAGGTAAAAACTCTACTCTGGATCTACACATATTAGTTTATTCCCATGCATTTCCTCATTAACAGGTGTGCTTCCAGCATTGTTGATGCACTGCCATTAATCGTTCTATTAACAAGGGTGCTCAAGCAATATTATGCTGAGAAGATCAAACTAAGCCAACCAGCAATAAGTGAGACCTTTTCAGTAGTAAAAAATTTGCATTTGAATCTCTCTCCTAAATACACCATCAGGTAAAAATACTAAAGAATAGTACAGAAAGATCTCAACCACTAGAATGCAGTACAAAGTAAAGAAACATTTGAGGAGAGTACTGGGACTTAATGATGCTAATTCCAGCTGTATCTCTGATATTAGGCTGTGGGAATTTGGTGGCTTTTCTGTTGTTCATGTAATTTGTTTTTCATTACACCTGAGTTCAGAAATTTCATGGCCACGGCTGTTACAAATTAATTTCTCTCTGATTAGCTTGTCAATTGACATGTTTTAAGGGTATCTGGTTTCTTGAACGGGAAGCAACAGTAACATCAATTAACTTGAAGCGATCTAAATAGGAAGGAAAACATCAATAATGGTGGGAAAAGCTCCCAGTTGACTTCATTTCCTGTTTTTAGTGGTACATAAAGGCATTAACTTAGCAGTAATCCTTTGATGGCTGTCTCCTCCAAAACGTAGAACTCTGAGTTTCAATGCTCTTCTTAAAGAACAGCTGATGCCTCATAGAAAACTTTGAAAAATGATTCACTGAGAAACAACTCTGTTGCTACTTTTTCTGTGTTTTCCTTTCCTTGTTTCTTTATTTTTATTACAAGGGACATTGTATGAACAACAAATTATTGTTGCTCTGATGTTCATCTCTTTTTGCTATTTGTTTTTCACTTATCCAGTCAGTTTAGGACATTGCAATCATTGCCATAGCATCTAAGTGTAATAATATTACAAAGAAAATTATGTGAGGAATCAAGTGAGGAATAGTCAAGAAAAGCAATGTGCAAATTACTCTAGTGTTCTTAAAAAAGGGTTGAAGTACTACCAGCCAAATAAAAGTCTTAATGAAAATAATCTTGTCAAGGGCAGTTTCAAATATTATCGTAGTAGAATTTCTAGTATGCTAATTTTATTCTCATAGTTGTCAAAATAAGGTTAGACGATACTGACAGAACAACCAAATGTCCTCATAAAAGAATTGGCTATACCCTTCAGAAGCACTGCTTTGATGTCTGTTTACTAGAAGTTTCCTTATGAGTTAATGTTCTCTTTCGATTTCTATGTTCACACTCCTTAATCTGATATTTTTTTTAATACAGGGATTTTTTTGTGTGTGAATATCTGTTTTGGTCTCAATATATCTCAATATATCTCAATATATCTCCTGTGGTCTCAGACCTCTCAGCTGATGCCTCACCTCATGAACAACATAGCATGAAAACATCTGCGGAGTGTTACATTTTACCTCTGGCCTTTTAAAATCAAAACAGCTTGAAGCTTTGAGTCTTCTATCCCAATTCTAAAAGTAATAAAATTAAAGATACACTAACTGTCCTAAACAAGAAATAGAGAATAAAATCTGTCTAGATTTGCAGTGTTTCAGTATTTCAGTGTTTCTTGCTATAAATATCAATCTCCAGAGCCAAACTAAACCCTGTCTCTTGGAAACTAAAATCATAGAAGGCAAACTATTTTGAAGGTCTTTTGGACAGAGCAGTGGTAGAGTTCAATGAGTCCTAGTCATCAGGTAGAGACAGGAAGGACTTTGGACTCTATAATACACAGTGGTTCTCTTACTGATCATTCCAAAATTGAAAGCCTAGAAGAGATTAGGTGCTGCAGAGTCTAAGCATGAGCCAAAATAGGCAGAAGAAACTGGAGGCAAGATGGTGGTAATCAGCCCTCCTACCCTGGGAAGTGAACTGGACTCCCTCAAGACTCATTGATGTGGTAGGAAATTGTGAATTTCTAGATAACTGCAAGAGAAGAACAATAAGTGTTTCTTTGGTCATAGTTGGATACACCCTAGGTATGACTAAACATCCTGTCAAGCAGCTTTTACCATCCCTCACACTCTGACGCAACTCTGACAGAATTGGGGAAGCACACATCATCTCACAATAGGTATGGGGACCTGGTCAAGATAAGAAAAGGAAATTAGTGTTGAAGCTCAGAGCAGTGAGGCTACACTAGTACATGATGTCACCTAAAAATATCTTCCAGTAATCTCAGTTGCAGTAAAAGTAGCCTTCAAAAATCTACAGCTATACAGGGAGGTTGTGTGATGTTTCCAATAGATAGATTGTTTTTCTGTTACTTAGGAGTTTAATATATATTAGGAACCCTCATAAATTTTTAAGCGTACAGCAGCCCACGCTTGGAGAATGAAACCTAATCAAGGAGGTACAGTGGCCTCCCTTAAACCTGCAGTTTTGTTTTAAATAATGTGACCACCTTTTATACTTAAACTGCTCTATATCTGTTATAAATAGTACCTAGAATACAGCACATATGGAGGAAAAGGTAGTCACTTAAGAATCATTGGCAATTAAAATGTGTCCCTCTGTATAACAGAGGGTGCTCAACAGCCTGAGATAATCTGCAATGTATCTATTAATAGCAAACCAGAATCAAAAGAAGGATGTGCATCTCAAGAGAATAAGCTTAAGGACAGAGCATAGGTGCCTTCTCATAAACTGACCAAAACAGATATTAACTGTTCCTATGGATATACCTCATCTGAAAGACTTTGATCAAGGGAAAACGTCGACCTGTTCAGGCATTAATAACTCCAAATTAGCAAAGGAGGACATGATTCTCTTAACTGGAAATGGTTATAGTTTAGCTGATCACGCTAGAGATCAAAAGATACTACCAATGGTATAGTATGAACTAGCAATACATCTCAAACCAGGCGTGTTTAACTTAAAAGCATAAATATTTGAAGGATGAAGTTGAAGGAAAAGGTGTTACTCTGGCAAAGTCAATTCAGCGATCCTTTCATCTAGACACCTTCCGCCATACTAGCTTACTTGAAGAGATGTATCAAGCTTCCACTTATTACTGGCAAGCCTGTGTGTCCTGAAGGTCAAGGTGTGATGCCTGGGATGTTTTGTAAGTTGTTCAGGGGGCTGTGGTTAAGTACCCTGACAAACAAATCATTTCCTATCACACACATTCTTATAAAAACACCATATACCGTATTTCTCCGAAAATAAGACAGGGTCTTATATTATTTTTTGCTCTGAAAGATGGGTTAGGGCTTATTTTCAGGGGATGTCTTAATTTTTTCCATGAACAACAAAGTGTATGGGGACCTTTACTTGTGAACCGCTTGTAAACTGTGACTAGGGCTTATTTTTGGAGTAGGGCTTATATTTCAAGCATACTCTAAAAATCCTGAAAAATCATGCTAGGGCTTATTTTCGGGGTAGGTCTTATTTTCGGGGAAACTGGGTATCTGAAGTTGCCCATATGGAAACTCAGCTTAGTAGGTTCTCTTTCATGTCCAGCCAGGTTGTCTTTTTACTGGCTATATTAACAAACAAAATCTGATGCTCAGTCAGTAGAAAACCATACATCCTCCTCCAAAGAAAGAGCTTCTTCCACAGATCTCAACAGCTTGTTATGCTGTTTACTTCCCCAAACTCCAGTGTTCCATACTCCTGAGCAAAGAACTTGTAGAGAGATATCTAGAGGTTAGCAAGTTTTATGGAAAGTTTCTGACAGTTCGCATCCTTCCACCCCCAGCTATGGAGACAAAAATGTGCCCAGCTCTCTGATAGCACAGTGATGCAAGGAATATGTAGGAGACACACGCCATGCTTCAGGATTCTAGCCACTTGACCCACAGTCTCCTGGGGACAAAGGTCGTGTAGCAACAGAAAAATTCAAAGATGCCCCTTGCTCTAATGTTCACATCTTCACAAAATTGTCTGTCATTTATTTAACGGTAGGAGCTTAAGGTTTAGCTGATCTGAGTGAAGAAGTCTCCTGTTAGAGTAAATAGTTTCCCTCATAATTTTTTCACACATTACTGTGCTTTGCCCACCATCAACTAATTTAATGGGATCCAGAGGGCCCATCGTCTTCAGCATTTGTTTCCATAAAAATGATTCCTAGTTCTGATTGTACATGTGCACAACCATGAACTTGCTTAAAATACTGACAACATTATTACTATGTGTTCCCATGTGTTACAGAGAAAACCTGTGTTTGTATTCTTTGCCAGAAGATGTAATCAGATGGAAAGAAAGTATATTGAAATGAAAAAAGTTTCTGAAGGGGTGGAAAAATATTCAGTGCAAATGAAGCAGTGGATTGAATACTACATCATTTTTTAAATGAAGAATCTTGATCAGACAGGGCCTATCTATGCTACAAAGTTAAGTAGACTTAATTTCAGGCCCGATCTACACTTACCTTTGCGATTCGGCAGCAGTCGACGGGAGACATGCAAGTGACGTAAATCACTTGCTTATCTCCCGTCGACTTTGCAGTGTCTCCTCTGTGCGGCGTCCATACTGCACTGCGTCAAAGGGAACAGCGCTCCCTTCGACACAGCCTACTCCACTTACTGGGGTGGTTTTCCTGTGTCGCTTTCTGGATCGACTGAGCGCATCGATACAGACCACTCAGTCGATCCAGAGCAATCGAGGTGACGGTGGCGAATTTGCTGCCGTCAGTGTAGACCCAGCCTCAGTTGACATCCAGCCACTGCAGTAATTAAATCAGTTGGGTGTGTCCACATTACACTCATTGTGTCGGTAGCAACTCTTGCATTGATGCAGAGAGCAGTGCATCATGAGTAGCTATCCCACAGTTCAACTAGCCAGATGGTTTTGGGAAGGGCTTGCAGTGCCATCCGGGCCAAAACACTGTTACAGGTTGGAAAGGGAACATGGCTTTGAGCTCCCATGATGCAGTTTCCTCCCTCCCTACCCTAATATCAACAGCAAACAACCCATATTTTTTCATGCCTTTTTTCCGAAAGCCTGGCTTAGCTGTGTGTACATCATAGCCCAAGAAGCATGGACTGTGCTAAGCTGTGCACTCCAGTTGTGAGCATCACAAACACCTTATCCTGCAGTAATTCTAGAGCTGAGACAGGAGCCACTGTGCAGAACATTATGATGTCCTTCAAGCAGCCATGCTGCAAGCCATAGAATGAAACAATTCCTGATTGCTGCTGGCAGTCACGCAGCAGATGAACACAGTGGAGTGCCATTTCTGGTCCCAGGAACAAGCATTGACTTGTGGGATCGCATCATTGTGCAGTTATGGGATGATGAGCATTGGCTGCAGAACTTTCAAATGTGGAAGGCCACTTTCCAAGAACTTTATGCAGAACTTTCCCTAGTCCTGAAGTGCAGCAACACTAAAATGAGGGATGCTCTGATGCCTGGGTTCAAATGTATCACTAGTTCATGCTATACCATTGGCAGTATCTTTTGATCTCCAGCTTGATCAGCTGAACTACAACCGTCTCTGACTGGGGATCACATGCTCTTGTTTTTGGTAATGTTTATGGCACTGGTAATGAAAACTTCCACCATCTCCCCAGGTGACCTTTTGTGATACCAGTCTCCTGAGGGTAACAGAGGCAGCAAGGGAGCAGATGCTGCAAGTGTCTAGGTACAGACCTGGTCCTTATTCCACTATGCTGTTTACCACAATGATGCCAGCAGAATTAATACTTCAGTGGCATGGTAAAGTATCCTACCATGGTGGAAAAAATAAGGCAGGCCTCCTCAGAAACTTTCTGCAAAGGATTGCAGAGTACTTCCATGGCAGTTTCCTGGAGCTCTTCTGTGCACGTAAACAGTCTTTTCCGGGGGGGGACATCCGCTGCGTAGCTGGAGTGGCTACTGGGAAGCAGATGCCCACTGCACCTAGCTTTTTTTTCATATTGAACATAAGTGAATGTAACCTCTACTGTTTGATTGGAATTGCATGCTCACCAGAGGTGCCTTTTCCAGCATCATGCTCTGCCACAGTGCTGTCCTGTGGCCAGCTGGTCTGCTCTGGGGCTAAAAGGTGACCGGTTTTGTGAATGAGGGGAAAGCGGTGGATGTGATATACCTTGACTTTAGCAAAGCTTTTGATACGGTCTCCCACAGTATTCTTATCAGCAAGTTAAAAAAGTATAGATTGGATAAATGGATTATAAAATGGATAGAGAATTGGCAAGAGCAAAGGGCTCAACGGGTAGTGATCAATGACTCCATGTCTAGCTGGCAGCCGGTCACAAGTGGAGCGCCCCAAGGGTCGGTCCTGGGGCCGGTTTTGTTCAACATCTTCATTAATGATCTGAAAGAGGGGGTAGATTGCACCCTAATCAAGTTTGTAGATGACACTAAGCTAGGGGGAATGGTAGATACCCTGGAAGGGAGGGATAGGATACAGAAGGACCTAAACAAATTGGAGGATTGGGCCAAAAGAAATCTGATGAGGTTCAACAAGGACAAGTTCAGAGTCCTGCACTTAGGACGGAAGAATCCAATGCACAGTTACAGACTGGGGACCAACGAGCTAGGCAGCAGTTCTGCAGAAAAGGATCTGGGCATTACAGTGGATAAGAAGCTGGATATGAGTCAGCAGTGTGCCCTGGTTGCCAAGAAGGCTAATGGCATATTGGGCTGCATTAGTAAGAGCATTACCAGCAGATCGGGGTAAATGATTATTCCCCTCTATTCGGCATTGGTGAGGCCACATTTGGAGTTTTGTGTCCAGTTTTCAGCCCTCCACTACAAAAAGGATGTGGAGAAGTTGGAGAGAGTCCAGCAGAGGGCAACAAAAATGATTTGGAGGCTGGAGCACAAGACTTATGAGGAGAGGCTGAAAGAACTAGGCCTGTTCTACATGAAAGGGGGTTCCAGGGAGGATGGAGCTAGGCTGTTTTCAGTGGTGGCAGATGACAGAACAAGGAGCAAGGGTCTCAAGATGCAGTGGGGGAGGTCTAGGTTGGACATTAGGAAAAAGTTTTTCACTAGGAGGGTGGTGAAGCATTGGAATGGGTTACTTAGGGAGGTGGTGGCATCTCCATCTTTAGAGGTTTTTAAGCTGAGGCTTGACAAAACCCTCGCCGGGATGATTTAGCTGAGGATAGTCCTGCTTTGAGCAGGGGGTTGGACGGTTGACCTCCTGTGGTCCCTTCTAACTCTAATATTCTATGGTTCTAAAAATAGCTCCTGACTTTTGGGGAGAATGGATCCCCCACTTGACCTTCTCCCATTTTCCTCATCCAAAATGTTGTCATTGTCTCATATGGCCCAGGACTCAGACTCCTGGGACATAGCCACATTGCATTTGGGGGAAGTGGTGGGTTGCCACTGAGAATCGCATGCAGCTCAGTGTAGAAGTGGCATGTCTGTCTGCCTCCCTGGTCTTCTGGCATGCCTGCCGAAGTTCTTTGATTTTTATGTGGCACTGCTGCGTGTCTGGTATAGCCTTTCTCCCACACACGGTATGCGATCTCTTCATAGATGTCTACATTTCTAGGGCTGGATCAAAGCTGTGGCTGCACAGACTCGTCTCCCCACAGGCCAATAAGATCCACCACCTACTGTGTACTCCAAGCGGGAGTGCATTTGCAGTGTTGAGTCTCCATGATCAGCTGAGCTGGCGAGCTCTCCATGCTGGGCAAAAAGGAAATGGGAATTCAAAAATTCCCTGGGCTTTAAGAGGGAAGAGACTGTTTCCTGTGTACCTGGCTGCTGTGCAGCAGAATTGAAAACAATCTGCAGTGGAGCATTGTGGGACACCTGGAGGCCAGTTCAGTCAACTTACACAACACTGCGTTCACTGCCTCTCTCTTGATCTATCAACTTCAAATTAAGCGCTATGCCTCTCCTGGAGGGGGAGTAATTGTTGCTGTAACAAGCGATTAAGTTGGTGGAAGGGAGCTGGTAGTGTAGATGCATACATAATAGGGTTGACATAAGGCGGTTTAATCGACCTACATTTGTAGTGTAGACCAGGCCGCAGTCATTAATTCTCACTGGTTTCAGCCTTACTAAAGAAAAGAACCAAAAGTCATGACAGCTATGCACATAAAACCAAGCTATTAGATGTTCTTCCTGGGGTGAGGTAAATACTATAGAGAAAATATAGGTGTTCATATATTTCTTCAGAGCTGACATGCCCAATAAATACTCAGTTTGCATTTCCTTTTCTCCTATACCCAGGTTGACTAAATATTGTAGCAACCTGGCTGATTTTCTGTGGTGGCTGTTCATGATTTATTTCCCTTAATATTCTTTTGCTTTTCGGGTAACTTGCACTCTAATTAGTGAACTTTTTTTTTTTTTATGTTTAACTTTGAAAAAAAAGAAAAAGAAAGAAAAGCCTCCCGGGACCAAGATGAAACATTCTCTTCTACTGTTTCCAGTTGAATGTCTGGATTCCATAATTAATTCCCTAATTAATTTATGTGTTAATTGACAAAAACAACCTATGTGAAAGACTACATGAAAATTCAAAAGTACAGAGGTCTGGGATGGCCTTTCTTTAGCTCCTTTAAAGCTGATTTTTATGAGGGTTTTTTTTTTCTGAAGGAACTTTTTTGGGGGGGAGGAAGGGAAGGAAGAAGACTTTGAAGAAGGAAGAAAATTTACTTAAAACAATTACAAAAACAGGGACAGGAAGTATTTAAGTATTTTGAAAAACTGGTAATATCCTACCTTATAGCTAATTTGCTGTCTTAATACATGGAAATGTTTTAGTCAAAAAACTTGTACCTGTTGCTTGTGTGGAGCCTGGCTCAGTTTTTTTTTCAGTCAACTGCATGTTTTCAACTTAAGTTTACTTAAAGTTTTACTGAAAAGAAATGTACAAAGACAGCCATTCAATTGAGGATTAATTACTATGGCAACTGAAATGTGGTGACTGAAAAGGGGGAGGATGTATTCTCCCCTCAGCTTCCTGCCAGCTGTCATATTCAACCTCTGCGGCATGAATCCAGGCCAAAATATAGACTGTGACCAGCTTTAAGAAACTATATCTGTATTTTTATAAATTGGTACAAGTATCACACTATAAAAGAAGACTTAATCCCCTGAATTGGATGACAGACACTTGGCACTCTTGCCAGTGTTTGACAGAGAAATAACGGGATGCTTTGTAGTAAAACCTGGATTAATGGTAAACCCCTCTTTATGTTATTGCAGTGTGGTGTAAATGAGAGAACTAAGCATGCTGTCAGTCTAAAAAAAAAAGTGCCCTTTGTATACCCAATGCAGATTTAAGTGCTGTTCAGAATACTGTAAATACAAAAGTTGTGTTATTAAGAACTCCTCTTTATCGTATTTGTATTATATTGACATTTTTTTAGATTACTTAAACAAATATTTTCCATCAGCTATAGTAGATTTGATTGCAGTATGTTTATACAGCTTTTACATTTAGCCAGGAAAGATAGGTTGTTTACAATGAGTAGACTTTGGGGAGATAACATTCCATTATCCTGCTTTTTCAGGATAGGAAAGGCAACTCTGCTTTAAAATAATTGTTTCCAAATGATTGGCCTGTAATGTGGTTTCATTAAGGTTACTGTTTCAGCATATTATGGAATTAACTCCTTCAATGTAGTTTGTAAGGTACTATACACATTTGTAAAGCTTATAGCTGAGTTTTGTACCATATGCTGGTCAGATGTTGTTGTGAGCTATCCCCAATAATGAGGAGATGGAGAAGTTGTTTTGAGGTCTTCTGACATTTAATAGAATAAGCAATGGCCAACTGTTCTTGAGTTCTGAGACAGGTTAGTGCAGGGGTTCTCAAACTGGGTGTCATGAGATGGTTACATGGGAGTCACGAGCTGTCAGCTCCTGAGCAGCGGGGCTGGGCCCTCAGCTGCCTAGGGTGGGGGATCGCACTGAGAGGCTTGCAATGTGAAGGGGTCACCAATATATAAAATTTCAGAACCATCAGGCTAGTGGTTCTCTCCTTTTTCAACAACAATGATGGTGATGATTTTGTAGTTAGGTTTTAAAATGCACTAAAGTGATATGTCACTTGAATGAATTTATTCTGTTAACTAGCTAAAAAGGGAAAAGAAATTGCTGCTGGCTCTGGAAATGTCTTCTCTCCATCTGACTGGGAAAGAGACAGTGAGAAGTAGAAGATTGTGCAGAGAAGAGAAGCATATCTGTCCTTGGTTGAGTTGGTATCGTATTATCAGCATTTTCCAGTTCCAAGCCTGAGATCACAATTTCAAGAATGGTTTCTAAGTCTATAGCCAGCCTGAAGTTGAACATGTCCAGAAGGCAGAGCGTTGATTGTTGCATGGAAGGGGAGACCATAGAGAAGCTGTATATTAGTCTGAGGATTTCTGCCTCATCTGCGCTAGTTTGGGCTGTTTCCTGTCCTGACTAGAGAATGTTTCACCTCTGTATTGGATGGGAGCATTCTTGTTGGAGAATTACAGGTCAGTCTGTTTGAGAAGTAGTGATTTTGTAACAGATGGAAATAAAAAGTAGTTGAATGCTGGCCCCTTTATAAACGGATCTGGTGAAAATGGGGAGTATATCTGAATACAGACTGATACCATGATGGCTGCCTTGGATGTTGGCAGAATCTGTTGCTATCTTGACTGTGGCCATATAAAGAGAAGCTGGGGCTAATATTGTGGGAAATTGAATCAAAACCAGCCCTTTTTACAGAGAATCACTTGCTCTCATTGGTGTTTGCTAGAGCTGTTCCCAAACAAAACTTCGTTAAAGAGTTACATTTTGAAGTTTCAGAGGACTTCAGTTAACAACCAAAAAATTTTTCTTCACTCACTATCTCCCCACACAGTTAGAAAGGGGCAAAGGTGACTCTTTATCACCAATGTGCCCCACTGGTCCCTGCAACAGCGAGAGACTGGCTTAAGCTCTAGCAGAAGTTGGAGTAGCCTCACTGATGATGTAATGCATGCCATCTGATAATTGCTCCCAAAGGGCTGTTCTACTAGCTGGGGGATCACTTGAGCAACAAAGCATTTCAGCGACATCCATTCCCTCAACCATTTTCTTGAAATGCTTTCTATCTAGTGTGGGGCAGGTGGTGGTGACACAAAGCTTGTACTACGAGCTCTTTGACATCTAAGAAATCCTTATCTCAGTAAGAGCAGCTTTCTGACTGTTTTGCCCCACAAAGAGACTGAAATGAGGCCCAGGATCTGGTCCTTACTCTTGTGGTGTGTTTTTAATTGTTCATTAAATCATTAAGAAAGACTTGGAAAGTAATTTAGTCCCTAGTACGTTGTTATTTAGAGTTCCTTTAGTTTCTTAAACTGTGTGATGTTGTGAAATATTAATTATATGGGTCCAGACTTGGAACTGTTCATTCACATTAGTGAGCAAGTACTCTCATTGATTTCAAAGAGTCTACCACAGAATTAGGTCTGGTAAAAGATTTGAAATTGCTAGAGTTTGTTTCCTTTTGGAAGAAGTTAAGTTGTGGAATTGAGTATTGGGTTTATAATTACATTAAGAACCTTCCTAATATTCTGTATTACCAGTACAACAGACAAAAACAACTTTAACAGCTTTATTTTGCCATGTACTTTTAGTCCCCGTTACTTGAACGCAACTGTAACTTCAGGAGCCATTTTAAAATGTAATCCTTACAGTTTTGTATATTACGTACGTATATTACGTACAAACATCTTTGATTACATAGACACTAACACTTGTAATTACAGTATTATCTTCAATATTTGATCTGAAGATAAAAGAACAATTTTGCTTTCAGACTACCAGATGTGAGGCAAGTATATTATGGTATAATAGTAGTATTTCATAGTTATTATTGAACTTGACTATATTGATATCCTGTTGAAGAGGGACTATATAATGCATATGATTCCTAAGGAAGAGTGATGCTGACTACATTATTCTTTGAGCAATTCCTTGCTTGCAGAGTAGTGGGGTTTGTTAGAGAGAGAGCCTTGCTTCATGCTTACCTATAGAGTAGAAGAAACCAAAAATGAAGACATGAAGAAGACTAATTTCAAGTTGCCAATTTTATATGCTTTAGCAAATACAGGAAACATACTGAGACAATGAAAACTATAGCTAAGAAAGTTTCTAAAAAAGTATCATGAAAGGTGGCAACAACTCATGGTAATGTGAAAAAGCCATTGGAAAGAAAAGCAGAGGGAAATCTGAGGGTGGAAAAAGGCAAATAAACAGATTTTTGGGACTGTGAATGTGTCCGTTGGGAAATTCAGTGGTCCAAAGTCTGTTGACCTTCAGAACAAAGTGCAAGCTGCATCTGTTCTCTCAGGTTTTGAGATGACTGGGGTTGGATATGAGGCAGAATGGGGTATTTGGTGGATTTTAAGGTGACAGTCAGACTGAGTTTCTTTACTGTATTTCATAATTTTGTATGACTTTTAAGAAATGACAGGGCACCTAGAAGTTTGAATAGTTATGTTTTTAGAAATAAAATAAAAAATGAAACTGTACAAGGGAAGGCATCCTGCATATCTGGCAGCAGTGGTTTCATGTAGTGTAGAAGGGAGAAGCTAGTTAACGCTGATCTGACTATGATTGAGTGAAAGATGCAGAACAAATGCTGGCTGGAAGCCTGTATCTTGCAAGGGAGTTGCCGTATGTGATAGCTTTGGTGGGTGAACGGGCAATAAGTTAAGAGAAGGAAGAGCCTCAGACAAAGTATGTTTATGCTGAAGTACTTTAACATGTGAAGTCCCACGTTTTTGAAGGAAATGCATTGTCATCTAAGCAGCCTGGAGAAATGAGGAATTGCAACAGAGACTATCTAGAAAAGATTCCCATTGTTCAATTACCCATGCAGCTGAATGGGGTCCCACAGCACATGGTCAATTAGAATACCATCCTTGATGCCCCCTTTGTAGTCTGTTCTGCCTCCAGCACCAGCAATCTGTAGCAGCAATTCATTTACCCTAAGTGTGCTTATATCCTTCCTACAAGGAAAGTTGCATTTTGGATTTTCCTGATGTCCCTACTGAGGTATGAAAGGAGACAAGGGGCTGTGGACTTTCACAAAAGGCGGTGGGGACCAGTTCACAGGCATAAGGCAGCCACATTGACTCAATCATAGGTGAGGAAGGAGCTGAATGGGCCCCCACACTTTTGATATTTGCCTGAGGTTCCATAACATGTAGGGTCAGCCCTGCATGGTGTACAGTAGTGTGCCCCTGGCAGGAAGCAAATATATGAAAGTTGTATGCCTTCAAAAGTGGATATGGATATGATCATAGAAAATAATTGCATTTACAATAGGTCTGCTATACATTTTAGAAGATTCCTCTCACTTTGGAGTGAGAGTATTTAGATTATCACACATTGCTAAAAGATATATGAGTTTTGTTGAGGACTGAAGATCATATGTCAAGCTGGAAGCAATGATTGTCAAGTCACCATCCTTGTATCTTGTATTTAATGCCCCAGTTTCATTCCTTCTCACCTTCTTCACTCCTGAAAGTACCTCTGAATGTAAGGATTGAGTGAGGATAGTGGGACTTGAAATATGCATATGCTGCCATTTTTGCTGGACCTTTGCACGTTTTCAAAACACACACATCCACTTGTTTCTTCCAATCACAGATGACAATTTTCTCTCTTCATTCTTTATTTTCTATGTGTCTGTCTCCTCTTCTCAAACTTATGAGGTGGTTTTGGTCTTTGGAAAACTGATGTATGTTTTGAATACTTTGTGCAGAAGTAGTGGAATATGAAGAGGTCAAAATAACTGCTTTCTCAGGAGGTATTTTTTTAATCAGTTATGTAATCTAAAGGTTGTAGAGCACTTAAAATAACTCTCCCTGACTTTCTCCCCTGTTTTTCAGGCAAGTCTCTTTACAGCAGGTACAGTCATGGAAGAAAGTGAAACAAGAGGAAGGTGGGGAGGGAGAAATGATTGAGTTGTCACATACACCTTTCCCCACATTTAACTGAAGTCTCGCAATCCCATATAATTGTGCATGAAGCATCTCTCAGTTTGAGTTATGTGTTGTAAGGGGAACATTCTCATAACAATGTCTAAACTCAGTTTCTTATCCTTAACCCTCACATTTTTCCAGCACGTGGCTGATACTTTCCAGTACTTAAGATTTATTTAGTTAAGTTAATCTTATAGGGTGCAAAAATATTGGCTGATACTTGAATTGGTTGATGAAGGGCTTTCATATCTGACACTGGACTTTTAGCCTGTAGGGTTTTGTCTGAAAATAAACTTGTCAACCGTTAGTGATTCAATTTAGGTTACAGTTGGCAGATTTTCTTCTGATAGAATGTGAATAATTGTCATGGACTAGATTGAATCTAGTCATTTGTAAGTAAATAATTTCTTGCCTTCAGTGCTGCAGAGAACATTACTTTTCCATTGTGCTGGCCAATATATTGGTTTGAGAGGACAGAAAATATGAGAAATGTAATTTTTTTTAAAAAAGAGAGGGTTTCAAATCATTTAACATAGGTACAATGAAGTTGTTAGAGGACAAATAAGCCCATGATCATTTATTTAAGGGAGGCTTTAACCACTTGGACAATAGGCAGAAGGGGATTCCTAACATGGTTACATTCCCTGTAAATGCATGTTGCAGCAACACCAAACTTATTGACCCTATAAGAATAGTGTCAATTTGTCACTCTGCTGGTTGCTTTCTTTTTCAAAAATAATACATTGGCTTGAGAGCCAAAGACAAAGTAAATATATTTAAGCAGGCTAATTAGAAAACGTGGTAAAAAGTACAAAGGAAACTTTTTAATAAGGAAGTATATCTCTAAATGATGATATAGTGATTGTCCAGAATCCTCATGGGTTTCCACATTCTGTCTTTAGTTATGTTTCAAAATATTTTGTGCATTATCATGTATTTGGAATTTTTAAGCATATGAATTTTCTTTCAGATAAATCCGGAGAAAATGGTTGAACACAATATTTCAGATCTGGGCGTTGTCTGGAATTCTAATCCTGGGGAAAAGAATAAATATTCACTCCTTGTGAGATGTTTGAAGGTTTTTTCTCCTTCTCTCTGTTGAATGGGTTGATAGATTCTGGTGGCAATGTGGTGTATTATAGAGCTAACCCCAGGCTGTGTTTGGCAAAACATTTAGAACACTTGTAGACAAATATTAACTCTTGTTTCTGAGTCACTGGCTTAATGCAATAGAATGCCTCTTCATACTTCATTGCTTCACACTACCCAAAATTCACATGAACTAGTCAGCAGTACTCTTCCCACTTCTCAGCAAAGATTTGAAAGATTATGAAGTGAGGTCTTATCACTAAAGTTTAGTTACTCTTTCAAAATATTCAGCAGCATATTTACTAGTTTTGTTATACAGTAATATTAAAAAAATCAGAACTAAACTACATGCACAAAATCTGTCTTGAGATACAGGATTCTGGCTTTTTTATTGTTGGTTCATTTCTTCACTTGGTCACAGAATTCAGTAATTCATAATGGGTCTCCTATTCACTAATGTGAATTGGTGAGGTTCTACTGATTTTTATAAGGTTTTAATATAGTGATAAAAATATGCTGGCCTATATAAGAATCTGCTAGCATGTTTAAAAATTCCTTCTTCTATGAGCTTATATAAGAAGTGTACTGGAACAAATCAGTGGTCCATCTAGTCCAATAACCTATCTTCCAACGGTAGCCAGTGCCATATGCTTCAAAGGGAGTGTACAGAACAAACCATTTTATCAAGCGATCCTTTCTCTGTCATCCAGTCTCAGCTTTTAGCAGTCAGAGATTTTAGGGACGCTCAGCATAGGTTTGCATCCTGGACCATCTTACTAATAGCGTTGATGAATCTATCATCCAGGATTTTATGTAATTTCTTTTTTGAGCCGAGTTATACTTCTGGCCTTCAAAACATTCCTTGGCAACAAGCTTCACAGGTTGACTGTGCGTTGTGTGAAGAAGTACTTCCTTATGTTTGTTTTACATTTGCTACCTATTAATTTCACAGGGTAATGCCTGGGTCTTGTGTTATGTGAAATAAATAATACTTCGCTATTCACTTTCTCTACATCATTCATGATTTTATAGACCTCTTTGATATCCCTCCTTTGTCTCTTTTCCAAGCTGAGCAGTTCCTGACTTTTTAATCTCTCCTCATATAGAAGCTGTTCCATACCCCTAATAATTTTTGTTGCCATTCTCTGTACCTTTTTCAGTCTCTTCTTTTGTGATGGGGTGGCTGGAATTGCACATAGTATTCAAGATGATGGCGTATCATGGATTTATATGTGGCATTATTATATTTTCTGTCTTAGTATCTGTTCCTTTCCTAATGGTCCCCAACATTGATAGCTTTTTTGACTGCTGCTGCATATTGAGCAGATATCTTCAGAGAACTGTCCATGGTGACCCCAAGATCTCATTCTTCTGTGATGACAGCTAATTTAGACACCATAATTTTTGTATGTATAGTTGGGATTATGTTTTCCAATATGCATTAGTTTGCATTTATCATATCATTGAATTTCATTTGCCATTTTTGGCTCATTTTTGTGAGATCCTTTTGTAACTCTCTTCAGTCAGCTTTGGACTTAACTGTCTTGAATAATTTTGTATCATCTGCAAACTGCTACCTCACCCACTTTTCTGGATCATTCATGAATACACTGAACAACACTGTTCCCAGTACAGATCCTGGGGGACAATACTATTTACCTCTTTCCAATGTGAAAACTGACCATTTGTTCCATTTATTTCTACCTTTTGTTTCCTGTCTTTTGACCAGTTACTGAAATGAGAGGACCTTCCCTCTTATCAAATGACCTCTTTATCCGATGACTGTTTATTTTGCTTATAAAAGCCTTTGGTGAGGGACCTTGCAAAGGCTTTCTGGAAGTCCAAGTATGCCATATCCACTGGATCACCCTTGTCCACGTGTTTGTTAACCCATTCAAAAAATTCTAATAGATTTGGTGAAGTATGATTTTCCTTCACAAAAGCCATGTTGACTCCTCCTTAATGTTGTGTTGATCTAGGTATCTGAAAATTCTATTCTTTACTATAGTTTCAACCAATTTCCCTGGTACTGAAGTTAGGCTTACCAGCCTGAAATTGCAAGGCTTGCCTCTGGAGTCTTTTTTTTAAAAATGAGTATTACATTAGCTATCCTCCAGTCATCTGGTACAGAGGCCAGAGTTTCACTTCTTTCTATTTTCCTCACTAGGATTTGAATTCCAGTTTTTAAAGTGTATCTTTTTGACTCTGCCTCCTTTACTCTTTACTCTGTGTAGCATTGGTAGCATGTTTTGGTCCTCTTACTAATTTTTTTTAAAATAGATTTTTAGACATAAATCTTATTCCACAGTCAGAATGTTCCCCTTCTTTCTCCTATATATTTTTCTGTGAAGTACTTGTAAGTGAATGTGGCATTTTACAAACACAAGGATCTCTTTATCAAGGTGTTTGCAATCTTAAGGTCCAGTCCTATAAAGAGATATGACTTCATCAAGTCCCATGCAGTTCAATCAGACTTTTCAGGAATTCAGATGTCTACGATGTATGGGACAATGCAACTGAAAGAAGCCAGTGGTGTAATGTCAGCATGGAATTTGGTGTAGGAGGGTTTATAACGAATGGCGTGGGTTTGGGGGTGGAGAGAAAAGGCCCTGGAAGAACAGGAAAAGGGCAGCTGTTGAAAGAAGGTTACTGGCATGAAATAGGCTTGAAGCAGAGGGTTAGAGAAAAAGCCAAACAGCTGTGAAGAGAGAGGATTGGAAATAACATCAGCAATGTAAGAGTGAAAAGGAGGAAATGAGAGTAAACTTGATGAGAGTAATACACAGAAATCCATTTCAAAGCGAAAACGAGAAGGAAACAGCCAAAATGTCTCTGAGAACTTTTCAGTTATTGTAATAGAAATTATAGTATGAAAAACTGATATTTGAAAGTAAACAAACAGCAAAAGAATTTTTCAAATTGTGTCAAATGGTTCATGGAATATTTTCACTTACCTGTGTGCAAAGCATGCTGCTACCTTAGGGCCTGATCCAAACTTAATTGAAGTCAGTGGTCTTTAGATCAGGCCCTTAAAGAGCTTGAAGGTTTCTTAAGAAAGCTACATTAGTCCTCTGTTCTTGCCTAAAGGTTGATGTTTGACACTTTTGAAAAGTGCTTGGCTGTTCGGATGTAGACTTGATTTGAATTTGATAAAATTACGAACATTTTTGCAAATTCAAATGCTAGTAGTTCTTCATCAACATAAGTCAGTGGTGGGTCCGTTTCACCAGTTGGCTTTTGTCCAAAAGGCTGAATTAAGACATTCAAGGGTAATTCATAGTTGCTTTAGGCTTCCACTAGCATTAGCTCTTGGGAAACGGTGTTTACAGTAACTTTTTCTACCTCCATGCAGAAACCGTGACCAGTTAATTTGGGCAGGATGAGAGTTTCACAAACTTTTGTAAACACACTTAAAAGTTTTTGTCCTTTTAGAATTACAGATGCCGTTTGTGAGAGTTTATTTACAGTAAGCAGTATGTTTTTACAGTAATTCTGGTTCTTGCAGAGACCAGCAAGTTTATGACTTTCAGTGTGTTTACAAGATTTGGCTTTTTCCCAAAGAGAGATTAAAAAAATCTTTTTGTGTTTGAACAGATGTGTAAACCAGAGCATTGCTGCCTCATCTACTCCATGTTATTTAATGAAAAAGATAAATGGATGAAAATTTAGGGTCTTTTAAATACTTTTAAGGAAGACATTGACATGACTAGACTAGTACTGTACACCAGGTATGTTTGTTTGCATGAATTAAATTATAGAATTTTTATATAACTCCTGGTTCCCTGAGGGAAAGAGATGAATACTAGACATTTTCTAAGAGCAGTATTTTTACTTTAAATATTTTGCATTTAAATACCTGACCCCTCAAAATAAATTATTCTGAAGCCAACCTTTGTTTCTATTAAAATGTATTACAATTTTCAGATTAAAGTTTTACAACCATATATATTCAAGCAAGAATTGTACAACATGTAAATATTAAAAAATCGAGACAGAGGAAGATATTTTTAAAATATTTGTTAATATGTTAGAAGATATTTATAACTTGTCTCAGTTTGCTGAGTAGTATCATTATAAAATTTCTGTTGCTAACTGAAGACCTTGGTTTTTTTTAACTTAGGCTACCAAAGCTGAAGTCAAGGCTCTATGTAGGAGGAATTCACTGCAGTATTGATGATGATTGGAGTTGTGTACTTATCTTGCCAAATTAAAGGTTTAAATCTTTGGGCCTCTTAATTTGTTGATCTTTATCGTTTCATGCAAGTTGAGTCTGTATTTGCCAAGGTAATATACCTAGAATAGATACGAGAGTCTAGGGTTTAAGAACCTTCCAAACAGTCCCACTGAGGATAAGAAATGGGCATGTATCAAATAAAAATGATTAGGGAAAATATTGTAGATGCAAAATCAAACAAAGATCTGCAAAAGACAGGTCAGATTTTTCATCTTTATAATATTGTTAATGGGTTCCAGATCATCACTGAAGGCTGTTCTCGCCACGTTTCACCAATAAATATTTCATTCTAATGTTGTCCTATTACTGTCTCTGCCTTTTTTCCCATTGTGCTCTCCAATCATAATTAAATACTGAAAATTCAGTCGCCGAAGATCCATTTTCCCCCACACACACACACACACACAAACAAACACACACACACACTCACTCTCTCTCTCTCTCTCTCTCTCTCTCTCTCTCTCTCTCTCTCTTTCTGTCTGCACTTTGGAAGGGGGAATATTCTAAAATGTAAATTCAGAGAATTTATGAAGAAATAGCTTAGACGTGTAAGCAAGGTGATAGGACCTGTCTGAGAAACTGATTGTGTAAGTGTATGATTCTTCAGTACAGTAGTAGATTTAACCTAAAACATGGGGTGTCATTTTTACAATTACAAGGATTTGATCTAGTCTACACAGGGTTCACCAAACTTTGTGTCCCAACATTACTTTAACATGATCAGTGGTAGAGTATAGAAGTTGAACGTGCAATCTTATCTCTATCACATAGCAGTTATGCATTATGATCATTCTTTAAATTCATCATTCCATGTTAGCTTAGATACATGTGTATCTAAGGTTGTGAAAGAAGTTGTGTTAACAGAAGTAATATCTGACCATCTAATTAAAAGAATCAACATGCAAAGGCAAATGGGGGAGGGGGCAGAATTATGGCTAAACATTCAATTGTAACTTTTGTATTTCCTGAGTTTTGAATTACCTCGCTAGTAGTGTGAGATTATTTTTAGTTAACAGATGTTAACCTCAAAATTTGACAAAATCCTGTAGAATTGAATGGTCTTTATTTGAATTAATGCAATAGATAATTTTTAAAAATAGAAAGAAATGTTTATCTAAAACTAGGTGTAAAATAACATTAAAATATTACTTGCCTTGTATGAACAGCTTTGTGTTTTTAAAATATTCTTCCCCTTGGGTCTTAAGTAACTGAAATTCTGCACAGGACAAGCATATCTGTTACAAAAACATTAATAAGCAAGAGCTAAGTGGAAATTTAGGTGGCCCATGTAATCTTGCTAAATGAAGCAAGGAAGAAACGAGGGTATGTTTGAGTCAATACAATAATTTTAATGTATGTATTTAATGTGTGTTATGATGCTGGTTCTAGGTGAGAGTGGGGCTCCAGTGTGCTAGGTGTTGTTCTAGCAGTAAGTGAAAGATCCAGTATATTTATCTATCCTAGGAACATCCTTGTGAAGTAGGGAAATGCTATTTATCCCAGTTTTACAGATGGGCAACTGAGACACAACGAGACTGAGTGGCTTGCCCAGAGTTGCACAAGAAATTTCTGGTGCATCAGGGAACTAGCTGACATTGGATCTCCTGAGTCCCAGGGTAGCATACTAACTGTTAGACCATGGCTAATTGTGAAATTGGAGTCATCAGAACAATTACTACATATTGCCAAAAAAAACCACACCTTTTCTATGAAATATGGGCAAATAATGTTTTCTGTTTCCCTTTTTGTTAGAGAGGGAAGAAAAACCCAGAAGAACCAATATCCATGAAAAAGAACACTAAGAGAGGACAGCAAATAAGTGAAAACAGTAAGCAGCCTCTCCTTTGTATTACACATCCTGTAATCCAGAAGATAAAAAAGGTACACAGAGTAGGTCCAACTACCTTCTTGATTGGAGAAACACCGAAAGGCATCCGGAGGTGAGATTTGTGATGCGGAAGGGTGAAGAAGAAGTAGAGAGTCACAGATTACAAAGAACTTTACTTTAGGAAGTTATTTTTTCCTTTTTGTCAGGTAAACATTAGTCATACAAAGGGTGGGCAAAAGGTGGGGCTGGGATATTGATGACTTTCTGTGACAAGAGCAGAAGTAATTGGCAACTTTGTCATTTTACTGTGGCTTATACGGCATGACATTTTTGCCATATTTGCTGAATTAAAATATAGACGTGAACTATTTAAAACGGCACATATGTTCTTTTTGTGTGTTCAGTTAATATTATTAAAATTGACAATTTTAACAATTTTCAAAGTGAGGTAATGTGAGGCTCTCCAACTGGATTCATAGAGCTAAAATAATTCCTGGTGTAATTTAAGTGAAGTCAGTAGATTTACAGCAGAAAAGGATTTTGGCCCATTTTGCTTTGGTTTAGAGACTGCAGTACATGCAATTAGAATCTTGTTTTTATGGTTCTAATGGGGCAGATATTAGTCAGGTAAAATTCCCATTTAAATTGTCTAGAGTTCTGACTAAGGATTGCAGGTGTGACCCCTCCACTGTGTCTGCAGTGCACAAATGTATTATTTTCCTTAATATAAAAAAGTAGATTAATACCTTCCTACCTTCCTCACAAGGGAGTTGATTCAGTGAACATACTCTAAACATATTAAATTAAGTGTTTAAGGTTAAAGTTAAAAGAAATCTAAACATTGTTAAAGTGTGGAAAAGCAATATATGTGCAGTTATGTTTGATACATATTTTGTATGTAGTATTTTCCCTTAGGAGAAACTGACTTTTAAAATGTATTTGATTTTTTTTCATATTGTTGTCACTACTGGGGAAAGTTAAGATTGTTTGGGTGCTTATATGAAGTATCTCCATACTTCTACATATTTAGATTTCTTTGACATTTAACTCAGACTAAATGTTTCTGGGAGGATGCAGTATACTCTTCATACATAACAAAAAAGTTGAATCTCTGTTTGAAGTGCAAAAGCTCATCTCATCTTTAACTATGGAAACACTCCCAGTGCATCTAGAATTTGAGATTTGAAATCCTGAGCTAGTAGGTTTTATACAGGTTGTTTGTTTAAAAAACACACACACTTTGTCTATGCTTTTAAATCAACTGAGAGAGGGTAGTAAGTTGTTGATATGTGAGAAGATTGTCTTTACCAGCAAAAATTATATTGAAATAATTGTTTTACCTGTCCTTTTAACCCTGAAAAGCCTGAATTTCACTAATTCCAGAAAAGAGATTAAATGTTTAAAGATTTTACTTTACAATTCCATAGCTAGGACTATAACTCTTCCATGAACACCTTTTACAAAGTTCATCATGGAACAAACAATAGTATTGGCAAGAGATTGAAGTTCTGATTTTTGGAAGATGCAGTATTATCTGTTTTAGAAAAATGAATATTTTAAAGCCATTCAGGAATGTGCATGGTGTGCATGTGATTTGCTGTCTGTCAGGCGTAGTTTATGACTTGGCCGTGTAAATGAACTTTAGGGAAAATTCATTCAGGTTTTTTATTATATACTGGAAGTTTTTCTTGATTTAAATCTGAACAGTGTTTATTTTACAAATGGAATTTTGGCAAGTGATGAATCTATAATGTGGTTTAACAGCAAGTGCCAACGTGTGGGAGGGAAGGAAGGTGGAGTCATCTCCTTCAGGGGTTAGGCTTTGAAAGATTTCTGTTTCCTTGCTCATTTGAAAATATACCTAGAAAGGTAGTCTATTTCACTGCCAATCAGGATGGATACAATAAATAACTAATTGAAAATCATAGTATTGGACTTTTAACTTGAATTGAATATTAGATTTGTTTAAAACTTAAATGGGAATTTACAGCCATCAGTCTTGAGGTTGAGCTCACACTTGATACTGAGTATAATAATTGATTAATGAAATGGAAATCATTTCAACTTGTTGAATCTGCATGTCATGCATTATATATCTGTGCTGATGTCATCATAGCAGGATTCATTGTAAATGCACTGGATGGTACTGCAGCTTAATTTATTAAACAGTATAAAATAAGATTTTATAGCCTGGACTGGACTATTATTATCCAGATCTCATCTCGTTCAGCTGAAGGATTGGGCAAGGACTAAACAGATTTGATTTTTTTTTTTTAAACACAGATTCAAGTTTTCCAAAACAGTATTTTCTCTGCTGCTCTTCCTCACCTTCCCCACCCTCCCAAATCTCCCTCCCCATACAAACTCCTGGTTTCAAAAATGTCTCATTCTCTCACTTGCCCCACACTATCCATCCTCAAATATTAATACTAATTAGCAACGTTAAATTATAGTAGCGCAGAGAAAGATGGCAAAAACTACAGAGGAGAAAGTTCTCATAGTAACAATGGTCAAAGAGCATGCAGGGCTGGAAAGTAATGGACTGTACTGATAGCTAAGCAATGAGTTGAGAGAGGGAGAGAATCTGTGAAATCAGCTGAAGCAAGTCCATGTGTGCATTTGAAAAACAAGTAGGTCAGTATCAGATTGGATCCTGAAATAAGCAGGGAGCCAGTGAAATTGTTTGAGGATGTACTTGTAATCAAGCAGCTTTCTCTATTGAGGAAGGTTTACAGCATCCTTCTGTAAATGCTGGAATCTGGATAGCTAGTACTGGGAGAGGCAAAAAGCATATACCTACAGTGATGATAAAACAGATAGTGTTGTAGATGTTTAAAATATGACGACTATGAATTCTTTTTGAACAGAAACAAACTGTTTAGTTGTCTTCCCCCCACCCACGCCAAATAGCAAATTATCTACATAGTGGTTAAAACAAAACAAGCCTGCTGATCTGAAATTGGAACCTTGGTCTGAGTTATTTAAAGGTCTTTCCCAAATAACCTGAAAATAAGGCTACATGAATTGACATATATAAATCTATTTAGTAACTTTACAGTGAACTTTTAAAACAATTTTTTTCACTAAATCTTTATATAATAGGTTTGTACTTCTAAAAATTGATAGCTTTATAGGAGTGAGGGAGGAGAGGAAAAGGAGGAGCAGCTGAATATTTGGATAAACTACTTAGATTGGGAAAGCTAGCTTTTTTAGGGAGTCAAAGTGAAGTGTCATAGAAGAAACAAAGAGAGTCCTGTAACACTTTAAACACTAAAAAAATTTAATTTCTGCAGGCATAAGCTTTCGAGGGCTGAAACCCACTTTGTCAGATGCAAGAAATAGAAATCAGATGGGGGGGGTGTATGCGCGCGCGCGCACATGCACGTGTGCGCGCAAACACACCCCTCCCCAGGGTAAGGAACAACAATGGGGAGGGTAGGTGTAGTAAAGTCCATTTGGTTAGAGTAGATGAGGCCTATTCACAACCATTGATTAGAAGGTGAGAATGTGTGAACAGTGACACTTACTTCTTGTAATGAGATAATCATTCCAAGTCCCTATTCAGACCCACTTTGATTGTGTCAAGTTTGCATATAGTTCCAGAATACTCATAGAAGAGTATTACTTATATAGTCTAGCGTGATAGTGATATAGACTCTTAAGATTCTTTAAAGCCTTGAAAATTAATTTGGAAATTCTTAATAAGCAAAACAGTCTTATTTCATGTGAAACTAGAGCTGGGGCCTTTTAAGACTTGTTAGTTCCTGTTTTTTAACCTTCCATTTAGAAAAGTGCCAAGATCTTTGGACAGAAATCTGAAAATATAGAATTCTGCAGCCAAATATTCTACCAAAGCTGAGAATGGCTTGAAATAAGCTTAGGGAAAACAGTAGCTGGTTGCAAATAGACTTGTGTGCGATGCTGCAGCTAAATGCTGGAAACTCTCACGCTTTCATCGAAGAGAAGCCCAGCATATGCGAATGGGAGGGGAAAACAGAAGTGTTGGCTGCATTTATTACTCAGCTAGGAGAAAAGATGACCTTTTTACAAACTTGCTGACTTTTATAGAAAGTCTCTAGTTTAAAAGAACCAAACAGCAGCAGCAGTTTGAGACTCAAGGTCTAGTCTGGTATAATCACGTTTTTGAAGATTGTTTTCAGTTTTAAATGGTATAGATTTGAACTTTCTAAAGGTATCCAAAGTGACTGACTTACCAACGAGTATAGGCAATGTAGTGGCCATATGGTCATATATGACTCCTTCACAATCCAGGACATTAGAACCTATTCTGTGTGATTTTTTTGGTGGTTGTTTTTGAGATACTTTTGGTTGTGACCCAAGAGTTAAGTACTGCCCTCCTTCTAAAATTGCCGCAGGACTCCCAACTTCAACATGAATATTTATCAAAGGCTGGACCTTTGTTTTATCAAAGGAGGGACCTTAGTTTTACTGTGTATTCTGAAGGGTGAAACTCTGGGTAGTTCTGTGCTTTGCTAGAATCACACTGCCGCAATGATATTAAGTATGCTAGTGTACGATTTAACCCTCTATTTTTCTGGGCCTAATTCTAGAAAAATAACATGAGGCAAGTTTAATGGCATGGAGAGCCTGAGGGAATCCCCAAGGCAAAATAGTTTATATGGGGAGTGGGGAGAAATGTTTCAGGAGAAAAAAAAGGTTGAGTGCCACAGGCTTTGAAGTACATTGGGAAGCGTGGACATTAGAATTTAAAGCATTACAGTATCCAGAAATTGACTGAAATATAACTATATTAATGAATAAAAATATTCAAGACATCTGATGCTTTGGTTTTCTGAATAATACTTAGGAGACTGAGTGGCTCAGGGGAGTGGAAGTAGAATAATGGAGCTTTTCATCTCTAGCCTTTTGCTTCAGATTCAGTCCAGAGTGGTGCTGACAGAAAGTTACTATCTACTGTACTGTCTACACGAAATGGACTAATGCCCTCCCTGTGGTGCCAAAGGAGACCAGTATTCACATCCCAAAAACACTCCAGTGACTGGCACTGTTGTTGGCACTGCTGGTTCAGCCAATAGTCTGGAGATTGAATGGTGGGTATGGGCACTGTACTGTTTGTCACTCTTAAAGATGGTCTCTTCAGTTTGGGTTGATGCACATTGTTTGAGCAGTATGTGGAAAGCAGGCAGTGTTGTCTGTGAAAAATATTACATGTTCAACCTGGCTAAATGTAAACCTTAGAAAGTACCATGTAATATTGTCAGTACTTTGTGTGTGTGCGCTACCTCTTAAGCCATTTTTGCTATTCCCACCACTCATCTGTTGTCATCTATTGTCTCTCAAGAGAGAGGGAGGGAAGGAAGGAAGAGAAGGCGTATGGCATCAATTACTCTTATAAATCTTTCTTAGGTATCAGCAAGATAGATTACTAGATGAGCCTAGAAAAATCCTTGATGATACTTCACACCAGTACATCAAGAGAACTGTTTTATCAGTGTTTCCTACTTCAGAATCCCTACTGTAGTTTGAGAAGGGGGGGGGGGAAGCATTGGATAAGAACAGTAAGTCTTGACAGATATAGCTTCCCAGCTTTTTTTTTGTGCCTCACAAATTATGTAAGACATGTCAATACTTGGTAGTATGAAGTTTTTCTATTGAATTCATAACATGTTTTAGATTTATTGCAGGATATTTTTAGATAAAAAAAATTTAGCTTTCCTTCCAAATTACCTCATTGTCTGGAAAAGTTTTCTTTTTTTCTTTTTTTAATTAATGTTCCTGTTAGAACTTGGTCATCAGCAGCCACTTAAACTGCAAAGGAGATTGAATCCTTTGACTTTTCCGTATGATTTCTGTAAATATAAGGTGTTAAAGTATCTGGATTCCTCCACTGTCTAAGTTGGTAACAGCAGCATGAATGAAAGTGCAGATAAGTATTGGTGAGAATGGGAGGTTCCTTATTTAAAAAAAATAACATCTTGTTTACAAGATGTAAATAGCCATATTTGTGATTGCAGCCAGATGAGCTCAGAATTCAGCAGTACATAAATATTAGATGAGTTCTTTGCATTTTGTCCATTATCACCATGATTTAGGGTTTCCATGGTCTAGAGTATTTAGAGGTTCATTTAAATCAAGTTGTTTTAAGTATTATACCCAAAACAAACATAGGCTGCCCTTAGAGGTTCACAATGTTCTGAGAGAACTTCATTTTGAAAAAAGATTTTGTTTAAAACTCCAACTTTTAAGTCTTAAAATTCAGTCTAAAGATTCTGTCTTTTAAATATAATGTAATGTAATTAATAATGTATTGAAAAACAATTTTTCAAATGCCATTTTTAACAGCATATGTGTTTTTGTTCTATTTTGGTAAGATCTGTAATCCATGCTCCCCTCCATCAGACCAGATAGCATTTCAATATGAATTATTGAGTGGATGAGCAGGTATATCTCTTTCGAATATTCTTAAAATGAGTAAAAACTCATGTGGACATATCAATATCCAATTTAGGATCTAAGCGTTTGTGGGCTGCAATCCACTTTGTTAGATGCGCATCTGATGAAGTAGGTTGCCGCCCATGAAAGCTTATGCCTGCAGAAATGTATTAGTCTTTAAGGTGCTACAGGACTATCGTCGTTTTTTCTGTATACAGACTAACATGGCTACCCCTCTGGAATTTAGGATGTTTCACTTTTAGGCTTCTGTTAATGAATTGCCCAAACACTGGATGTTGTGTTTTTGTTTTCAGAACTATATATAGATCTAGGGTCTCCTGCTTTATCATCACACAGTATTTTTTCAAACTATAGTCTAGTTTTAGTTCTCTCTCCTTCCATCTTCTGAGAGTGGGAATTTAAGTAATGTAGATATCAAACCATACATTATTTATACCTTTACCAGTATCCAGCAAATTCCTTCCTCTCCCAAATTAACTGTGAATTTTAAAAAAACGAACACTTGCACTGAAAGGAACTCATTGCTAAAAGAACATTACAATAAGTTCTTTGTAGCCCAGTGGTTCTCTGTGAGCTGCAGCCCACCATTTGAAGAGTTGTGAGAATTTCTTAATGGGAACCAATGGTACCAGAGCTTGCTCTCTATTCCCAGAGCTAGTGTCTCTCAGAAGTCTAAAAAATGGCTGCTTGCTTTACTACCTGCATCAAAAGGAGTTGAGCTAATTTCAAGCTTTAGTTCCAAGGATCCGATCTATAGAGAGTGTTTTGCACCCATCTAGTTTAGTCAGAAACCTTTTTAATACTAGAAATTTTAAATTGCCCCCGTGTTCTGGAACTGATCTGAGAACAGTGGCAGTGTGCTATTGTAGCACTTGATATCTGAGCAGTTGGCTTTGTAGTATTGGAACTCCCATCTATTCATATTCAGATCCTTCCAGGAACATTTTACTCATGAGTGTAATGTGATGCCTGGTGGCATGCCATAAATTATGCCAGCTTTTCAAGTGAAATTACTTACTTTACTTTTTTGAAAATCCAACTAGGTGTCTATTTGCATCTTAGATGTTTAAATATCTTTTAAAATCTGGCCCTTAGGCACTTAAGAGCGTAAGGGTATGTCTATACTATAGGCACTACAGGGGCATAGATGCAGCACTATGATGTGGACACTTGATACAGTAACAGAAGGAGTTTTTTCCAGCACTGTAGCAAATCCATCCACTTCAGAGACAGTAACTAGATTGACAGAAGAATTCTTCTGTCAGTCTGGTGGTGTCGAAGGTTGGCTTAATGATTTCTCTTAAGGGTGTGCATTTTTCACCCCCCTAAATGATGTAGCTAGGTTGACCTATGTTTTAGATGTAGGACCAGGCCTCAGTCCCATTGCTTTCGATAAAGTTTAGGCTTCTAATTGCCTACATCATTTTTGAAAATTGGACTAATAAGGGCTTGTCTGCATGTTGGGGAAATGTGCTCTCCAGGGTTATGATTTCTAAAGTGCACTAATGTGTTGTGTATTAATTGGTCCTGTACATTCTGCTGGTGCACGCTAAAGTTTCCGTAGTGCAGTTTCACGAAGTGATGTTTCAAATAGCACTAGGTTAAAGTAACCAGTAGGGCCTACAGGGACCAATTAATCAGCAACACATCAGTGCACTTCAGAAATCTCATCCATGGAGAGCGCCTAACCCCATCTAAGTTATTTTGGCATCTTTGAAAATTTTGCACTTGGTCTTTTCCTTGCAGTTGAAAGCAGAACTAATACTATTACCAATAAGGGTATGCCTTTCAATGCTTTTCTAGGTTTCTGTTATGTAATAAGCTAACTGAACTGAATGCATCGATTGAATCTTTATTTTATACTCCTATATGCCTTTTTAAAAAATTTAAGACAACAAGATAACCATGTTTTTTATTCATTGATGGCTGCAGGAAACAATTTGAAGAAATGGTATCCCACTTTAACATGGCTTCAGTGGAAGAACTTGCAGAATATATTGCAAAAGCCACATCAGAAGCACGACAGAAAATGTTGAGAGAGTTTTATGCTGGAAAGTATCCAGAGTTAGAGGACTTATTTCCAATCGAAGTTCCAGTGCATGTTTCGGATGGGTGTGAAGAAGAGGAGGTGCATACAAGCCATTCCAGAAAGAGAAAGTGCATGGTAAAATGTGGAAAATCAAGGTCTGGTCCTTCATATAAAGATCCTTCCTGTGTGACAGCAGAAATATGTAGCCAAAAAAGACACAAAGGAGAAGCAAAACAGTTTAACAATGATTTCTGTATGCAAGATGTTGTGTGTCTTAATTCAAAAGATAAACAGTTATCCACTGTCAATACCCAATACATCAGTGAGAGAAACAGTCAACCATTCAAAGATTTTATGGCATCTGACTCAGTAAGCAGTAAATCAGAAATAATTGAAACGTTGTCTGTAAATATCACTAAAGGACAGCAGGACTCAGAGGGGACAGAATCTCTAGGAAAAAGATCTCTGTCTCAGTCAGAAAACAGAGGGAGAGAAACTCAGACTTACAAGAAAAACTCTTTTGTAGACTTACTAGGAGACACCTCTGTTCTCAGTGACCTCTTCAAAAGTAATGGAAACAGGCCTACAGAGCTGCCAAGAAGATCCCTTTCAGGGCCTGCAGAAAAAGCAAAAGAACGACCAAAAGATTTCTGGGATGTTCTGAATGAACAAAATGATGAGAGTCTCAGAAAGCTGACAGACATGGCAGCCATAGAGGAGTTGTGTGAAAGAGCACCTCCTGCTGCTTTAACAAAAAAGAAAAAAGTTCATGAAAGTTCTCTTTGGAAACAAAATGATAATTTTTTATGGAAAAAATATAATCTAAGTGATCCAGATGAGTCTGCATCTGGCACACCTTTTGATGCATAGCTATGAAAGACTGATATTAAAGCTCAGGTAACAAATTCATCAGTCACACAAATACATCTTAAGAAAACTTTCTAGTGTTAGTAGCATACATCATGGGACAGTATTCTATTATATCTTACTATGATCATTAGCTTTGTGTCATACTGTAAGGTATTCTACCCTATGTTCCTCTGCAATAAGTGAGGCAGAAATAGCGGTGATGTAATTTTAAGATCTCCATGTATTTTAAAATTGGTCTCGTTTGTAATCATAAAGGAGCCCATACTTGGCGTGACGTCAGTGGACTTATCCTAGAGGGTATGGATACATGTGAGCTATGTCACATCCTTCTGTGATTTAATTTATGTGAATGTTAAATTACACTCTTTTAATGACCTATTTCCTTTTGGATCCTGAAGTTAATTGTAGTCCTGAGTATTTTTCCACCTTGTTGAACTATGGGTGGCTGTCAGTCCGCCAGCAGTCCCCTCTGATGCTGGATCCCAACAATATCAAATAAGACTTGGCTATTAAGTAAGGTTATATTTTTAATAAGAGAATATATATTTATCTAATCAGAGCCTCATTTTTATGTTCTAAATAATAATTAGAGAAATTTTGAGAACTGGATAATTCAGATAATGGAAGTTGGAGCCTTTTACTCTCACATATCATTTATTGAAACTAGTCATTGGTCTTTACAAAATAAGTTGGAGGCCTCACTTACAATTCCTTGAATTTCTCTGGTGAGCAAGTAGTATCCATATCACACAAACCTTCATTTTGATGGCATGTGCCTATATCATCACTATGGTCTCCAGGTAATTAAGATATTCAGCTAATAACACAGGCAGGAATGCTTTTTCTTTCATTCAGGTTTTTTTTCAGCCCATTTCATAATAAAATTGAAGACAACTGGATTTGTATTCAATAAGTCAGGTTTAATGATGTCTTAGTTTATTCCAACATTTGAGTGACTAATATGAAAATTAATCGATGACTTGGATCAAATATGGTTATTTTTATAATGGGGAGGGGTAAAATAGTTCTTTCCATCCAAAAAATAATTTAGCTTACATTTCTGTAAGAATTGTGCTCTGAAAAGAATATATGTTTTATATGCAGTACTAATTTGTACACATTTATGTATAATATGAACAAGAGATTGTTTTGAAAATCAAATGCTAATGGAACATAATAGCTAATTAATAAGGACAAAGCGATGTCTTAGATGGAGATCAAGGTAGATGACAGAAGTTGAAATTATTTTGCCTTTTAGGGGTATCTATCAATAACTATTATTTCTGAACCGCTGTAGCGTTCTGACTATGCAGCTGCTATTTCTTCTGAGAACAGCTACTTATACAGTGGCATATAAGTTGTCATTGCTCACAAAGCAGCCTTGTGTTTCTTCTGTCTGTGCACAAGCATACATACATACAGCATTCTGTATGTTACCAAGAAATGGAGCCAGGGTCTTCCTTTGAGAGCTACTGATGAAAAATGCTACAGAAGAGCTAGATAGTGGTATTATTATTTTGTTTGGCTGTCTCTGTTCCTTGTGTTGGACTAACCCTCCCGTCCTCCCCCAGATGTTTATTAGACAGATATGGCAGCTTCCTGCAAAATCTTTGAGAGATCTTCCTGTATTAAGTGTGTGTATCATTGTGGGCCAGGGATGATATGTAATTCCATGGGGGAGGGTGATCACAGCTCCTCCAGGAACTAAGAACAGTATGCAGTGATTGGGCACATTCACTCAAGCTGTAACACCTCCAAAGAAGGATTACCACCTGGAGAGGTTCACATGTGCTGGTTCAAACTGGATTCTCCAGAGACCAATAAGACTTTTGGATGGATTACCTGAGTTTCAAGACTCAGGGCCTTCTTTCTGATCCAGTACATGGACAGGAACATCTGTCCAAAGGGGCCCCCAATCCTTCCTGGCAAGAGTTGAAAGGACTTTGGCCCAGTGAGCTGCCATAAGACTGATGGGTGATACCTGGTAAGCTTTTAGCATGTATATAGGTGCTTTTATTTTTATATATTTTCTCTGAAATGCTTTCATCTTCATCTAACATGCTTGCTTATAAAGAGCTGAGAGGTAGCTGGTGACTGCTAGCAATTATGTACATAACCTTCGCAGAGAAAGTAAAGCGCAAACATTGGCCTGTTTAGGCAGCCTGGGTTGCTGGGGATGTTATAGTGTAGGCAGGGAACTGTACAGCTTGGAAAATTCCCAGACGAGGAGGAGAGAGATAAGTCTCCACCCAAGAGAGGTGGTGGTTTAGAAGCCAGGAAACTGTGTCCCTCCTTGAAGGACCATGAAGAGGGAATACAAGTGCAGTTGCCCTGAACTATGACAGTTATGACACATGACCTTGGTGAGGATGGTATAGCTGTTACTGTGGCATATTGCCAGCCATTTTCTGTTTGGAATTTAATATTCTTTTCCACCTGCAGTGAGGATACTGTTCTGTACTGTCAGAGATTTGCTAGATTTGGTTTTGGTTTTAGATACTGCTCGTCTAGTAGTTGTAACTACTTCAGGGTTGTGTTTGACTCAACAAGTTTCTTAACCATTAGCATTAATGGTTTTTGTCATTCACCTCAAGAGCTGCTCAACTGGTGATCCCCAAAACACATTGGGAGATATGTGCTACTAATGCTAAGTGTGACATAAACCAGCAAAGCCAAGCTGCAGCAGTGGAAAATCTGTTTGGTGGGAAAGTACAGTGCACAAGCCACTTACAACTGCAGCTCTGCTGGGTGGGCTGTAGCCAGCTGGCACTGCTCAGAAAGTGGGTTCGGTCAAGACAGTGGTGAAACAAACTTACTCAATACACACTACATTCAGTCCCCATCACGGATGGGTTCCTGTGGAGCTGTGGATAAAGTGCAATAGCTGCGGGGGAGAGTAATGTGGTACTGCCACCTGCTGCCCAAAAATAAATCTTCCCCATCAGGGGCAGGTGCCTGCGTCATGCAGGGTATGCAGCTTGCCTCTTGCAACCTGAGCCGGTCGGGATGCCCATTCAGAGCCGTATGCAACCTGTGTGTCTCTGATATGCCACAGGCCAAATATTATGTTGACATCCAGCTTAGAAGGTTGTGTATTTAAATAGATATAGTCTGAACAAAGCCCTATAAATTTCCTGACAGCTTTTTATAAAATCACTACATCCAGTTTCTGTGACTTCAGTGACTACTGCTTTACATGCACAATAGCTTCAAATCTCTAAAGCCCAAATTACCTTTGTAATGATTTGTGCTCAGATGATGGCAGGTGATTATGATTAAATGTCAGAATGTGGTGATGCGTCACAATCTGAAGAGAAAAGGTGCTCATATACATTCATATATGTTGTACTATACTAGCGGCGGAGTGGTACCCTGAAATATTTTTATTTAAAGTAAACACTCAAAATGTAAGCTTTCAGTATCTTCTGAATGCTAACAACACAGTTCGTGAAATAAACGAATCAGATCTAAAGTATTGACATGATTGTAGATGAACTTTTTGATTGGCCAGTAGTGTTAATATAAGAACATTTTATAAATGTTATTAATAACATGTATTCCGGGTGTACATTTAAATAATGAGAAATAGAACATGAAAAAGATTATTCTGTCATTTATATTCCTGTTATTTCCCAAAGAAGGTGTGACCCATCTGTGCCCAGGATAGCCATCTGATAATGCCAAGGTCAGGGCAGGCTATAAAAGGAGAGCAGATTCTTCCAGCATTGGTGGGTGACACTGAAGTCAGATTTCCCAGCCAGCCACAAACAGTGCTTCTGATTCCCCACACTGGTTATCAAGAAGCCACTATACAAATACACACAGCCCCCTTTACTGCATTTCAATCTCTGGCTCCCAACCAGCCACTAGGTCCAGTAAAGAGACCAGTTATTTAAACTCTATGCTCTTTACTAAAAAGGTTCCCTCTGATCCCAAAGGATCAGCCTCAGTACCAGATTAATATAAGTTTGGATCTTATCCAAAATACCATGCTGCCAGCCAATCCTTTAGTAACTAAAAATAAAGGTCTATTATAAAAAGAAAAACTAAGAGAAATGTTAAAGGATAAAAGCAATCAGATACATACAAATGATTTGAAAGTCCATATATATCAGGTTTCTAGAAGAATTGTGGAGTTTGCAGGCTTGTATAGTCCCTCTGGTACATATCCAGTACCTGGATGGGTCGCAGTCCTTTGTTTCACAGCTTCAGTTCAGTTGCAGCTAGGTTGCTCCACAGGTAGATAGGTGACTGAAGACAAAATGGATTCCCATGCCTCCACCTTATATATCCTCTGGCCTGTGCCATGCTGCTTGTGGAATTTTACAGGAACCAAAATGGAGTCCAGAGTCACATGGGCCAGACCTAGTTGACTCATCAGGTGTATCTCTGGCTACTCCCCCTGGGAATGTCTTAATGGGCCATTAAGGAGGCTATTCTGCAACGATCCTGTCTGAGGAGTGGCCTAGAAACAGCCCAACTTGAAAAACTGATATATCAAACATATCCATAACTTCCTTCACACGTATAACACATGAACACAAACATTATCATCTTACTCAGTACATTATAGCCTTTTGAACAGTACCTGACATGGCATATCTCACATGGATTACTATGATTCTGACATACTGATGTCAAATAATACAATAAATGCCCTCTCAACTCCCCCTCTCCCCCAAATCTAATCAGCATGACAGAAGGCATGTGAATCTTTGCAATAATGGCACCATTACCCAGGAGGAACATTAATTAAGTTCTAGGTAAAGCGTAAAGGGGATCAGTCATGGCATTACGCACTGGCCTGCATTGAAGAGGGCAGTGTACAGCTGGACCAGCCCTGCAGGGGCTGTGGCAAGCATTTTGCCTTCATGAATAACTACTAGTATATTGATGCAGAATACCTTCTGGAGCCCTCTAATGCACATGAGGACACCATGCTTCTTCACAGAGTATGGCGTAAGCCCTCTTGCATGTTTGTCCCACCATGTGGGGTAGTGGGGAGGGAGTTTGGGGGCATGTGAACTGCCAGGAGTGCATTGAGATAAGTCCCTGCAGTCCCCAATCTGCATTCTGGCAGGTTCTTGTGCTGGGATGGAGGGTTCTTGTGTGCTCCCCCACCTTCATGCCGGCGAGGATGGCTGGTGTCAGAAGCTGCCCCACAGGTGTTTCAGCCAAAAGAAGCAGCAAATACAAGATCTGAATATAAATGTCCCACGACAGGTATCTCTGGCCTTCTACATTAATGCCACACTAAGACTGCTAAATCAAGCTCTCAAAATCAAGAAATGTATTATTAAGATAGTGTTTGCCCATAACTCTGCACCTTCATGCATGCATCCTAAAATATAGTCTGTGTTCATCACTTACATGGTATTTAACAATGAGAGATCATATAAACTATATTTTTATTTAGTCATATCTGAAATATATATTGTAAGTACACTGCCTTACTACTCTGTAATAGAGCCTCTGCACCTAAGCTGCTAATATAACCTAATAGGACCAAATAAATTGGAGATGGAAAACATGGTATAAGATTTCCTGCTGCGTTTTTTATATGCAAAATAAATATACAGGTATGCCTGTGTATGTATATAACGCATGTCTTTTTCTGTGTAATAAATATTGGATCTGACCATTGGTCCATGCATAGTCTCCTTTCAGTGTTGCAGAAAAGGAAGAGAAAGACACCTATTCAGTTTTTCAAAACACTATATATGGGGTGAGGGAATTCTTTCCCACAAGTAATTCTTACAATCTGAAACATATTCATAGAATCATAGAAAATTAGGGTTAGAAGGGACTTCAGGAGGTAATCCAGTCCAACCCCAGCTAAACCATCCCAGTCAGGGCTTTGCCAAGCCACACCTTAAAAACCTCTAAGGATGGAGCTTCTACCACCATCCTAGGTAACCCATTCCAGGGCTCGTGAAAAAGATTTTCCTAATATCCAACCTAGACCTCCCCCACTGCAACTTGAGACCATTGCACCTAGTTCTGTCCTCTATTACCACTGAGAACAGCCTAGCACCATCCTTCCTGGAACCCCCTTTCAGGTAGTTAAAGGCCCCCTCATTCTTCTCTTCTGCAAACTAAGTTGTGCAGCCTAAAATTGACTGAAATTAAATCTCCTAATGAAAAATTATTTCTCCAGGAGTTGAAAAATTGCTGAACAATAAGCAGTATAATGCCTTTCATGCTGAAGAGTGTCATGTGGCCCAGTGCTATGGGATCACGTAATGGAAGACTTTATCATAATGTGTAGCTACAAGAGGCCAGGGTATAGGGCTGCCAAGAGAACCTTAACCCTGAATTTTCTGGTGCTTGTAGGTTTTGAAATCTCAAAAGTAATACTGTATTAATAATGCCAGGATCTTGCTTTGAATATCCTGTATAAATTGTTATATGCGAAGGGTAAATGTTATGAAATTTTAAAACCTTGGACACTGACGCTGCACAGCAGCGGTCTGTGAACTGTGGTGGTTTTTGTGGTCTGGATGAGTGCCCACTGGAAAATAAGCTTAAATTTGATCTGGAGCAGATTCCACTTTAGGTCATGGGAAGCTGCTATAGGCTTCACTTAGTCTCTGTGTTACCCATTATGCACTTACTGTAACTGGATGCCATCTGAAAACTAAAATGGGAAATCTGACTTAAGTACCTGGAGCAAGGAGGCTGCAGTACTTAACAAATATGATGAAAAGTAACATGTTTAGGCTTTACAAGAAATTGGCATAAGCACAAGTGTCTGTATTTCCATCACCTTTCTGAAACTACATGCTGTTACCATTTGTATTATACCCCCCAGAGTTTTAGATGCAGTCTGGAAGGCTTTAAGTTGCTTTAGAATTATGATAGCCAGTTGGGACACTTAAAGGAGGAGTTCCAGAGGGTAGCCCTGTTAGTCTGTATACAGCAAAAACAACAAGAGTCCTGTAGCACCTTAAAGACTAACAAATTTCTGTGGGCATAAGCTTTCGTGGGTTGCAACCCATTTGTCAGATGCATGGTGGAAATCATAGATAGGAGGTATATTTCATACTGCTACAAAAAACTGCAGAAACAGACTTCAGCAAGAAACTGCAGAGCTCGAACTCATGCAAACTTGACACAGTCAGACTGGATCTGAATAGAGACTTGGAATGGTTCTCATTACAAGAAGTAATTGTCACTGTTCACACATTCTCACCTGACCAACGGTTGTGAATAGGCCTCATCTTAGCACTTGCCCTCCCCATTGTTATTTCTTACCCTTGGTTGTGTGTGTGTGTGTGTGTGTGTGTATGTGTATATATATATATATATATATATATATATATATATATACCTTCTGTCATGCGGACTGGATTGGGAAGGGGAGGCATTTGTGTTATTTGACATTAATATGTCAAAATCATAATGATTCATGTAAGACATGCCAAGTCAGGTACTGTTAGAAAGGTTATGATATGCTGAATAAGATGATGATATTTGTGTTCATGTGTAATATGTGTGAGGAAAGTTATGGAGATCTTTGATATACCTATATTTCAAACTGTCCTGTAGAAGACACACCCCAGACAGAGAGGCCGCAGGACAATAGCCCGCTTAATGGCCCATTAAGACCTTTACAGAAGCCAAAGGCCCAGGAAGGAATTGAAGGCATACCTGAATTGTTACCAGGATTGGCCCATGTGACTCTGGACTCCATTTTGGTTCCTGTAAAGTTCAACAAGCCGCATGGCCAGTGACAGAGGGTATATAAGATCAAACCATAGAAACCATTTTGTCTTTGTTCCTGTCCAGCTGCAGACACACCTCTGGATCAACACACTTTGCAACTGAACTGAAGGACTTAGACCCATCCAGGTACTGGATGTATACCAGAGGGACTATACAAGCCTGCAACTCCACAATTCTTCTAAAAACCTGATGTATATGGACTTTTAAATCATTTGTATGTATCTGATTGCTTTGAGCCTTTAACACTTCTCTTATTGTTTTTCTTTTATTAATAAAGCTTTAGTTTTAGTTACTAAAGTATTGGCTGGCAGCGTGGTATTTTGGGTAAGATCCAAACTTATAGTGAACTGGTATAGTGACCCGTCCGTGCCCAGGATAGCTCACTGATAATGCCAGGGTCAGGGCAGGCTGCAAGAGGAGAGCGAATTCTCCCAGCACTGGTGGGTGACACTGCAGTCAGACTTCCCAACCAGCCACACACAGTGCTTCTGATTCCCCCACACTGGTTATCAAGAAGCCACTGCGCAAATACACACAGCCCCCTTTACTGCTTTTCGGTCTCTGACTCCCAAAGTGACACTAGGTCCAGTAAAGAGACCAGTTGTTTAAACTCTATGCTCTTTACTAAAAGATTCTCTCTTATCCCAAAGGAACAGCCACAGACTGCCCTCCATATCAATGTAAAGGAACTGAGGGCAGTCAGACTGGCTTGCGAAGAGTTTCGCCACGCTTTATTCGGGAGAATGGTACAGGTGTTGACAGACAATACCACTGCAATGTACTACATCAACATGCAAGGGGGAGCGCACTCCTCGCTACTGTGCCAGGAGGCGCTTCGACTTTGGGACCTGGCGGTGAGACGCAACTTCTGTTTAACCGCCTCTCACCTCCCGGGGGCCAGGAACGACGAGGCAGATCGCCTCAGCAGGTCGTTTCTTCCCCAGCACGACTGGTCTCTTCACCCGGAGGTGGTCGCCATGATCTTCCGCGAGTGGGGTGTTCCCCACCTGGATCCGTTCGCGTCAGCCTGGAACGCGAAGTGCCCGAGGTTTTGCTAGCTCAGGGGTCGCGAGCCGGGCTCCGTCTCAGACGCGTTCCTAATTGAATGGACAGGGGGCCTCCTGTACGCGTTTCCCCCCCCTCCCGCTCCTGCCCAGGGTCCTCTTGAAAATCAAGGGGGACGGAGCGGACATCATCCTGATCGCCCCAGCGTGGCCGAGGCAGTACTGGTTTTGCCTGCTTTAGGATATGTTAGTCGCTCCCCCGATCGAGCTCCCGAAGAAACCGGACCTTCTCTCCCAGAACAACGGTCGCCTGCTGCACCCCAACCTGGACTCCCTACACCTGACGGCTTGGAGGCTCTCTGGCTAACGGAGGAGGAGAGAACCTGCTCGGAGCAGGTCCAACGTGTGCTCCTGGGAAGCAGGAGGCCCTCCACCCAGAGCACATACAAGGCCAAGTGGAGGAGGTTCACCTGCTGGTCGGAATCGCAGGGCATAACCTCCGGTACGTCTCCCGTGCAGGCTGTCCTAGACTACCTGCTGCAACTCAAACAACAGGGATTGGCACTGGCTTCCCTGAGGGTCCACTTGGCAGCCATCTTGGCTTTCCACCAGCCGGTGGAGGGGAGGTCCCTATTCTCTCACCCCATGTCGGTGAGGTTTCTCAGGGGAATCGAGAGGCTGTATCCGCAGGTCCGTGACCCGGTGCCTCCCTGGGACCTGAACCTAGTCCTTGACAGACTGCCGGGGCCCCCCTTTGAACCCTTGGCCACTTGCCCCCTGATGATCCTATCCTGGAAGGTGGCCTTCCTTGTGGCCATCACTTCCGCCAGGAGGGTCTCTGAGCTGAGAGCCCTGACCTCAGAACGCCCCTATACGGTGTTCTTCCGGGATAAGGTACAGCTTAGGCCTCACCCAGCTTTTCTACCTAAGGTAGTCTCTAGGTTCCACTGTAACCAAGATATTTTCCTCCCTGTGTTTTTTCCCAAACCGCACGGGTCCGAGGACGAGAGGAGGTTACATACCCTCGATGTGAGGAGGGCACTGGCGTTCTACCTCGATAGAACAAAACCGCTCCGCAAGACCACCCAGCTCTTCGTCGCGGTGGCAGAGAGGATGAGAGGCTCCCCAGTGTCATCACAAGGCATCGCCAAGTGGATCACCGCCTGTATCCGGCTGTGCTACGAGAGTGCGGGTGTCCAGCTTCCCGGACCAGTGACGGCGCACTCTACAAGGGCCCAGGCCGCGTTGGCGGCCTTCCTGGAGAGGGTTCCCCTGGAAGACATCTGCAAGGCTGCCACTTGGTCTTCTGTGCACACCTTTGCCGCGCACTACGCTATCGTCCAGCAGTCCAGGGACGATGCTCGCGTGGGCAGAGCAGTGCTGAGGGCAGCCCGACGTTGACTCCTACCCGCCTCCAGGTAAGGCTCATTCACCTAAGTGGAATGCATATGAGCAACCACTCGAAGGAGAAAACATAGTTACTTACCAGTAACTGTTGTTCTTCGAGATGTGTTGCTCATATCCATTCCACACCCACCCTCCGTCCCCACTGTCGGAGTCGGCAGAAAGAAGGGACTGAAGAGGGGAGGGGCCGGCAGCGACGGTTGTGCTGCCGCGTGGCGGCGACACTACGGGGTCGCTGGACCGGCCCCTGCAGGGACTGCTAGTAAAAGTTCTCCGATTGGCCGTGCACGAGGGTGCTCACACACCTAAGTGGAATGGATATGAGCAACACATCTTGAAGAACAACAGTTACTGGTAAGTAACTATGTTTTCCTTCCTGGGCCTTTGGCTTCTATAAAGGTCTTAATGGGCCATTAAGCGGGCTATTGTCCTGCTGCCTCTCTGTCTGGGGTGTGTCTTCTACAGGACAGTTTGAAATATAGGTATATCAAAGATCTCCATAACTTTCCTCACACGTATTACACATGAACACAAATATTATCATCTTATTCAGCATATCATAACCTTTCTAACAGTACCTGACTTGGCATGTCTTACATGAATCATTATGATTTTGACATATTAATGTCAAATAACACATGCCCCGCCCAACCCCCCCAATCCAGTCCGCATGACACCTTCTATCTGTGATTTCCACTTCATATATTTGACGAAGTGGGTTGCAGCCCACGAAAACTTATGCCTGCAGAAATTGGTTGGTCTTTAAGATGCTACAGGAATCTCGTTGTTTTTAAAGAAGGAGGTTTCCGTTATGTAGGAAAACAAAAGTATCTTCAACAGAGGAATAGAAGAAAACTTCAGTGTCCTGTGATTTTGAATTGTGCAGGCTTTAGGGAAGCAATATTGATCTGTGAGATGGACTCAGGCCCCAATTTCTCCTCTCATAGTCATAGATTCCAAGGCCAGAAAGCACCTTGTGATCATCTAGTCTGATGTACTGTATAACACAGGCCATAGAACTTCCCGAAAATAATTTCTACAACTTACCTTTTAGGGAAACATCCAATCTTGATTTGAATATTGTCAGTGATGGAGAGCCCTCCACAATCCTTGATAAAATTGCTCCAAAGGTTAGTTATTCTCAGTATTAAAAAATTATGCCTTATTTCCAGTCAGAATTTGTCTAGATTCAATTGCCAGCCATCGGATCATGTTAACCGTTCTCTACTCTAGACTGAAGAGCCCATTATTGAATATTTGTTCCCCATGTAGATATTTATACACAGTAATCATGTCACCCCTTAACCTTCTCTTTGTTAGAGTAGAAGCTCTCTCTATTTAGCTTATCACTGTAAGGCATGTTTTCTAATCCTTTAATCATTCTCATGGTTCTTCTCTGAGCCTTCTCTAATTTATCAGCATCCTTCTTAAATTGTGGGGGCCAGAACTGGACTCAGTAGGTCAACAGCATTCACACCAGTGCCAAATACAGAGGTAAAATAACATCTCTACTCCTACTTGAGATTCTCCTGTTTATGCATCCTAGGATCACATTAACTTTCGGCTAAAGCATCACACTGGGAGTTCATGTTCAGCTGAGTAGCCACCGTAGCCCCTGAACCATTTTCAGAGGCACTGCTTCCCAGGATAGAGCCTGTCTGTATCCTGTATGTATGACCCACTTCCTTTGTACCTAGATAAATAAGTTTACTTTTAGCCATATTAAAACACACTGTTTGCTTATGTTCAGCTTACCAAGCAATCCACATTGCTCTGAATTGGTGATTATTTTGTTTTCTTCCACCCTCCATTCATAATGCTTGGGCCCCTTTTTTGATAGGATTTGTTAACAATTTCCCAAAAGGTAAGCAAGCAGCTGGCAAGCCTTAAACATGCTGCAATTGTTGCTCAAAAAAGGGTTTGACTTTAACAAGTTTGTTACTTACAGAACTTTCTGCAAGTAGGGAGTTTTTTGAGAAGATGGTATCAAGTGGCTCTTGACACTTTTCATTGCTCAGACATAAATCAGTTAGACATAAGACCTGGCTGTAGTGTGGAGATGGTATTGGTCTCATTGGTTTCTGATAGTTTCATGGCAGTAGAGGTCAGAAGTTGTTATGAACACCATTATATTTAACGGAGGCCTTCAATACCATTAAACATAATAAGGTACTTACTGGCAGGAGTGGATGGATTCATGATGGCTCATCTTATTCCTTTTAGATTATTGTTATTACCATCACTCCATATGTGCGCAAGGGTGCATCTGTATGCAGTGAACTGCATGATCAGGGCCAAGTAGGGAGACTTCATTGGCACAAACCAACTTTTGTTTCAATGAGCAGAGCTATCTGAAGCAATCAGGTAATGAGGGTGCAGACCCATTTGTTTCTGAAGGTGGGCATACGCATAAATAAATCCAAATTTTTCATAAATGTTCATTCATTTAAACACCAAAGTTACACTTATTTATTTGTAGAAGCACATTAGTTTTCTGTTAACTTGAACCACAAGAAAATGTCTTAAAGTAGGATTTATGCCTCTATATTTTCCTGTTAAAGTATGACATATTATACCTAGGGGTATTATATAAAGCTGTAAATAATATTGAGTTTCAGTGCACTGAGGATATGTATAATTTTTTGTCATGATTAAGATTTGTATGTATAAAAGCTGGCACCTGAATTGGCTGAAAAGGACGCGCTTGACCTTCAGAGAAACTACTACTTTTTATAACCTTCAAATATTACAAATAGATCCCTTTTGTCATCTTAGAAATCTGTGATTATCATTTGGGTAGGTTTGGAAGTAAAGAGCACTTGGAGGATTTCATGTTTACAGGATTATGGCGGACTGGAATGTGGGCAGCTTCCACTGGTGTGTTCCTGTGTGGTTGCAGTTGAGGTATTGGTCACGTGGAATCTGTATAAGCCTCACAGTATAAGAAAATGGTTTTACAGTGGTTATCACCTCATCTCCGCGATACAAATCAACTGCAAGGAGGATGGCTTTTTTATCATTGCTTTCAGATGGAAAGTTTTCTCAGTTACTTGTCTACAAATTCTCTTTGGTCACCAGCATGCAGATTCTCTTCCTTTCCCCCATCAAAAGAAACCAATAATCCCTGTTGATTTCAGTGGCAGTTACTTGTATCCGGGTTGGGAAGAATAGGACTCTGGTGAACTAATAAGAAATCTGACCCTGCCTACGCTACAAATACAGCTGTGCAGGGAGGCCATTTACAACCATATTTTCACTGACCCTCATTACGAATGTAATGTGTGTAAATGTGGTGATGTCCTAAGCCTGATTTGTAATGTAGACTGGATCTTAACCATGTTTTGCAAAATGAAGCCATTCTTCTAAACAGGTTTGGGAGCAGCCATGTTGTAGGCAGAGTCTTTGCACAGGGTGTCAAAAAAGTAGTGAATAATTTCAGATAATGAATGGTCTTCATGCAAATGTTTCATGAACACAGTCATGAAGTTTGATACATTATTTGTTTGGATTTATTTGCTCCGCTGTGGTCTATATCCTTCATGAGGACTGGTCAGAGTAATTAGGGACACACAGCCAGGGTGGCCAGGGCAGGTTTTCAATCACTGAAAGCTAACCAGCAGGCACCAGCGACAGAGGACTCAGCACACCTATCTAAAACAGCAAAAGCGAGTGGGAATGGATGAGAATTTGGTAACAGTGTTATTTATAAAAAGTCCCCTTGGGCACCCAGACAATAAGGAACATATAATTATGGGCCACTGTGAAAAGTTTAGTTTAAGCGATTGCCTAGCATCACATGGGAACTCTGGCAGAGGTAGGGAAGTATCATTCTGGTTTGATATGTGGGGGGGTGACAAGGGGGTCGGCTGGGGTGAAGTTGTCTGGGTCTCCTAACAGGTTGGGTGAGAACAGGGTTAGGGTCAATAGGCAGGTTAATATGATAGCGAGCCCTAGGAGGTCTTTGTAGGAGAAGTATGGGTGGAATGGGATTTTGTCGCAATTGGTGTTTAGTCCTGTTGGGTTGTTTGAGCCTGTTTCATGGAGGAATAGGAGGTGAACTATCACCATACCTGTGATGATAAATGGGATTAGGAAGTGGAATGTGAAAAATCGGGTCAAGGTGGCGTTATCTACAGAGAAACCACCTCAAATCCACTGTACCATGGTGTGTCCAATATAGGGGAGGGCTGATAGGAGGTTGGTGATTACTGTGGCTCCTCAGAATGATATTTGGCCCCATGGGAGGACATAGCCTACAAATGCGGTGGCCATGATTAGGAGAAGTAGGGTTACGCCTGTGTTTCAGGTTTTTTTGTATAGGTATGAGCCATAGTAGATTCCCCGCCCAATGTGAAGGTAGGTGCAGATAAAGAACAGTGAGGCTCCATTTGCATGTATATTTCGGATTAGTCAGCCGTATTGGACATCCCGCTGGATGTGGGAGATTGATGAGAATGCTAGTGAGATGTGGGGGGAGTAGTGCATGGCTAGGAAAATTCCAGTGGCTAATTGAAGTACAAGGCATGCTCCTAGGAGGGAGCCGAAGTTTCATAGGGCTGAGATGTTGGGGGGAGAGGGTAGGCTGATTAGGGCATTGTTTACGATTTTAAATAGCGGGTTTGTGTTTTTTATGGTTTAGTATTAGCGGGGCTTTATGGGTCGTGTGTCTTGTGTTGTTTGATTGTTCTTGTAGTTGAATAACAACGATGGTTTTTCAGATCGTTAGTCTTGGTTAGAGTCCGAGCTAGAATGTATGATTTATTTTTCATTTTTATTGGGGTTTGGTTTGGTGTTTTGAATAGTTGGGGTGGCTTCTAATGTTTCTCCTTATTATGGTATTGTGAGTTTGTTGATGGGTGCGGTTTTTGGTTGTGGTATTTTGGTGTGGAAGGGTGGGTCTTTTGTATCTTTAGTCCTGTTTCTCCAGTTCTCCAGAGCAGCATTCAACTGCCGCATCTATGGTCTCGAAGATCCTTTCTCTTCCTCAAGCCCGTGCCTCATTTGCTGCACTTTTGCCAGTCAGGTGCCCTGTGACTGAAGGGGCCTATTTCTGATCCCTTGTACAATTATGCCTCCAGGCAGAATTTCTCTGCCATGCACTCCCTAGCCAACTCTCAGGAGCAGTAGACGCTGTTGGGTTTTCTCTGCTTGGTGTCCTCCTCTGGATCCCTGATTTTCAGCCTTTGACCTCACCCCCACTCCTGTTTTTTCACTCATCCCCAGTACAGTACTTCAAATAAGTACACACTTTCTAACTTCTGCAACAAATGAGGCTGGGTCATAAAAAAGAGAGCCTCTTTCACTATACAATCCTGATTCATCTCCACAACAGGTTCATCTGTTTCCTTCCACAGATTATTCATTCAGTGTCTCCCACAAGGGCCCTTGCTTAGCCTGTCTCCAGCCCCCAGCTCTTCATCTGATCTGTCTTCATCCTCATCTCTGGTCTCCCACTCTCTTCTCCCCACTGCCTCTTCTTGTTCCAGTCTCCTTGCCCAACCAGTTGACTCCCAGTCATCCTGTCCCCATTCCTGCCTTCACAGCATCTTCACAGTTTCTGCCCTCTCCTAGCCCACTGATTCCAGTCTTCCCTCCCCCACCAGGCTCTTTGTCCTAACCTGCTAACTTGTGTCCCACATCAGTGGGGGAAATTAATTAACATCAGGCTACAATTTGGCATATAAATTCCTAACCCATGAGAGCTTTTTTTTTCTTTTTCGTTTTAGAGAACCAAACTTATCACCTTCAAACTTCATTGAAATTTGGCCTTGGATCTAGATGTGAACTTGGATAGACTCTTTTTGGGCTTGTCTACACATAAAAGTTGTACTGCTTTATCCATACTAGTACAGTAAAACGTCACTTAGTGCAGATACAGTTATATGTAGCTGGATTATATTACTGTGCATCTCATATGACAATCTAACACTTCCCTATAAAGAAGTTATTTGCCTTTAATCAACCTTCAAGTTTGGAAACATTCACTAAGTTTTTCCTTCTCTTTTTCCCATGTTACTTTGACAATGACAGTTTCCCACAAAATCAGTGTTAGAATCCCATTGTGCTAGATATTGGACTGCTGTGTAAACTCCCCTAAATAGCATCTGAAAAATTTTGTTTATAACTGTTTATATATAAATAAATAAAGATAATTTGTGAAAAATGCTATCCATACATCTCAAAGTTATGATGCCAGCACAAACCATTTGATCCTCTCTCTTGTAGTTACCATGATGTTATCTGAACCCCTGAATAAGGGGAGAGGGAGCTGACCTTGTAACTGAAAGTTATTTTAGTATAGTTGTATCAATAGTTGGCTGAGTCATTATCATATGACATTTTTGTAAGAAACTCACCAAGCATAGGCTACTCACATAACCACAAGAACTGGTGAAAAGGCACTTGCTGCATTTATTGTAAATAATTGAATCCCTACAGTTTTCACCTATCTACATTTCTTGATTAAACTGCTTAAAGGGGACACAGCAGGAGACTTCAAACCAAACAGGAAAATTCTGCAGTCACAGAATGTGGCATTTCTCTTTGAGTATTCATAGGTGTGTTTCAAAGAGCTTCACTGAAAAGAGAAAGGGAAAAAGTGTAGGGAAGCCTTACTGCAGAGAGGACTTGTGCTCTCTGTTGCTCCTGATGATTGGAAGTGATAGATTTGTCAATAATAATGCGGAAAAGGCAGAAGTATTCAAGAAATATTTCTGTTCGGTATTTAGGAAAGAGCCAGTTGATGATGAAATACTTTGCATTCCAACAGTCACTCAGGAAGATGTTGAACAGCAGCAACAGGCATTTTTAAACCAGCAGGTCTAAACAGCAGGTCTAAACCAGCAGGTCTTGGTTGTAGCCAAGAGTTTTAAAAGAACAGGCCAAGAAGCTTTTTGTAGTATTAATCTTGCTAAATCTTGGAAAATGGGGGAAGTCCCAGAGGACTGCAAGTAAGTGGATATTGTGTTAATATTTTAAAAGGGTGAATGGGATGACTTGGATAGTTATAGGCTTAACCTGATATTAATCTTGGGCAAAATAATAGAAGACCATATTGTTTATGTGATGAAACTTCTGTAAGGCATTTGGCTTGGTACTACATGACATCTTGATTGAGAAACTACCATGATACAAAATCTATGCAGCATAAATTAAATAGATTTACAACTGCCTGATAGGTTTCAAAGTGTAATTATCAACAGAATCATCAAAGGGGTGTATTTCTACTGGTGGGGGGGTCTCAGGAATTGGTTCTTGGCTCTACACCCTTTAACATTGTTATCAATGACTTGGGGGGAAAAAATCATGACTGACAGTTTGCAAATAACTTGGGAAATGGTAAATAATGAAGAGGACAGATTACTGCTATGGAGTGATATAGATTGCTTACGTCCAGATTACCAAGC